>JAODUO010000010.1:72500-107500 GCA_025642075.2 Ridgeia piscesae | reverse complement strand
TGATCCAGCTACACCCACAGACGTCACACAAGTCATTTCACTCTTGGACATCCTGACATGCTACTTGCAATTCCAACCACATTTCGCTACGATCATTCAACCACTACACCAACTGCTGAAGAAAGGCTTTGGTTTCACGTTGGGTAATAGCCCAAGAAGAGCATTCAACGAGGCAAAGGAGCTTCAGAGAGAAGCCCTAGTACTGACACATTATGATGTGAACAAGCTAGTTCTTCTGATATGTGACATATCGTCGTATGGTTTTGGTGTAATTTGGTTCATCAAATCAAATGAAGTAGTACAAGAAGATCTCCGAGTCCAAATGCTCCAGGACTTGACGTTCCAACCCTATGTTAAGGGTGCCATCAATAAATCGACAAGGATGCTTTGACTAATCAAGATTTTATTTGCCTGATTGTATGATCAACATTGTTCAAAATAATGATCCGCCCCCACCTCGAATACGGAAATGTTATCTGGGAAAAACGACTGTAAGGAAATAGAAAAAATACAACGCCGCGCAACAAGCCAAATGAAGATCCTCTGAAAGCTCTAAACCTACCATCACTCCACCACAGACGACGACGTGGCGACATGATCCAAGTTTATAAGACAAATCAACAACTTGATCGTCTGGACCAAACCCTCTTTTTCACTACCCCTGCAGGGCAGAATATCAGAGGACATAGCCATAATTTTTCTAGAAAGGAGCCAGCAGACTGCTAAGAAAACACTCATTCAGCTCAAGAATTATCGACGACTGGAACTCCCTACCCGAAAACATCATAACCAGCCCTTCACTAGATAAGCATCAAAAACAGAATCGACAAACACTGGGCCCAAGAACGCTACAACCTTCAGTAACGTCTCTAAAATATACCGAAGATGATCAATATTCGGCTACGCAGTCGCGCTAGAAAATTATTAGATCGGGACACAAGCAGGCAAAAGCCTATCAGCCCCCGTACAAGATGATGAGAGCATCTAATCACTTTTCACTCCAGAACCATGGCACCCGCAGACAAAAAGTATTCTCTGGCTGAAGAGGAGACGCCATTAATGATCTGCGGTGTTCGCAAATTTCACTAGTATCCGTGTTGTCGACACTTCAAGATCTAGATAGGCCATAATCCCCTCTTGGGTTTTCTGGGAGAGGTGAATGCATTGCTACACCAGTGCACTGGTCGTTTGCAGAAATAGGCTCTTCTTCTTCAAGGCTACGACTACGAGCTCATGTACCGACCGGCAACAAGCATAGCGAATGCAGATGCTTTGACAGATTGGCACATCCAGAAATTGTGGAGGATTATCAGAACCTGTGCGGAACCTGTGTCAAAAACTATGATCAAAGAAGCGACAACGAGTTGTCCAGTTTTGTCACTTGTTCTACGGTATTTATTACAACGTTGATCACAGAACCTTTCACACACCAAACATTTATTTAATAAGGCAGTTTTAAATGAGTTTTAAATACGTTGAAACCAGTCAATATTGCGCCTTCGTTGGGGTTAAATCATAGTCAATACACAATTGTGCTGGATCTAGGAGGATATTGGCGCATAAGAAGTCATTAATATTAATACTATTTATCTATGAAACGTGCACATAGATGTTGCAGAGTCGCTAACCTAAGCATTTGGTCTCAGATGTGTTAATCTGTTATTATATCAGCATGGCATATTCACTTATTATAGGGATATGGTAAGATAAAACAGTGCACACGTACATACACACGTACACACGTACACACGTGCACACGTACACACGCACACACGCACACACGCAAACACGCACACACGCACACACGCACACACGCACACACGCACACACGCACACACGCACACACGCACACACGCACACACGCACACACGCACACACGCACACACGCACACACGCACACACGCACACACGCACACACGCACACACGCACACACGCACACACGCACACACGCACACACGCACACACGCACACACGCACACACGCACACACGCACACACGCACACACGCACACACGCACACACGCACACACGCACACACGCACACACGCACACACGCACACACGCACACACGCAAACACGCAAACACGCAAACACGTAAACACATACACACATACACAAATACACAGTTACACATATACACACATACACACATACACACATACACACATACACACATGCACACATGCACACATGCACAAATGCACACATGCACACATGCACACATGCACACATGCACACATGCACACATGCACACATGCACACATGCACACATGCAAACATGCACACATGCACACATGCACACATACACACATACACACATACACACATACACACATACACACATACACACATACACACACACACACACACATACACACATACACACATACACACATACACACATACACACATACACACATACACACATACACACATACACACATACACACATACACACATACATACATACACACATACACACATACACACACCATCACACCCACCCATCCACCCACACACACACACACACTCACACAACACACACACACACACACACACACACACACACACACACACACACACACATATACACACATATACACACAAACACACATACACACATACACACATACACACACATACACATACACACATACACACATACACACACGCATACACGCATACACGCATACACGCATACACGCATACACGCATACACGCATACACGCATACACGCATACACGCATACACGCATACACGAATACACGCATACACGCATACACGCATACACGCATACACGCATACACGCATACACGCATACACGCATAACGCATACACGCATACACGCATACACGCATACACGCATACACGCATACACGCATACACGCATACACGCATACACGCATACACGCATACACGCATACACGCATACACGCATACACGCATACACGCATACACGCATACACGCATACACGCATACACGCATACACGCATACACGCATACACGCATACACGCATACACGCATAAACGCATAAACGCAAAAACCCATAAACGCATACAAGCATACACCCAAACACACATACATACACATACATACACATACACGCACTCAGGTACACACGCACTCAGGTACACACGCACTCAGGTACACACGCACTCAGGTACACACGCACACACGCACACACGCACACACGCACACACGCACACACGCACACACGCACACTCGCACACTCGCACACACCACACACACACACACACACACACACACACACACACACACACACACACACACACACACACACACACACACACACACACACACACACACACACACACACACACACACACACACACACACACACACACACACACACACACACACACACACACACACACACACACACACACACACACACACACACACACAAATATATATATATATATATATATATATATATATATATTTATATATATACTTGCTTCGCCAGATCTCCTCTAGCTTTGCCATGTCTGGCTGGTGTGTTAAATGTAATTCTGATAAAGATTTCTGATACAGATTTCTTGAACAGTACGTTTATATACAATGGCACAACATGCTAAATTAATAGTGTAAACTGGCAAGATTCGCGCGAATGTGGCGTTGTGCTTCATCTATCACAGTTGGCCGGCACACATGAGCCATCTGCCGGGTGGTAGTGGCAACGATAGGCACAGCCGTACTTCCGGTAGCAGTCGCCTCCATTACGACCGTATTCGTTGGCGGCCATGTCTTCAGCGCCATCTTTACTGCGGGTTCCTGTTTGCGAGAGTTCACGGCATTTGCTAGGAAAAATGTAAATATTTTATGAATTATTTATCAAAGACAAGATACAAACAGAATAATGCGTCTTGTATTATAAATGTATTTACCTATAAGATGGCCGTTGCAGCTAGGCTATACATTTTAGTAATTCATATTCTACCATTTCGAATATTATTAGACCAACAATATTGTGCCTGAATAAAACATCGGTGCGTTATCTTCCCAATTGAAAAAGCGAGTTTCACCGAAGATACACGTTAGCTCCTTATTGAATCTTCGTTGTAGTCGTCGTCTAAAAAACAGTCACATAATATTTATCTTGTCGTGTTCGTCCATCCGTCGGGGATGATGACCATTACATCACTGGTATGTCGCATGTTGGCGATGTGTCTGGATGTGGCTGATAAGGCCGATTCGGGCACGAAACGTTCCGTCGAAGTTTTGAAATCGAAAAGCAGTAATAGTCGCAGAGCTTGTTTCCGGAGCACTGGATTTGCGGAGCAGTCTCTTTTTTCCGCCTGGCGTATCATTGTTTGTTCATAGGACTCAGCTCCTTTCCGGATCAGGCTGCGCCAGGTGCCTCGCTCAGCTGCTAGGCGTCCCTAAGACTCGTTGTTGTTTACAAAGGCCTTTAGGGAGGATTTGAGGGAGTCCTTGTAACGTATGCGTTGACCGCCAGTAAACCTCCTCCCCTCTGACAGTACTCAACAAAGCAGGCGCTTTGGTAGTCTTTCATCGCTCATTCTGACAACATGACCAGCCCATCGAAGTTGAGCTTTCTTCAGTAGAGTATGAATGCTTTGCAGCCTGCACTCTCGAGGACCTCCGTGTCTGGGATCATGTCTAGACAGGTGCTGCGAAGCAATCTGCGAAGGCAATCGATATTAATCTATTTAGCTTCCTTGCGTGCATAAAGTAGACTGTCCATGTTTCGCAGGCATAGAAGAGAGTGTTCATGACGACAGCTTTTTTTACTTTCAGCTTTGTTTGAAGATTGAGTCCCTGTCGGGTCGGGTCGGGTCGGGTCGGGTCGGGTCGGGTCGGGTCGGGTCGGGTCGGGTCGGGTCGGCTCGGGTCGGGTCGGGTCGGGTGGTCGGGTCGGGTCGGTCGGGTCGGGTCGGCCGGGTCGGTCGGGTCGGTCGCGGTCGGGTCGGGTCGGGTCGGGTCCGGGTCGGGTCGGGTCGGGTCGGGTCGGGTCGGGTCGGGTCGGGTCGGGTCGGGTCGGGTCGGGTCGGGTCGGGTCGGGTCGGGTCGGGTCGGGTCGGGTCGGGTCGGGTCGGGTCGGGTCGGGTCGGGTCGGGTCGGGTCGGGTCGGGTCGGGTCGGGTCGGCTCGGCTCGGCTCGGCTCGGCTCGGCTCGGCTCGGCTCGGCTCGGCTCGGCTCGGCTCGGCTCGGCTCGGCTCGGCTCGGCTCGGCTCGGCTCGGCTCGGCTCGGCTCGGCTCGGCTCGGCTCGGCTCGGCTCGGCTCGGCTCGGCTCGGCTCGGCTCGGCTCGGCTATGCAGGCAATAGCTTACACGTACCAGTGTAACAACAAGCAATTCGTTAACTGTGGCGCCATCTGGAGAACTGATTACCACTCAATTACCTTAGCTAGTAGCAGGGTACTCGTAAAAACATGACATATCAAAAACACGTACATAAATAGTCAGAGATATTATAAATGATTGCTATTGGGTTCTGTGAAATACAGTGCTAATGTATCAGAGGCGGCCAATTGGAGGAGGACATGAACATACACTACCACACTGCATGTGTGTGTGTGTGTGTGTGTGTGTGTGTGTGTGTGTGTGTGTGTGTGTGTGTGTGTGTGTGTGCTGTGCGTGTGCGTGTGCGTGTGCGTGTGCGTGTGTTTGTGTGTTGTGTGTTTGTGTTTGTGTGTTTGTGTGTTTGTGTGTGTCAGTGTGTGTGTGTGTGTGTTTGTGTGTGTGTGTGTATGTACACACATACACACATACACACATACACACATACACACATACACCCATACACACATACACACATACACACATACACACATACACACATACACACATACACACATACATACAAAATACACACATACACACATACACACACCATCACACACCCACACCACCCACACACACACACACACACACACACACACACACACACACACACACACACACACACACACACACACACACACACACACACACACACACACACACACACACACACACACACACACACACATACACACATACATACATACACACAAACACACATACACACATACATGCATACACACATACACACATACACACATACACACATACACACATACACACATACACACACATACACACATACACACATACACACATACACACACACTACACATACACATGCACACATGCACACACGCACACACGCACACACACACACACACACACGCACACACGCACACACGCACACACGCATACACACACACACACACACACACACACACACACACACACACACACACACACACACACACACACACACACACACACACACCAAGGAGAAATATAAACGATGCACGAACAGACCTTAGAGCGATCACTACTTCTGTCGGTGGTTCGCTGTCGCCGCACGAATCGATGATATTGCGATTGGCGACGCAGTGGAAGTATTTGTCGCAGTTGGTGCATTGCGACAGAAGCATGGTGGCGTACTGAGAGAACGACTGGAGGGCGACACAAAACACATCTTTGTCCAGCAACGACCTCGCGCCAAGCTCTGACGTCACGCACGAGAAGAACTGCGACCACTTGATGTTTCCTGTCACAGTGACTGCGCAGAGAACTAACACCAACGAGTTGACACATATCGTCTTCATAGTCGCAACTGAAACGGTTTTCGAGTGTACAAGTAGACACAAACATTCTTTAAAAACAACATTATGTCACCCCTCCTGTGATTCATCCCTCCAACTACACATCACCCCTGCTGTGATTCATCCTTCCAACTATACATCACCCCTCCTGAGAATCAACCCTCCAACTACGCATCACCCCTCCTGTGATTCATCCTTCCAACTACACATCACCCCTCCTGAGAATATTATCCTTCCAACTACACATCACCCCTCCTGTGATTCATCCCTCCAACTACACATCACCCCTCCTGTGATTCATCCTTCCAACTACACATCACCCCTCCTGTGATTCATCCCTCCAACTACACATCACCCCTCCTGTGATTCATCCCTCCAACTACACATCACCCCTCCTGTGATTCATCCCTCCAACTACACATCACCCCTCCTGTGATTCATCCCTCCAACTACACATCACCCCACCTGTGATTCATCCCTCCAACTACACATCACCCCTCCTGTGATTCATCCTTCCAACTACACATCACCCCTCCTGTGATTCATCCCTCCAACTACACATCACCCCTCCTGTGATTCATCCCTCCAACTACACATCACCCCACCTGTGATTCATCCTTCCAACTACACATCACCCCACCTGTGATTCATCCCTCCAACAACACATCACCCCACCTGTGATTCATCCCTTCAACTACATATCACCCCTCCTGTGCTTCATCCCTCCATCTACACATCACCCCTCCTGTAATTCATCCTTCCAACTACACATCACCCCACCTGTGATTCATCGCTCCAACTACACATTACCCCTCCTGTAATTCATCCTTCCAACTACCCATCACCCCTCCTGAGAATCATCCTTCTAACTACACATCACCCCTCCTGTGATTCATCCTTCCAACTACCCATCACCCCTCCTGAGAATCATCCCTCCAACTACACATTACCCCTCCTGTGATTCATCCTTCCAACTACCTATCACCCCTCCTGAGAATCATCCTTCCAACTACACATTACCCCTCTTGTGATTAATCCTTCCAACTACCCATCACCCCTCCTGAGAATCATCCCTCCAACTACACATCACCCCTCCTGTGATTCATCCTTCCAACTACCCATCACCCCTCCTGAGGATCATCCTTCCAACTACACATACCCGTCGTAAGGATCATCCCTCCAACTACACATCACCCCACCTGTGATTCATCCCTCCAACTACACATCACCCCTCCCGAGAATCATCCTTCCAACTACACATCACCCCTATTGAGAATCATCCTTCCAACTACACATCACCCCTCCTGAGAATCATCCTTCCAACTACACATCACCCCTCCTGAGAATCATCCTTCCAACTACACATCACCCCCCTGAGAATTATCCTTCCAACTACATATACCCCTACTAAGGATCATCCCTCCAACTACACATCACCCCTCCTGAGAATCATCCTTCCAACTACACATCACCCCTCCCGAGAATCATCCTTCCAACTACACATACCCCTCCTAAGAATCGTCCCTCCAACTACACATCACCCCTCCTGAGAATCATCCTTCCAACTACACATCACCCCTCCTAAGAATCGTCCCTCCAACTACACATCACCCCTCCTGAGAATCATCCTTCCAACTACACATCACCCCTCCTGGAATCATCCTTCCAACTACACATCACCCCTCCTGTGATTCATCCCTCCAACTACACATCACCCTTCCTGTGATTCATCCCTCCAACTACACATCACCCCTCATGAGAATCATCCTTCCAACTACACATCACCCCTCCTGAGAATCATCCTTCCAACAACACATCACCCCTCCTGGGAATCATCCTTCTAACTACACATCACCCCTCCTGAAAATCATCCTTCCAACTACACATCACCCCTCCTGAGAATCATCCTTCCAACTACACATCACCCCTCCTGAGAATCATCCTTCCAACTACACATCACCCCTCTGAGAATCATCCTTCCAACTACACATCACCCCTCCTGTGATTCATCCCTCCAACTACACATCACCCTTCCTGTGATTCATCCCTCCAACTACACATCACCCCTCATGAGAATCATCCTTCCAACTACACATCACCCCTCCTGAGAATCATCCTTCCAACAACACATCACCCCTCCTGAGAATCATCCTTCCAACTACACATCACCCCTCCTGGGAATCATCCTTCCAACAACACATCACCCCTCCTGGGAATCATCCTTCCAACTACACATCACCCCTCCTGAGAATCATCCTTCCAACAACACATCACCCCTCCTGGGAATCATCCTTCCAACTACACATCACCCCTCCTGAGAATCATCCTTCCAACTACACATCACCCCTCCTGAGAATCATCCTTCCAACAACAGATCACCCCTCCTGAGAATCATCCTTCCAACTACACATCACCCCTCTTGACAATCATCCTTCCAACTACACATCACCCCTCCTGTGATTCATTCCTCCAACTACACATCACCCTTCCTGTGATTCATCCCTCCAACTACACATCACCCCTCATGAGAATCATCCTTCCAACTACACATCACCCCTCATGAGAATCATCCTTCCAACAACACATCACCCCTCCTGAGAATCATCCTTCCAACTACACATCACACCTCCTGAAAATCATCCTTCCAACTACACATCACCCCTCCTGAGAATCATCCTTCCAACAACACATCACCCCTACTGAGAATCATCCTTCCAACTACACATCACACCTCCTGAAAATCACCCTTCCAACTACAGTAGTATAAACCTTCACACGCACCATAGGGAGGAATACGAATCGATTGGTTAATTGCAACTTTTCTGTTGGATTGTGCAAACATTCAAAATAAATCTACAAATCCACACAAGTATATGAAACACTTTAAAATTATAATTAAAACACGTATACAGGTCACGCTCATTCGTTAATATAAAATACATTAATTACACTAAAATATTAAATCAATTATTTAAGTAAATAAATCATTATATAAGCTAAATATAATATAATATATCTAATTAAACTCAAATAAACATTGACATTGACTCTTCAGACATACCAAGGAACCATTAAGTGTTCTCACAGGGTACTAAGCATCATGGAATTAATTGATTCAACAGTTACCCGTTGAATGGTCTAAGTGTATCCGGCGCATTTGGAGTACTTAGCGAATACGAGTACTTGGTAAATAAACGTAAATTTACATTGATATTCGTTTTTTTTTAAAACCGGCAGGTGTATCAAATGACTAGCACACCCACCTCACAGGCGTACATATTGTTTGTAATCCATGTGGAATGTTTGCAGGATGGGGGATTGAAGGGCTGATATCCCAATCATTGTAGGTGTAGGGTTAGCCTAGGTGTAGGGTTAGCCTCCAATATTTAATAGCTTTGAGGGGCTGTTTTGCTGGTATATGGGAGAATATATATATATATATATATATATATATATATATATATATATATATATATATATATATATATATATATATATTATTTAAATTATATATATATACTCCTCACAAATAAATTAACTGTAACTGACCTTCAAAACAATCCTCTTCGCGTCATATGCTGGTAAGAAACGACGAACGACGTCCTACTGAAACATTGAGATCGTGTGACTGGTCCAATCGTTTTAACTATCGATGACCCTCGTCTCGCCGGGGATAACAGTGTTTGCCCTAAATTGGGTCATGCAGATTGCGTATGCAAACTCTTAACGGTCGAACTCATATTTCCCCTTATAAAACGCGACTTGGTCAACTCACCCCTTCACGGTGACCCGATTACGTCTCTTTGAGAGTCCTTCCAAGTACTACCACCTGTGGACATACTTGTCCTTATTATGAGCTATGGACGACTGCCTAGGAATAGGCACGACACTTAAATCAACTCAACCATATGTGCGATTGTGTTCGCGCGTGTGTGCGTGTAATATTAAATTATATCCATGCGTCATGACAGATCATATATGTCCGAGAATACTGTTCTGTTGTAGTCCATTTGTAGGTTCTATTTTTCTTTTTTAAATTTGCGATTTGTTTTTGGTTGACGCCAGTCATACCGTTTTCGATTTGATTGTTCCTTGCTAACGTCACAAAAACCAAATCTATCAAGTATTCAATATGATAACCCAAATCGTTTAAGCAAACGTGAAACTCTTCTGTTGAAATTAATAGACAAACTAGTTTGGTGCATACCGAGTACGTTTGCCGTTGGTCGGTTCAGCTAGCTAGCAGTTATAATGTGGTATTGGCTGCATACGAATGTGCCGGGCCATTAATGTATATTTGGAAACAGCCCGGTATGTACACGCATTCCTCTGTATCAGCTCAGTTTATTATAATACACAATAATAAAGTATTATATTTTATCTAGGCGTGTTTTTCCTCATTACTCATAAACGCCATTCAAGGCGACAGCCTGTTTAAACGGTTCCTTACAGTGTTAATTGGTTTTGAAGCCGACTGAGATGTCTATAATTATGTTCCTAAACGTACACCGTTCTGTCACGTGGTTGCGCCTATATTGAGAGGTACATTAGTGTACTATATGAGCGGGTGGTTCGGCACCACGCGATTTTCTCATCAAGCAGAAATAAAGTTATCGAGAACATTCCACCAAAGCAGTAGGCTGCCTTTCTGGCACTTTGGAAATCAACACCAGTTCTGCAAATTTCAATTGGACTAGAAAAGGGAAGAGGTTTGAAGGGGGATGCAGTGGATGGTATTGTCACCTGCAGGCACGCGTGGCTGCACGAAAGAGTCCAGAGAGTCTGTGCTTATGAGCCAACTTACGTTGCACAAAGATGTACAAATGCAGTGGATATCAGAAGAATGAGCGAAAACCCTGGGAGTTCTCATAACGAATTGACAGAGTCGTAACGTTACAACAACAATAAACTAAAGTTTAAAGTGTCCGTTTCATAGCATCAAAACGGCATATTTAAAATCGCTGCAACTAATATACGGGCTTAATGTGCTCTAGATTACGTATTTCTTAAGATAGGAAATATTACTTGATTGCATTCGCCATCTGTACAAATGGCAGGTATACGAATGTAGGTTACGGTCAGAAGATAATATAACTTATCCTCGCACCTAAAAATCCTACATTTTGACAAAAATTTTGCCTCTCTAGTTAAGGTACTTTTTAGTTCTTACGCAATGGAAATATTACTAACATGCTTTGTCAGGCACTAACTTTAAAAATGGTAGATATTATAAAATGGCGGATATCCGAAAGTCAATAAAGGTATAAAATAATGGAGGGATATTTGAATGTCGGTGAAGGTGAACAGTTTTGCAACACATCATCGCATCTAAAATGTCCTATATGTTGACATAAACTTTGTGTTTCTATGCTACGTAGTTCTTACGCTATGGGAATAATACTAATACTCTTTGTCGGGCGCCTTTTATGAAAATGGTATGTGTACACATTACTCAAATCAGCATTCAAACTTTCCTTAAGTGCCGGTGTATACAGGCTATTGGGATTAATAACATCTCCTTACACGAACACACGTCCAATCTAATTACGGTGTCATGGTGAGCTGTATTCCGACTTAGCGGGTGCGTGGCCAATTAGAGCAAACAGGAACAGTGGTTATGCGCTGATTGTTTTATCACGCTACCTGTCATCGGAACTTCAGCTCGTCAAGGTGCAGTCCTGCCCGCTGCGTTTGATCACATTAGCGATCTTGCTCACTGTTTGTATTGTCACCATATCTCTAGCCTGCTGTTTGATTTGTTGTCGTTATTCAAATTTTCTGTTATTTTGTCACGCTAGAAATCTTCTGGATGTTTATGTTGAAACATTGCCGATCTGTCCAGCTAGTTGATTTTTTTCATAGTACCGCTTTCCCACATAGTTAGTTTGTTCTTATTGAATGCAATGATTGCATTTTATCAGAATTAAGGGCACTTGTGTAGAATTCGGACCCACCTAAAATTTGCCACTATAACTGTATCTTTGCCAACGTTTGATAACTGATTTTGTTAATTCAATCATTCATCTCACGCATATTTCTTTTTATAAACAGCACGTCTTAGAAGACCTGTTAGTTCGGAAAAACAATGCGGTCGTTCATTTCATGTGCAAGGCGCACTAAGCTAGAATTCCAAATGTACGGATGCGTCATGCGGACGCGGCATGCGGTATGCGACAACACATGGTTACAGGAGTGATTCCATATGTGCGGATGCGATTGCATTTCGTATGGCGAATACGGATGCGGCAAACTGAATCGGTACATGTAGTACTAAAAAACGTATCCGCACACGAATCGGACAGGGAATTCCAAGGAGTGACGTCAGTACATACATGTTTTCCCAAGTTGTTCAACTGGCGGTAGGTAGTAGCATTCTACATTTGCCATCGATGATTGAAGCATGTATGCTTCTCAGAAACTACCAACATTTCAAGCAGAAATGGTCGTAGAAGAAGAACCTCTCCTCATCCTGCTGTAGTTCACGAAAGAGATGATTCTACGCACCATACTGATTCCGGTTTGAATGATGTCGTGAACCCATCATCTGTTCGTTTGGTTTCGCTTTCTGTTTTACAACACTTGATACGCTGCCCCAACTATTGTTATCATTTATGTTGCTCTAAGTACGAGCGTGCAATATGGGCCACTTCAACGCGATGGTAATGTGCACGTAATCTAGACGGAAGTGGCTTTTACGAGCTATGAATACATATATCTAATGTATTTTTATTTGTGTATTATTAATATTACGTTTAATGATATCATTATTATAATGTTTTACTTTTTAATATACCATATTTCTTTACGTGTATGTTTTAATATGTTATACATTATATTTCTATCTTAATTACTTATTAGATACTATTTTTCATTTCAATATAATATCATACTTACATATACAAATGTTTTCTATATTCTTTTGTGATTCGATGTACTTTTTACAATGTTTGTACGCGCCTATGAACGGGTTGGTCCCTGAGATAGAGCGCTTTAAAAATACTATTTGTTAAACATAAACTAATAATAATCTCGCGGCGCTGTCAAAATTGGAGTTAACCACACTACATTCCGCAATGTATGAAACCACTCAAAACGCATGACACAAATTGCACATTCCGCAAATCGCAGCCATATCCGCATGCCACATCCGTATATATGGAATTTCAGCTTAAGACATGCACCGCTGCGCTTGCGACTAGCAAAAATCGGAGCTCTATTTGGATCTCAAAATGCAAGTATTTGTGACGCACAAATATACCTGGGAATGCTGATTGACCATATTTATGATCACGGTAAGAGTGAGGTATCCAATATTGGCGACTATACAGTTATAATGGCAAAATTGAGGTGGGTCTGAATTCTACACAATCACAGATGTCCAATAAAGTATTTTACTAAATAATGACTAAAATAGTACGTAATCGATTCGTAATGGATCATACAGAAACATGTAGGACTTACTTTTCACAGACGCACACTCACACTCACACTCACACTCACACTCACACACTCACACTCACACTCACACTCACACTCACACTCACACTCACACTCACACTCACACTCACACTCACACTCACACTCACACTCACACTCACACTCACACTCACACTCACTCACCTCACACTCACACTCACACTCACACTCACTCACACTCACTCACCCACACACTCACACTCCCACTCACTCACACTCACTCACTCCACTCACACTCACACACACTCACACACACACACACACACACTCACACTCACACACACACTACACTCACACTCACACTCACACTCACACTCACACTCACCCACTCACTCACTCACTTCGTGAACATATTTTTATGGCATCATTGTAATAACACTTCGGGATGTTCTTCCTGAGTAGTTCAACCCGTGACAATGAACTATGTGTGCAATACTTGGCGATAAAAACGGGATGACACACTGCCAAATTAATGGAAAAGAAACGCCCAAAACATGTTTACAGGTAAAGTTTAAACCCTAAAAGCACTTGATCATTTAATGATAATAACATCAAGAAATGTCTTCGCTTTTCAATTTGCGGCATGCTTTCGGATCATGCAAGTTATGTGGTCAACCGTACGTTACTACAAAAACCGGAGCCAAGCTAATGTCAGCGAACAAGAGCCATATACATTACATAGATTGCCCGATTTGTATTGTCTGGTCTCCTAAATGATTGTTTCGACATGACCAGCAACCAGCTGTTTGATTAATAGCATTATCTATCTTTTTGTCACGCTAAAGATCTTGTTGCTGTTTGTGTTGAAACTCTGTCAATCTGTCCAGCAATTAGATTTTTTCACAGTACCGCTTTTTCCACTTAATTAGTTCGATATCGTCTAATGTAAATCACGCGATGTAATGATTGCATTTTATAGCAATTAAATATTTTACAAACAATATACAAAGGAATGCCTAACATGTTGGGTAATCGGTTTGTAATAACACCAAGGATTCTATAGCTATATGTGAAGCTATACATTCCTTGATAACACTATGAAATACTGTACAATATTCTGTATACGTGTGAAATCATAATCAGATGAAGAAGTAATAGATAGTTTGCCAGATACCTTACACGAAGTCTCACAATGGATCTATTACGATCTAAGTTTGTTGTCATTTATAATAATGATTTTAATACTAAATGCTAATTGTCTAAACGTAATATCCTAGTTTCATGATAACACGGTGTTGCATACAGTGTTGCTGTATATGAAAGTATTCCAACTCGCCATTGGAGTGATGGGTGTCGTGGGTAACCTTCTTGTCGTCATTGTTGACTTGAAGTATAAGAAACTCTTCTACCAGGTAAAATCAAATATCATTAACCAGAGCGTCATCGATTGTTGTGTCTCCGTGATGCTTATCCAGACCGTTATTGCAAGAAACACTGTGATACCACAGGCATTACGTGATGACTCTGTATACTGTAAGCTCGTAACGACGCAGCTTTTACTGTGGGCACTGGTGAATTCTTCGACGTTTAACTTGATGGCGATCTCCATTGAGCGCTACCTGGCCATAGTCCATCCAGTGTAGTATAAAGTGCGGTTCTCGAAGACTAAAGCGAATGCAGTGGTGGCTTTCACCTGGTTGTTTGGCATTCTCTACCCGAGTGCTTACATCATCCCAACATCTGGAATTATTCAGAGGAAGGTGCATGGTGGTGTTCTTCTGGCCATCGCGGCTTCTCGCAGATGCGTTCGGATTATTGCAAATGTTCGTCACTTTGATCTTGCCCATTGTTGTCCACAGCTTACCTTACTCATGCATTGTAAACCACAAGATTAAAATCGCACCACAAGATAAAAATCGCACCGAGAGATGTAGCCAGCAATACCACAGTCAAAGGACAGAGTACGGCATTGTCAGTTGTTGATCAAATACCGTCAACGTCAGCCTCAAGTGACACATGTATCGTCAAACCAATTCAATCTACAGCGTCGTACGTTTCGAAGGCCAAACCAGCGGTTGACGACAAAGCATCACGAGATGTCATCAAAACCTTCGCCATTGTCACTGTGAGCTATTTTGTTTGTTGGGTTCCCCATAACGTGTACATCCTCATGTATATGTTTGGTAAAATGTCTACCTTTGGTCATGTATACCAGGTAACAGTGATTATTATGTTCCTCAACTGTTGCATCAACCAATTTATTTACATCGCCAAATATGACGCCTTCAAGAAAGGAATGGCGATGTTGTTTAGATATCAACAACAGAGTGGATGAACTGATGAAGAAACATGTATGATTCATTAGTGACAAGTAACAATGATCGTATGCCCTTTCTAGTTGTGTTCCTACATTGCAACGGTATTTGTTTACCTGATGATTTTTTTTACAACGAGCAAGTATTGATATAGTTACATACTTGATGTATGGCCAATAAAGAAAAAACTGCGGTGATAGTTGTTTGTTACAGATATTACAGGGCCCACTATTGATTATTGCGTTAATTTGTTTCATGTGAAAGAAATTTTTAATTTGCAAGTTAAATGAAATTCCTATTTAAATGAAAACCGGTGTTGCATACAGTGTTGCTGTATATGAAAGTATTCCAACTCGCCATTGGAGTGATGGGTGTCGTGGGTAACCTTCTTGTCGTCATTGTTGACTTGAAGTATAAGAAACTCTTCTACCAGGTAAAATCAAATATCATTAACCAGAGCGTCATCGATTGTTGTGTCTCCGTGATGCTTATCCAGACCGTTATTGCAAGAAACACTGGATACCACAGGCATTACGTGATGACTCTGTATACTGTAAGCTCGTAACGACGCAGCTTTTACTGTGGGCACTGGTGAATTCTTCGACGTTTAACTTGATGGCGATCTCCATTGAGCGCTACCTGGCCATAGTCCATCCAGTGTAGTATAAAGTGCGGTTCTCGAAGACTAAAGCGAATGCAGTGGTGGCTTTCACCTGGTTGTTTGGCGTTCTCTACCAGAGTGCTTACATCATCCCAACATCTGGAATTCCAAGGAAGGTGCATGGTGGTGTTCTTCTGGCCATCGCGGCTTCTCGCAGATGCGTTCGGATTATTGCAAATGTTCGTCACTTTGATCTTGCCCATTGTTGTCCACAGCTTACCTTACTCATGCATTGTAAACCACAAGATTAAAATCGCACCACAAGATAAAAATCGCACCGAGAGATGTAGCCAGCAATACCACAGTCAAAGGACAGAGTACGACATTGTCAGTTGTTGATCAAATACCGTCAACGTCAGCCTCAAGTGACACATGTATCGTCAAACCAATTCAATCTACAGCGTCGTACGTTTCGAAGGCCAAACCAGCGGTTGACGACAAAGCATCACGAGATGTCATCAAAACCTTCGCCATTGTCACTGTGAGCTATTTTGTTTGTTGGGTTCCCCATAACGTGTACATCCTCATGTATATGTTTGGTAAAATGTCTACCTTTGGTCATGTATACCAGGTAACAGTGATTATTATGTTCCTCAACTGTTGCATCAACCCATTTATTTACATCGCCAAATATGACGCCTTCAAGAAAGGAATGGCGATGTTGTTTAGATATCAACAACAGAGTGAATGAACTGATGAAGAATCATGTATGATTCATTAGTGACAAGTAACAATGATCGTATGCCCTTTCTAGTTGTGTTCCTACATTGCAACGGTATTTGTTTACCTGATGATTTTTTTTACAACGAGCAAGTATTGATATAGTTCCATACTTGATGTATGGCCAATAAAGAAAAAACTGCGGTGATAGTTGTTTGTTACAGATATATATCGTCACTATTGATTATCTGCAGTTACATTTGCCAATTTCATGTGTAGTATTTGTGGTGAATTTGCAGTTATATGTATCTATTCAATGTACGTGTAGCATCTGCGAATAGGTTGCGTCTTCGAACTTGCACATTACTGTATCTTCGATTTTATCTGTGGTAACGAATATTCATGTCACCGGTTAAGGTTAGCATTAATGACATCTCCTTATAGAGCAGACAGCACCATACAAACCAACTATAATTAGGGTGTCGTGGTGCGTTGGTTGTTTTCCTAGTTAGAGGGTATTCGGATGGCCAAATCGAGCTAATGTAAGAGAAATTGGAATAGATTTCCATATTTTACCACAATGTGTATCTTATTTTGTCACCTTACCTATACAACCTGCTGTTTGATTAGTAGAATTAGCTATTGTTTTGTCACGCTACAGAAAGTCTCAATGTGTGCGTTGAAACACTGCCGCTCTGACTATGGGATTGATATTGTTCACAGTACTGGTTTCACACCTTACTAGTTCTCCCTCGTCGACTTGATTTTAGTGTATACATGCATTACAATGTGCCTTTAAAATTTTGTTTTTATGCAACCTCCAAAGTGCAAAATGTATTTCAACTCTACGATTGGATAATACAATTATTATTATTATTATTATTATACTGTAATTGTTACAATTTACAAGAAAAAAAGTATTTTACCAACAGAATCCAAAAGTATGCAAAAATAATATGTATTCGTTTGGTTATAAATTTGGAAAGATCCAATTCTATGTAAATGGCATACGTACGGAATCAATATCAGAGAAATGAGTAATATATGGTTTGCTAGTTATCCTTCTTATCGTAAATAACATATTGAAATAAACAATTGCAAATTAACACTGATCGACTTCAGACACGGAGTATCACAAGGGTGCGTGTGAGGAGGTGTGATGTTTCACAGTTTAATAGTCACGTTCTGATAAAGAACATTTTCCTACATTGGGAGACTTTATAAGTCAGTTTCAGGCTATGATCGCCAGGTGGCGCCAGGCGTCTCTGAGCCTACAGGGTTCCCGGTAAACAAGTACTCCACGGACTAGCCTCGATTACCCACGCTCCGCGAGGTGACAGCACTTTTCAGCCCCTCAACTCTGCCTGGGAAGCTAATGCTCTGCATTTGTAAACCGCCAGGGCGGCCTTACCACAGATTAGGGTAGAGACGCTGATTGGATCTCAGGCCAACTATGAAGTAAACATTAAAATAACGGTATACTTTTACATCCTATGAAAAGTATTCAACATTGAACTTACATTAACACAAAAATAAGTAAAACATTCTTGTAATAGCGCCTGCTGTAGAGAAGTCTGTCTCACATATCTGATGCTAGAACATTATTTCAAGATTGCTTGTAATGTCTAGTTTTTCTATGCGTTTCACCCTTTTATGTTTATTTTTTACTAGCTCAAGTAGCATATGTTTTACTATTTATTAATTAATAGTTTACTAGTTCACATATACTTTTTATTTGTTTATTAATTACAATTGACACAAATATTGTATTGCTGTAGTCATTTATTATTACTTAACTACTGTGTATAATATTATATATTTGTTTTTCTCCAATTCCCTACATAGGTATTTTATATACAACCTAATATGTATGTATGTATATACATGTATACATGTATATATATATATATATATATATATATATATATATATATATATATATATATATAATACATAAATACATAAATACATAAATACATACATACATATTACTTGTATTTCTTGACTCAATTGACATAATTGTTATAATATAAATTACAACAATGCCATATCTGATTATTTATAGTTTCTCTAGTTCAGTTTTCGTACAACAAAGCGTACAACAATGATTTAGCTATACGAATTCATATGATTTTACTTGTACTGTTAATATGCTAATTTTTTGTAATTGTTGTAACTGCTGTTGTAAACACTACTGAACAGAGTTTGTACTGGATTTTAGTGTCTAAATAATGTGTCATATTATAATTAGAGCAACCACACTTTAAAAAGAAAGCTGTTACCTATATGTGCTGCACTCGAATGTTCAATAGTTTGAACCCTACCTGTGACACAGCCTTCATAACAAATTAACTTGACCAGAACACATTGTCTCAGCGTAAATGATGTAATTATGGTGTTATGGTGCGATTGTTGTTTTCGTACTTAGCGGACGGTCAAGTCGAGCTAATTGAAGAGAAACAGGAATAGTTGCAATCAATGTGTTGTCTCACATTGCCCGTACTCTCATGTTCGGTTCGTCCCGTTGCAACTCCGCCCGCTGCCTTTCAACGCATTGGCAACACGCCCATTGTTTATGTAGCCACCTGACCTGTCCAACCAGCTGTTCTATTTGTATAATTCTCTCTTGTTTCGTCACCCTACATGTCCTCCGGCTGTGTGTGCTGAAATACTGCAGATCTGTCCTTCTGACTGATATTTCACAGTACCGGTTTTCCCACCTAACTAGTTCGCTCTCATGGACTGTAAATGTTTGCATTTTACAAGAGTTGAGTATTTTACGAACAATATCCAAAACAATCAAAAAAATTATGTATTCGTTTTGGAAAGACACAATACCCATTGTCGTCCACAGTATGTGTTACGTCAGAATTGTTAAGGTTCTGCGCAAACGCAAAATCAAAGTCGGGCCTATAGATGTGTCACGGAATAAGGAAAACACATGCACAAACACAGGACAAAACATTAAAATGTCAAAGATGCCATCAACGTCTACCCCAAGCTTCGAATACCAAGAAAGACTCTGATAATAAAGCGTCGAGAAACGTCATCAAAACTTTCGCCATTGTCACTATCAGCTACTTTGTGTGTTGGGTTCCCCATAAGGTGTACATCTTCATGTATATGTTTGGTCAAATATCTATCTTTGGTCATGTATACCAGGCAACACTAATTATGATATTCCTCAACTGTTGCATCAACCCATTTATTTATATCGCCAAATACGACGCCTTCAGAAAAGGAATGGCGATGTTGTTTAGATGTCAGCAACAAAATGGATGAACTGATGAAGAAACGTGTATGCCATACATATGATATATATATATATATATATATATATATATATATATATATATATATATATATATATATATATAAAAAGATACTACACATCAAGTATACAGTATCTATTTAACTATAAATCAAGTAGACAGTTGAGTTTGTTCGTTCACCGCAGATTTCCACAACACATTACGTGAACCCTTGTCTAGAACACAATATATATATATATATATATATATATATATATATATATATATATATATATATATATATATTATGTGTGTGTGTGTCTTACTTTGCAACCATAGTTGTCTAAGCGATGGTTCGTTTCTTCAATGAAGATGTAGAGTCACTACAGGTAAACGACAGCAACAGTTGACTATTTCGGTGCAGTATCTGCGGAAAACCTGCAGCGATGAACGAACAACCACTAATGTATACTTGGTGTGTAGTAGTTATGGATAGGCTGTAATCATAGTCGTATACTTGAAGTGTTTTCGGTGTGCAGTATCAGCGAAGAAGTTGCAGCGAAAATTGGTGGAAATCTGCGGTGAACGAACAAACTCAACTGTCTACTTGATTTATAGTTAACAAGATTTAACAAGAATGCCACCTAGAGAATCAAGTCTTGATGGCAGGTGGACTAGAAAGCCCTTTGGCTTATCGAGAGTCCAACCCGTCTATCTAATTGTACCCAGCCCTTCTTAGATATGTGTCGATTTTATTTTTAAATATATTAACACTACTAGCATTTACAAAATCAGCTGATAATCTGTTCCATTCATTTACTGTTCTTTGTGAAAATGGAAATTTCCCAATATCTAGCCTACACTTCTTCTTTGCTAATGTAATTCCATGTCCTCTAGTTCTTCTCTCTTCCTTGACCGTGAAATTTCTGTCAATATGTTCATACCCATTCAATATTTTAAATACTTCTATCTGATCTCCTCTCAATGCCCTGGTTTCTAGTGTTATTAAACCACATTCTTTTAGAGGCATTTCGTAGCTAATATTCCTGAGTTTTAGTATCATCTTGGTTACTCTCCTTTGTACTCTTTCTAGCATATCAATATCCTTCTTGCGATATGGCCTCCATGCTTTTATACATTATTCTAAATGAGGCCTAACTATTATTTTATACAGCGGTATTATTAGTTCTTTTTCCTTGTACACTATATTTCGGCTAATTAAGCCAATAATTTGGATTCCCTTCGCTGCTGTTTAAAGTGTATTATCTAAGGAGAGTATGTAATACTAGTTGGATACTTGATGTGTAGTCTCTATAAAGACAGTCTGTCTGTAAGTGGATCTATATACTTGATGTGTAGTATCTAAGGAGAGTATATAATGTTAGTTGTGTACCGGATGTGTTGGCTATGCGGAAGGCAAACTGATACAATTGTTTATGACATGTGTTGTTTCTATAAGAACCTGCCGTATACCTGATGAGATCACTGACAGAGACAATTCAATGAGTTTCCTTATTGGTGTATATAAATTATCTTAAACTAAAACTGAGAATTGATTGTTCTTATTAAAGCTTTGTCTCTATGAAGAAATAACTCTGACGGTTGTATACGTGATGTTCAGTTAATATGGAGAGTTTAATGTCTTTGAAACAACAGCAATGTGGTTGTTTCATTAATGTTTAGAGTCTGTCAAAAACCGTCTGTGGCGGTTGTCTATTTGATATTTATTCTCAATGACGAACAAACAGTGGCAGTTTAGTCTCAGTGGCGAGCCTAGAGTGACTGTTACCTATGTGATGTTTAGCTTCTATGATAAACCCACAGTGAGGGTGTCCTGCATGATGTTTAGTGTCTGTGACGGTTGTCTATTTGATGCGTAGTCTCTATGGAGAACCAACAGTGGCAGTGCATACATCATGTTTAGTCACCATGAGAACGAATTAGAGAAAGTTATCTCTTTGATGTTTAATGTTTGTGAAAAATCAACAGTGACGTTGGTTTATTTGATATTTAGTTTACACGGAGAACCAGTAGTTGTAGTTATCTATTTCATTTTAATCCCTGCGGGGAGCCATGTGCCTGCATGATAAGTAATACATGGAAAATATCCAGCGATGGATTGTGACAATGTGAACGTACTTCACACGGTTGTGCGAAGTAACAAGTATAGCAACAGCGAAATGTCTTGTCTTACAAGTGGAGACAGCCGGCTGGCACTTCGAACAATGAATGTCCCCAGGCGTATGTGACATGTGTACACCAATGCATAGCCACCGGCCACCGTGACGGCCATTCGTTATGGGCCTCACTTCGGATCGTTGTCGTGGATAGACTCGTAGACCGAATAGACGTCGTTGCTGGCCGTAGACGCGAGTAGAGGTATACGTGGGACGTGATCGAACTACACATGACTGTACGCCGGCGTGTTATCTTTCTCAATCAGTGTATCGTGTCCATAATATTGATTGTTTGAATATATATATATATTATATATATATATATATATAATATATATATATATATATATATATATATATATATATATATATATATATATATATATATACATATATATATATATATATATATATATATATATATATATATATATATTTATGTATTAAAGGCAATAAACCCCAATGTCATCAATTTATATTGTTTGCAAAAGTGCAGTCTCCTAACGGGATGCGGGATGACACCGTAGTTTAAATAAATGACAGTCGGAATATTGAACAAATGTTAGCACAATGAAGCGCTCGCTCCAACGTCGACAACTGTTTGACGGACGAGGGGCTGCACTAGTTGTTTACCGAAACGAAGAAGATGTGTATTATGTTCACGCAGACAGTAAGCGGTTGAACTAACCGACTGACTATAATGTGGTTTTATTCTCTAATATGTGTTATTGTCAATATGTTGTGTTACTGTCATCTTAATGTGTAGCTTAATTAATCATTTACGGTCTTAATGGAATGTTTTATTTTCAACGAACTATTACGTTCTAGCATATCGACTCCTAAAAAGATAACAAGCATTTAGGCACATTTCTTCTAGTCCAGCCAACGTGCGTAACGGCTTTCAGTGATAATCACAATTGTCTGACAGCTCACCTGAACATAGCAATGTTTTCACGATATTCGTATCTAACTAAAGGTCGAGGTTAAAAAGTAACTATCATGCATACATTTGGTTTACAAATGATATTCAATATTACTCTACTTCTGACCTGACCTCACACACGGTCCCCGTCTTTAGTCGTACAGACAAAACATCGTGTAAAATACATGTAAACATTCACATCGTCTCAGAATAACACTGTATGTATTCATGAAGCTACAATAACACAAGAGCTTCTCGTGGAGACTACAGTGAGACAGCTACCTCATTTGGTTCTCCATAGACTAAAACTCCATAATATAGACAACTGTGACTGTAAAGCCTTCTCTGAGTCTAAACATCAAGTAAACAACAACTACAGTTGATTCCTCGTAGAATCTAAGCATCTTATAAATGCTGCTACTGCTGGTTTTCACACATGATTATACACAACTATTAATGCTGGTCCAATACACTTTAAAAACAACAATTAGAAACCTTCTGAAAGTTCAATGTCAAGAACAGTCGTTAAGGAACGATTATTACAACAGGTTTTCTACAACAACAAAAATTGCAACAGTCAATTGTCACAGGTTATTTTTCACGGAGACAACACATCGAGTACACGACCCTCAGAGTTGGTTCTCCTTAGAAATTACACACCAATTATACAACTATCATTACATATTACCCTTAGAGATTGCACACCAAGTAGACAGTAGTGGCTTTTCTTTTCTCGCAAAGATGTCTATACATTTTCGCTGCAGCCTTTTCGCAGATGCTATACATTGAATAGAAACATGTAACTGCAGATTCACCACAAATGCTACATATGAAATGGCCAATTGTAACAGCAGATGATCAGTAGATGCAATCGTTGACAACAGTGTGATTCGCGTTGGTGCGGTTACAATTACAGCTTCGCGGTGCGTTCAGTGTCTCAGTGTTTGCGTCACTAGGCATCTTGACATGAAGGAGCAAGTGTCGCAAACTATCAGTGCTTGCTCTATCTAGCTGCGCGACATTAATCAAATTAGCCGCTTTCTTCCCAGATCGACAACGGAACGCGATGTCAATGTAATTATCACATCACGGCTTTGACTACTGACCCCGTAGCGCTCTCTTATACGGCTGCAGTTAACATCGCCCGTCTACAGCGAATACATAACTCGGCTGCCAGGTTGATTACGCGTAGCCCGCGTGGCGACAGTGCCACACCGTTGTTTCGCAAACCCAACTGGCTGCCCATTGTGTGCAGAGTTGATTTCAAGCTACTTGTATTCACTTACAAAGCCATGCACAACGACGCGCTAGTGTATTGTGTGAACTCGTGTGCCCGTATCAACCGACTAGAACACTACGCTCTGCGAACAATAACATGTTAGAAGTGAAGTGTACCCGTCCCAAAACGGGAGACTGCTCGTTCGCTGTCGCTGCTGCGTCCCTATGGAATAATTTACCAACGGTACTTGACTTGTGACAATCTGACCAGTTTTAAATGTCTAGTGAAAACACATTTCTTTCGTATTGCATATTAGTGTAATCCAACATGAACATTAGTGTTTTTACTAAATTATTTGTTACTGTTATCAATACATAATCATATACTTATATGTTCGTATTATTGTTATGTAATTATTATTATTATTATTATTATTATTATTATTATTATTATTATTATTATTATTATTATTATTATTATTAATTTTCCTAAACTATTTATTACTATTAATTATATGTATACCGTCATTTACCAGTATGGGGTGATGTAAGCTCTTTGAAAAAGAAGGCCGAGCAACCAGGTTAGAGCCACCAGTACATTCGCTTTAGTCTTCGAGAACGCCACTGGGT
This sequence comes from Ridgeia piscesae, assembly GCA_025642075.2. Taxonomy (NCBI): domain Eukaryota; kingdom Metazoa; phylum Annelida; class Polychaeta; order Sabellida; family Siboglinidae; genus Ridgeia; species Ridgeia piscesae. The sequence goes on along the minus strand of JAODUO010000010.1, from coordinate 81,607 downwards.
GTAGATACAAACATTCATGAATCGAATCGTTAGCGGTATGACGTTAATGTTTCATTTACGTACTTCCAACACACAAAGTGACGTTACTACCATTAATATTTTGACATTTAACAAACAGTGTAGCACCCATATTGGGAGCAAACGGACGCGATGAGAAACAGGGATTCCAAATTCGGCAATAAAACTATAGACGTGCAACGCAGAAGGTCGTTATATTTATAATATGTGTACGATGTCACGTTCATGTCGTCATAAATCTCACAGGCACACGAGTTACCCTAATGACACTTATTTTGGGCGATTATCAAAACACCCAACAAAGACAGAAAACAAACATCTGGGTCAGATCATTGACGTTGTTGAACAAATCAGAAACGAAAGTGGATCTGGACAGCGCACATATGTAGAATATAAGGTAAACCTCGTGCTCTGGTACATGGCGTAGAGGCGCGTCCTCTGGGTGGCGGATTGGGGAGCCCTCCCTTAGGGGGGGGTTGTGTGCAAATAATACGGAATAGCATGCCGCGGATTAAAATATCTCAGGAGAATGAAAATTTCTGATTCCAAACTCGGGGAGATGGAACTCGTCAGCCCCTGGAGGGCAGCTACTCTAGGAGAAGGAAAACTGTGATTCCAAACCTAGGTAGCTGGGACTCATCAGCCTTGGATGGCAGCTTAGCTTGGAGAAAGAATACTCTGATTTCAAACTTCCATTGTCTTGTAGGGGATCTTCGGGAAAAGAAAAGGCTATGGGAGTCAACCCTCAGAAAGAAAATCTGGAGTCGGAGTCCCTAAGGCAGTTCGTCGTTGCGATGGCGCTGGTGTCAGACTGTTGTTCCTTTGGATCCATCAGCGGCGTGGAAAGGGGGACGTGCAGCCTGTCCTCCATATAACATTGCCCAAACTTGTATCCCACCACATCACCACTCACCTACATATCAACACCCACAACCTGGAGAAAACACTCCAGTTTCGCCAGCGGCGTCGACACAACAGGGGAGCAACAGTTACCGATTATAAATCATCGCTCGATTGGCGTAATAGCGAGACGCCAGGGGTTGCTCCCGAGGGTGGGAGGGGTTTCATGATCCCACTGGACAGCTACCGTCTGCCTCAAGCTTAGTTATCACAGTGCGGACTGCGACACCAGACCACACCTTGGTGTGTTGCCAGATCCAGCTACAGCCAAGGAGGATCTATCGCACCAAGAAACAGGGGAACCCCCGCATCGTTGTTAGCAAGGTGCTTCAGGCAGACCTCGTGGAACAATTTGCATTACTCTACTACTGAGAAGTGGGACACTCTGCGTGACACCATATATCGCCCAGCCTTGACTATCTTCGGGAAGAAGACCTCGAAGATACGTGACTGGTTTGAGTCCAGGTCGACCGAGACTACTTCTATAATTGAAACCAAGCGGGCCGCACTAGCGATCCTCCCGCGAGAACAGCCTGCAAATCCTCAGGGCTGCCAGGAGCAAAGCTCAACAAACTGCCAGGCATCGCGCTAATGAGTGCTGGACACACATTAGTGAGGACATCCAGATGGCTGCTACAACAGGGAACATAAGTGGAATGTATGAGGGTATTAAAAGGCACTAGGATCAGTCCACAGCAAGACAACCCCCCTCAAATCCTCCACTGGGGAAATAGTCACAGAAAGGGCCCAGTAGATGAAGCGATGTGTGGAACACTATTCATACCTCTACTCTATACATAACATTGTGTCACACTCAGCCTTTGATGCCATCGATTGGATGATCTGGAATCACTCAGCAAGGTCATTGATAGCTTGGCCTCAGGCAAGGCCCCAGGCAGCGAGGGGATCCCGCCTGACCAGACAAAGCACTGCAAAACCATCTTATTGTTTCCATTACATAGTCCTCTAGAGCTGTACCGCAGGACATTGAAGACGCCAATACAAAAGCGAGAGAAGTAACTGCAACAACTACAGAGGTATCACCTCAACATCGTCGCAAAGTCTTTGCTCGGATCCTCTTGATCCGCCTGCAGCAGCTGACAGAGCGTGTCTACCCAGAATCACAATTCGTATTCCGAGCTGAAAGGTCAACGGTAGACATGGTCTTCTCCCTTCGCCAACTCCAGCAGAATTGCATAGAACAGCAGATGCCCCTGTACATCGCTTTCATCGACCACACTAAAGCGTCTGATTTGGTCAGCAGAGTCGGCCTCTTTATGGTTCTCCCAAACGACGGCTGCCCACCAACACTGCAGACCATGGTAGAATTCTTCCAATCCAACATGAAGAGAACAGTGCAGTTCAACAGCAGCTCCGTGTACCCATTTGAAATCCGCTGTGGTGTCAAACAGGGCTGCATCCTCGCTCTCACAATTTTTGGGATTTTCTTCGCTCTGTTCGTGAAACGTGGCTTTGATATCACAACAGAGGGGATCTACCTGCGTACTAGGTCAGACGGCAAGCTGTTCAACCTCGCCCGCATCAGAGCCAAAATAAAAGTACGTCAAGTCCTCGTCAGAGCAATGTTGTTTGCTGAAGACGCGGCAGTTGCGACTCGTACCCAGTAGGAACTCCAGTCGCTGATGGACCGCTTCTCTCAAGGCCTGCAATGATTTCGGGCTGACCATCAGCCTGACGACGACGAACGCCTTGGCACTGAACACAGAGGCACCGCCAATTATCACCATAGACGACTTCGAACTTGACGCCGTCTATCAGTTTACGTACCTCAGCCCCACTATCACGCAGCGATTGACAAGAGGATCGGGAAGGCAGCTACACCTCTCGCCCGCCTTACGACTCGTGTGTGGATAAACCGCAAGCTGACAGTGAAAACAAACCTGACAGTTTACATCGCCTGTGTCATTAGCACACCGATGTACGGCAGCGAAATATGAACTATGTATGCTAGACAGAAGAGAAGATTCAACACCATCCACCTGAGAAGTATCCGCCGTGTCCTGGGCATATATTGGAAAGTCAAACGCCGAGGTCCTGTCTCGTGATGGTTTTCCCCAGTATATACACTCTGCTCACGCTGTGCTGGCCGGGTCATGCCCACCGCTCGAATGATGGCCGCATCCCAAAAGCAATCCGTTATGGATAGCTGACATCATGGATGAGAACCACTGGCCGTTCACGGCTGCTATACAAGGACGTCTGCATGAGAGACGCTCGGCATCGATGCAGCATCCTGGGAGGGCCTTGTCGCTGGCCGCACGAGGTGGAGAAGTACCCTGAACCAACACTTCAAGACAGGGAAGAGAAACTTATAAACGCAGAAGACAAATGGATACGCAGAAAGGAGCGCAGTAACTCCAGCAGGCCAGAGACCACACTCAGGTGCGACCTTTATGGTAGAGTCTGTCTCTCTCGCATCGGTCTCTTCAGCTACAGGCGACGCTGCTCCAGCGGAACAGACAGTCAGAACAGTTAGGATGGTCAGCCATGACAGAAGGAGCCTACTACTATTACTAAGGTAAACTTTGCAGATTGTATATTAACACCAGAAAACCGAATGACAGGCAGCTCTGGGAATGGCATTTTGAGGTCATCGCTCAACCATTGAATACTGCTGCTGAAGAAGATGATGACGATTGATAGCCATAGAAAGAATATGGGTATAATTTTGAGCGTAGATGACTTCGTTTTAGGGGAGTTCGTAAAAAGCGTGGGTTTGGACATCGCACGGCTGTGTGGAGGCTTCTCTCTGTGTCGCAGGATGCTTTGTAATGTTACTCATTCTGTCTTTGGTGGTTTCTGTATTTTGTTCATTTTCGAACTTGTACTAAATTACCAACAAAAAGACTGGATTTCTGCAGAAACACTCAACAAAGTGCAAGTGAGGAAGGCAAAGAAAGGTCCAGTTACCAACAGTCGAACGAGAACAGCAAAAGCAACAGCACAGGAAGGGTATACAGAGGCAAACAGAGCAGTCAAGAACAGCGGAAAAACAGACAATGAAAACTTAATTGAAGGCCTATCCAAAGAAATAGAAGATGCATCAGCCCAAGGAAACCTGAAACAACTGTACATGATATAACAAGAAAATTAGCAGGAAAGTACAAGTACACAGACAGACCCATCAAAGATAAGAATGGCAATGTACTTACCATTGATGAAGACCAGTTGAAGAGATGGAGGGAACATTTTGAAGATCTGCTGAACCGGCCACCACCTCCGAACCCTCCAGACATCGTACAAGCTGACGAAGTAGTCCAGATAAACTGCGAAAGACCAAATAAGGCAGAGATTGAGAAAGCCATCACTACATGAAGAGAGGGAAAACTTCCGGCCCAGACAAAATTCCTATACATATTAGCAAGCACCAACACTAACTATATCCCTACACAATATTTATAATTGAGACCATATCGGTGGGAGTCACTACGCCAATAGGTCACCCCATATGTGACCGACCCCCACAAACTAACAGTTGATTCACTTATCATACGTTACAGTTTGATAAACGTATCACAAATAGTTCTAACAGACGCCGTCACAGAAACTTCTATATCTAACCTAACCAGTGAATTAGTTACATACTGATCTTGTTGCTGACATGTCCGTTAATATAACCCTCTAATGCCACCATGTGTATGTTATCAGACCACAATTGCGAACACAAACCCCAAGATTCGTAAACTGAAACCAATTATATACCATGTCATAAACACCCAAGCTGATACCCCACACGTATGGCTATGATAATGAGGTAGGTCAAATGATGGCCTTGGAGGCAAGGGGGCAATTGTCCCTGCCCCTTGCTGGTCCAATAGAAAGCACAAGTTGTTCGCGAACGGTATCACCCTGTTCGTTGAAAATAAAACATTGCATTAAGACCTAACGGATCCATCAAGCTACACGTTAATATTACAGTAATACAACATAATGGTAATAACATACATTAGAGAACAAAACCATTATAGTCAGTCGGTTAATTAGCTAAACCACTTATGGTCTGCATGAACACAATACACATCTTCATCGTTTCGATAAACAACTAGTGCAGCCCCTCGTCCGTCAAACAGTTGTCGACGTTGGAGCGAGCGCTTCATTGTGTTCGTAATATTATCAGGTCTGCAGTGTTTCAACGACATCGATAGGCCATCAGACGAAAGACGTTGTTTCACTGACTGTATTGATCGAACAACGAACACAGAAATCACAGCGATATGTAGTGCTACTGAGAAAACGTGCGTGTTGGATCATCTGCTTGCAAATCAGCTCACTCACAACATCACCCGTATTGTGCCTGCCATCACACGGGTCACAAATGCTTCCCTTGACGAGGGGGTGATACCGAAGTCGTTAAAGCATGCAATTGTCCGACCACTTTTAAAGAAACCATCACTGGACAAAGACACCCTGAGCAGTTACCGACCTGTGAGTAACCTCACGCAATTAACCAAAGTAATTGAGAAAGTGGTCGCGCTTAGGATAATGACGCATGTATCTGATCAGCAAATGGTTGAGTGCTTTCAGTCGGCGTATCGGAAAAACCATTCGACAGAAACTGCGCTGCTGTATGTTACAAGTGCCGTCAAAACAGCAATGGAACAAGGAACCATCTTGCTTCTCGTGGATTTCAGTTCCGCCTTCGATACGATCAACCATAACATCTTGATTAGGCGGTTACGTTTGCGCTACGGCTTTGTTGGCAAAGCACTGGACTGGGTGATATCTTATCTGAAAAAGAGGACGCAGCGAGTAGTAATCGGTGACCAGCCGTCGTGTACAACTACTCTAGCGTTAGGTGTCCCGCAAGGCTCTGTCCTTGGGCCTCTGCTCTTTTCGTTATACTCATGTACAGCGCCTCCGCATGGATATTTCTATAGATTTATGGCGCTTTATAAATGTTCTTCTTCTTCTTCTTATTATTATTATTAATTATTACGTCCAACCTATCGGTGACATCATACGTGCCCATGGACTATTGTTCCATCAATATGCCGATGATTTACAGGTATATGCTGATTTTGACTTGACCAATCCTGCATTAGTGGCTGGAGTTAAGCAAATGGAAGATTGTTTAGATGAGGTAAAGGTCTGGATGGCACGGAATTATATTTATGTTCATGAACGATGGGCAGGACACAATATCTTCCGGTTGTGCCTAAGTCTGCAGATGAAATCGTGGATAAAACTGTGATTCGCGTTGGTGAGGCTACAATTACGGCTTCGCTTTGTGTTCAATGTCTTGGTGTGTTGCATTGATAGGCACCTTGACATGAAGAAGCAAGTGTCGCAAACTATCAGTGCTTGCTCTTTCTACCTGCGCAACATTAATCAAATTAGCCGCTTTCTCCCCAGACCGACAAAGGAACGCGTTGTCAATGCCATTATCACATCACGGCTTGACTACTGTAACGCGCTCTTATACGGTACGTCTGCAGTTAACATCGCCCGTCTACAGCGAATACATAACTCGGCTGCCAGGTTGATTACGCGTAGCCCGCGTGGCGACAGTGCCACACCCTTGTTTCGCAAACCCAACTGGCTGCCCATTTTGTGCAGAGTTGATTTCAAGCTACTTGTATTCAATTACAAAGCCATGCACAACGACGCGCCAGTGTATTTATGTGAACTCGTGTGCCCATATCAACCGACAAGAACACTGCGCTCTGCGAACAATAACATGTTACAAGTGAAGCGTACCCGTACCAAAGCTGGTGACTGCTCGTTCGCTGTCGCTGCTGCGTCCCTATGGAACAATTTACCAACGCTCATTAAGACTTGTGACAATCTCACCAGCTTCAAACGTCTACTGAAGACACATATATTTCATTTCGTATTGCATATTAGTATAATTCGACATGAACATTATAATTTTTTACTAGATTATTTGGTAATATTATCAATACATACTTATACACTTTTGTTATTGGCATTATTGTTATGTAATTATTATTATTATTTTACAGTTTTAACATATACTAAACTATTTATTACTAATAATAATTATACCTATGCCGTCATTTATCAGTATCAATACAATGTAATTATACACTAGACCGGTTATTATGTGTTTTTATGACTAATACGTTTCTTCTTGAGGGACATGGCGCGGTTACCAGAGACCCACCCATCAGTCCATGAGGCGTTTATGGCAGGGAAGTTCGTCGTGCAACGTGGCGACAAGAAGTCTTCACTTATGGCACTTGACCAGAGCCAAGACCACAGCTTCCAGTTTCTGAAGGAAGATAGTGGAGCACAGGGCCTATATGGACAGCAGGAACCTAAGGAACTCATCGAGCTCTCCAAACCTGAACTACTAAGGGCCATTAATATGAGTGTGAATGTGCCTGTTTCTCTGCCTCAACCCCCTACGAAAGTTTGGAGCATCCAGAGTCATGAGTTGCTGAACAGAAACCCTTGAATGCTCTATGTGATCTTGTGAAGGAGGGCACAGTAGTAAATCCCTTCAATGAGACGATTTCGGAGTTAATCGCTTTGGACACTGGCGAGGTCATGGACCGCTATCGTTGATTTTCTCAAGAATACTCCAACCATCGGCAAACACATGTTCACAGAGTTTGTGACTGACAGAATTGAAGAAGCCTCCAGGCCCTTGTCCGACGTAATAAAAAAACCACCTGTACATATTCTCAAACAGACCACCAGCGGATCTAACGAAGGGTGCTGACAAGCTGGGGTCTGCTATGGCGAATGCAGCTTTCGTTACCAAGTTGTTCTTGTCCTTACAAGCATGTCCTGTGGCCGATATATATGCATTCTTTAAGCATGAGAATCAGCGAGAACCACCGTCTTTATCAGATCGAGGTAAGCTGGGTCAAGGAACCAAGTCAGACATTATTGCTTGTCTACCAGGCATGCCTGCTCCGGCCGCTCTAAAGCAGTACAAGAAGCTACAGTGGTTATTCTTGATATGGCCGCAGTCATACACATCATCAAACCCCAGCGCGCCAGAATCTTTGGGGAGTACACGCAGATGCAATTGATGCCATACATACAGAGTCAGATGACGGAAAACACACCATGAGTGGACGCAATCTGGGACACATACCAAGAGGCGAGTCTCAGGTCACAAACTCGTGCCAAGCGGGGTGAGACTTCAAGTCTTCGAACACGAGTCTCTGCCAAGGTACCTACCCCCAAGGGAATCGAATAGCAAAAGTTCCTCAAAGATAACCTAAATAAAGATGAGCTATTCCAATTCATCGATCAGGAACTTCAGAGGAGCACAGTTGAATCAACATACCACCTCCATGCTGTACTCAGTAACAAAGCAACTGACATAACAACCTTGTCCCCATGCCAGCAAGAAGAAGCAGACACGAGGATGACGCTCCACTTACGTCATGCTGCCATGCAGGGTCACACTAAGGCCTACGTAAGGACGGCAGATAGTGACGTAGTTGTTTTGACCATCAACATCTTACACGAGCTATTTACTTATTACATCCCTGGACTTTTGGTACAAATATATTTTCAACAATAAGAGTAAAACATTGTTGCCGTAAACATATGTGTACAGCGAGGCATTACGAATCGGTTCACTTTCTAAATGACCTGAAAACAGGAAAATAACTTCAGAATTGGATTCCACGCCCCAATAAACATACAAATTGTGGTATTGCACGTTGATGTAGTGCTGATAGAACTAAAGATAAGCCATTATCTATTTCAGATCACGGGCTTCGGTGGCCATATTGGATTTTGCGCATACCGGCCACCAGGGGGCTACTCCAACTTGTATGTGGTGGTTTTTGAAAACCTTATGCCCATACCTAACACCATGCCAAATTGCAAAAACTTGTCACCAAGTGCGCAATTTCTCTGAATTCACTCCCCGCTATATATTGATATAAAAAACACGTGGAAAATTATAAATGAAATACTATCTAGACTTAAAACAAATAAATCATTTCCTAAATATTTTAAAGATTCTGATTTAATAGTGACAGATAAATCTGAAATTGTAAATAAATTCAATGCATATTTTACCAATATAGGTAGTAACCTGGCAAAGAATATTAAATATAAAGGCATAAATTACTGCATCATGGCACGGGGCTTTGAATCAAGCAGAATAATAAAACTACAGAAAAAAGCCCTGAGAATTATTACTTTAAGTAACTACATGTCCCATACTGAACCACCGTACA
>JAODUO010000010.1:62500-70000 GCA_025642075.2 Ridgeia piscesae | reverse complement strand
CTGCAATAAGGGCAGGGTTAAGTTGCTAACTCCGTTACAAAAACACACGTACGTACAGAAGTACGCATACATGTAGGCAGATACACGCAGACACGCATGCATCTCCTCACACAGGCGCACACGCGCACATTCCTAAATGTCAATATGGTAATATGGCTAGTGATTATTGGGATTATGGTGGGGCGTTAATTAATCGGCAGTTTATAGTGACGTGTCATATCAAACGAATTTAACTGGCTCCTGTCGTACGTCAATCACTGTCATGACCAGTTGATATATACGTATATCAACTGTCCTGTAAAGGCGTGTACATTGCTTGGCGTGTCCTCACAGTACGCACAATGGAGGGAAATGTGACTACCAACGCGACCGCTCAAATGACACAGGGAACTGTCGCGGTGATTTATATGACAGTGATCAAAATCGCCATCGGAATGACAGGCATTTTGGGCAACCTTCTTGTCATCGTTGTTATTTTGAGGTACAAGAAACTCTTCCAGCAGGTAAAATCAAATGTTATCAACCAGAGCTTCATCGACTGTCTTGTCTCCGTGATGCTTATACAGACCGCTATTGTAAGAAGGTCTACGGTACCATACGCATTACAAACGAACGCTCTGTTTTGTAAGCTAGTACTGTCACAGGTCTTAATGTGGGGATTGATGAGCTCCTCGACGTTAAACTTGATGGCGATCTCCATTGAGCGCTACGTGGCCATAGTCCATCCAGTGTGGTATAAAGTGCGGTTCTCGAAGACTAAAGCGAATGTACTGGTGGCTCTCACCTGGGTGCTCGGCCTCTTCATCCAGTTTGCTTACATTATACCAACATCTGGCTTGTTGAGAGACAGATGCTTGGTTGTGTTCTTCTGGCCATCTCGTCTCCATGCAGCTGCGATTGGGCTACTGCAAATCTTCATTAGTGTGATCTTGCCCATTGTCGTCCACAGCGTGTGTTACTTCAACATTGTGAAGGTTCTGCGCAAACGCAAAATCAAAATCGCGCCCGCAGATGTATCACGGAATCAGACAAACACATGCGAAAACACTGGACAAGAAATGACATTGTCAAACGTCGATCAGATGCCGTCAACTTCAACCCCAAGCGCCGCATGTCCCATCAAACCAATGCAACCTACATCTTCGAGTGCCGATAAAGCGTCGAGAAACGTCATGAAAACATTCGCCATTGTCACTATCAGCTACTTTGTGTGTTGGGTTCCCCATAAGGTGTACGTCATCATGTATATGTTTGGTCAAATATCTACCTTTGGTAATGTATACCAGGCAACAGTAATTATGATGTTCCTCAACTGTTGCATCAACCCATTTATTTACATCGCCAAATACGACGCCTTCAGAAAAGGAATGGCGATGTTGTTTAGATGTCAACAACAAAATGGATGAACTGATGAAGAAACGTGTATGCTACATCATGAATTAATTTTATACCATTTATATTATATATATATATATATATATATATATATATATATATATATATATATATATATATATATATATATATATATATATATATATATATATATGGAGAGTAAGTTATAAATAAACAACTGTTCCGGTTGTCTTATGACATTTGTCTATTCGATGTGCAGTTTCAGCGAAAGAGGTTGCAGTGGAAATTGGCGGAAATCTGCGATGAACAAACAACTATATTTGTCTACTTAATGTGTAGTCTCTAAGGAGAGTCTATAATGATAGCTGTATACTTGATGTGTAGTCTCTAAGGAGTGTCTGTAATGATAGCTGTATACTTGATGTGTAGTCTCTAAGGAGAGTCTTTAATGATAAGTATATACTTGATGTGTAGTCTCTAAGGAGAGTCTTTAATGATAAGTGTATACTTGATGTGTAGTCTCTAAGGAGAGTCTTTAATGATAAGTGTATACTTGATGTGTAATGTATTTGTAGAGTATGAAATGATAGTTGTATACTTAATGTGTATCCTCTAATGATAGTGTGTAAAGATAGCTGTATACTTGATGTGAAGTCTCTAATGATAGTGTGTAAAGATAGATGTATAATTGATGTGAAGTCGCTAAGGAGAGTCTGTAATAATAGTTGTATACTTGATGTGTAATATATATGTAGAGTCTGTAATGAAGGTTGTTTACTTGATGTCTAGTCTGCACCAACAGTTTTAGTTATCTATTTTGATGAGTGACAGTGGGAGTTATCCACGTGATGTTGAACTTCTATAAAGGTTTCTTGCATGATATTTTGTGTTTTTGAAATACTGCCAATACGGTTGTTTAGTGTCTCTGAAAAACCATCTGTGACAGTTGTCGTTTTGATGTCTCAACGAAGAACCAACAGTGCTAATTATCTACGTGATGCTTAATCTTAGTGAACGAACGTAGAGTGGCTGTTATCAACGTGGTTATTAGTTTCTATGTTAACCACCAGGGAAGGTTTCCCGCATGGTGTTTAGTGTTTTTTTAATTGGCACTGACGGCTGTTTATTTGGTGTTTAGGGTCTCTGGAAAACTATCAGTGAATAATGATATTATCATAATACATACTACATACATATATATATATATATATATATATATATATATATATAATATATTTATATATATATAGAATTCATATTACCGTAACACTTAACACTTTTTGACTCACAAGGTGGGTTCCGCAAAACGGCATTTTTCAACTAATGGGTAACGAGCGTGTGTCCACGTGGACAGCGTCTGTTTACTCGATACGCGTTACTCTATTTCATATTTCCACGTGGTTCTACATGTACATGTGTTTAAAACAATATTTAACCTTTTTTGGAAATTGGAGACTGTCGAAGTATTACGCTTTTTAGATAATACAGTAATAACTTACACCTCACATTATGAAAATAGGAAGAAAAACAGTCATTTTATAACAAAGTTTTATAATACATAAAATATATAGCATGATTCCCATTTTCTATTTATATAATTAGAGTGGTGATGCATATTTCAAAATATATAATATTATTATATAACGTCTTAAAGGTAGCGATATTGCATAGATCTTTATTTTAGTATGTAGCTTCTTCCACAATTTTACACAGTGTATTTTTTATACAGTTTGCTTTTTTGGTGTCCTTGCAAATTGTTTCACTTTGACACGTGACATAGGTTGAGTGAAAACAAATGTTTAAGATATCTTGTAAATTTTCTGGTAAGCATCTTTTGTGAGCCTTATACATTATCATACCAGTTTTTAGTTCAGTCAAATCATATACTTTTTGCATACGCAATTACAGAAATAATACTTTTGGCTGATTGTAGAACATTTACGTCGCACACAAATTGTATTGCCTTTTTCATTGACATGTAAATTTCAAATATTATTCTTGTATGTGTTGGTACCCCACACAGGAATAATGAAGAGTACACTATCATGTAGGACTTCCATCTAACAATTATCTTGCTTTGTACATACTATCAATACGTTAAGATAATTTTGTTTTAATCATGGTTGTGTAGTCATTCCAGGTGAGTTTGTTATTTATTAATATACCTAGAACCTTAGTTTTACACTCCATGTCAATCTTGTTATTTTTAATGCTTATTTCTGTATTACTATTTTTTGCAATTGCTAAATTAAATAAATGTTTTTGTTAGATTTAATGATAGTCTGTTAATTGTAAATCATGTGTTCAATTTATCCAGTTCAGGATTTATGTTTCTGCTCAGTTGAACAGGATTGAACATTACTGGAACAGAACGTAGTTGAATCGTCAACAAAGAGAATACATTTCAGTAATGTTGAAATATTGCAAATATTATTGTGATACAGTATAACCAATTTAGGCCCCAGGATTGAACCTTGTGGTACTCCACAGGTGACTTTTAATACGTTATCATAAGTAACATATAGTTATCGGTTTTGTAAATAGCTGTTGAGGCATTCATATGCAATGCCTCTTATGCATAATGATTTAACGATGATAGTAGTAATTCATGATCAAGTGTGTCAAAGACCTTCATAAGTCTATAAAACACCAATAGTACATCTCATATTGTCCAGTGCTGATGTAGTTTCTTTTGAGAGCTCAAGTAGAGCTAATAACGTGAACACACCTGATCTACACTCATGCTGTCTGTTGCTTCATATATTGTGTTTTTCAGTGAGTGCATCTAATCTAGTATGGGATAATTTTAACAGAAGTTTTGAAAATTGTCGTAAAAGATAAATAGATATGTAATTAGAGAAAATATAGTTGTCATTGTTTTTAAAAAGAGGGATTACCATTCCTGGTTTCATAAATATACGTTGTTTAAAGGAATTATTTCATGTCTGAGAGTAAGTGGCTTCACTATGTGAAAAATTCCATTTTTTATTTGGAACATATCTATATCTTCCTTATCTTTTATTGTGACACCATTATTCTCAAAACTATCTGGATAGGTGATATTTACATGTGTTTTCCTGATAAAATAATCCAGTATCTTTCAAGTTCCCTTGATGTTGTAGTTTTCTTTCTCTGACAATTTGCTGTAATATAATGATATTTTATCATGATGGAGCGTGTTGCTAATGCTTATTATTTAAGCATTTAATGCGTTTGTGTAGATACGTTGTTTAAGTGTCTCATTACATGTTCTAATATTTTTATATATATATATATATATATATATATATATATATATATATATATAAATTATTTGTATACATTAAAGAGAACATAATATTTATAAGTATGTATGTATGTATGTACGTACGTACGTATGTATGTATGTATGTATGTATGAATGTATGTATGTATGTATGTATGTATGTATGTATGTATGTATGTATGTATGTATGTATGTATGTATGTATGTATGTATGTATGTATGTATGTATGTATGTATGTATGTATGTATGTATGCATGTATGTATGTATGTATATATGTATGTATGTATGTATGTATGTATGTATGTATGTTTCGTTGAGATAAAATGCGTGAATCATGATCATGGGAAGTCGAAACAGTTGTTTCTAGCTTAAGCAAAGTAGTAACCAATATTTGTTTTCATCATTACAATGTAAACACAAGCAGAACCACGTGGACACATAGTCACGTATACCGAATAAACAGAGGCTGTCTACGAGGACACATTGGTCGAAAGATGCCCTTATGTGGAACCCACATGGTGAGTTAAAACGTGCGGACAAGATGGATAAAGCGAGCAACCCGAACACAGCGGACAAAACAAACATTCCTTTACCTACACATTACAGCATCTACCAAAACAATTTAGTGATAACACACAATGGAAAAACACATTATAATCAAAACAACAATTTTATAAAAACAAATACTCTTCACAATATCTGCCTTGTGTTCTGTTGTAGACAGTTGATTAAAAAATAGTATTTATTATCTTTTAAATTGTTAGATAAATCCTGTTTCCCTCTCTAATTTATGATCAAGTGGGAGCGGGAATAAACGTTGTTTAGGGCTATACTTTCAAACAGGACATGATATGCTTATTGTTTCTGATAATAGTCAATCATTCACTTAGACGCTTTTGCAATACTAGCGAGCTTTATTTTTATTATTATTTTTTGCTAATCACATTGTCATATCATGTTATTCTGTTTAAATGATGAAGTGTTTTCGATCAACCCTCAGTACATAACTTCCAGAATGTACTGACCGATATTAAAGCTTTTGAAATGTCTCAGGGAAAGTGCTGTTGCTGGGATTTCTTCTATACATAATATATATGATAACAAAATGTCAAGCTGGGAACCATCTCGCAACACCACTTTCGACCAGTGTTGCAAGGCAGGAGCTTAGCGATTAGCACCGTCTGCAGCATTCATCGCTATAGTCAACAGCGTCAACCCGGGCATAGAAGCTCTTCTTGCCATTGACAAACTTAGCTGGATTGTCAGATAACAAAGGCAGTTTTGTCGTGTTCTATTCGCCATCTTCTTCAGGCATCGCTGGCATTAGCAGATGGTTATGCTTAAGCTCGTTTTTATGTTCCAATTTTGCCAATTGTGTGTTTGTGTGTAAAAAAAGTTGTTTACACTTAGCATAACTTTGATTTATTTGCGAAAATATGTATCACGGTACTTTGTCACAGTCACGGATCGGTGTTGTTGTAAATGCAGTTTTATGATGAAGTCAACGGTGTGAGACACCCTGATGAGACACACATTTTAATGTTCGATAATAGCGGCAGTTAAACTTTGGTATTATGCTCAATCCCACAATGCTTTTCGCCGGATAGGCGTCTCGGAAACGACGTAACACACAGGAGTCAACATGGCGGTCGTGCTTTGTGTCTAATGAGCCCATTAAAACTAGAATATTTAGAGAAGTCACTGTCATGGAACGAAATGCCTACATCAAGATACCAGCTGTTTTTCTTTATTTTGCAATTCCAGCGAAAAACAAGTAAGACACACAGTTGGGTGAAATTATATATATATATACCAGTTCAAGTTCATCATACTGGACATACCTTTTGTTATACGGCCTTCAGCAATTCGGTGAACGTGACCATGCTATCGCACACGTCACTGACTTAATAGTGTGTACATGCATGAAGTATGTTCCAGGATTTCTGTTTTTGTGACCATGTCCTGCCACAATATGCCAATGATGCGTCTAATTCTAAGACAAGATGAAAAATATTCAGTCTTTTCTCTCGTCTTGTGTATGTTTCCCATGCCTCACTGCTATAGAGAAGTGTGCTGAGGACACATACCTGGTAAATACATAGTTTGATGTTTTCTGTTAAATTTGTTTTGCTCCACACTCTCTTGTTCAGTTTGGACATGACAGCTGCAGCCTTTGTTATTTCAGCGTATTAATTTCAGCATCAATCAAACATTACTTGTGATTGCGGAGCCTAAGTATGTTAACATCAAGTGTCACGTTGTCAATATTAATTGATGGCGGTGCCATGACATCCTGGCCCATAACATTTGTCTTTTTGATACTGATCAATCCAAAATTGTACAGGCATAGAAGAATATGTCCATTAGTCTCTGAAGGTTTTCGTTTGTGTGAGTAGCCAGCGCAGCATCATCTGCAATGATCATTAATTTTTTCGTATGAGATTCGACACAGCTTTGAGTTAGCTTTCGGCCGAGCGAGGTCACGCAGCTTTCCAACAGTTCGTGTGTGTTATTAGGCACCCTCCGTGGATGAACCAAAGGAATAACATTCTGATAACAGCATCGAAAAATATATGCCAAAGAGGTTTGAGCCAAAACGCATCCCTGATTTACACCGCTGCGGATGCCTGGAATAGTCCCGTTACAGTTGACTGTGTCCTTCATGTTATCATGGAAGGAGGGATGACACTGGGTACTTTTGGAGGGCAACCAATTTTCACTAGCAGTTTCAAAAAAACTTCTTCTAACTAGGTCAAAAGCCTTCGAAGTGTCGATGAAGGCAATATACAGCTGTCTTCTTTGTTCTTGACATTTCTCTTGCAGCTGTCGAACGGAGAATACAGATTCGTTCAGACGGGATCGGCAGTCTAGCTAGGG
>JAODUO010000010.1:55000-57500 GCA_025642075.2 Ridgeia piscesae | reverse complement strand
CGTGATGTACAGATGTACAGTTACACATGATGTACAGATGTACAGTTACACATGATGAAAAGATTCAGTACAGTATGTACAGATTATTAAAAACGTGATGTACAGATGTACAGTTACACATGATGTACAGATGTACAGTTATACATGATGTACAGATGTACAGTTACACATGATGTACAGATGTACAGTTACACATGATGTACAGATGTACAGTTATACATGATGTACAGATGTACAGTTGCACATGATGTACAGAATGTCGGTGGTTCCATGCTCCAATGACGATGTTTACCTGTCCCCGTTGCACCTCCGAGCTTGAATATTTTAAAGGAGTTTGGTGTTATAAAAGTGTTACCATTATTATTAAATGATTATTAATAACATTTGCATTCATAGATTCCTTTGCGGGAATTTCTTGCATTAAGTAATTATGTATGAAAGTCAGTGTAGATATGTTAAGAGGAATGAACCTATTTTATTAAAATTATTACTGTGTCGTAACAAGACAAGTATCGTCCCTATCAACATTAGCTTAAACATACCTTTTTAGTGAAGCAGATTTATTGTACACCATGATGAACATTTAAAATTGTTTGGGCAGAACATTAGTAATAAGTAATACATACACACAATATGTATATTACGAAGAGCAAGAACAATAAGCAGAACCTGGCACTGTATGGTCAGCCACTGGGGACATCGATGAGTCTGCCCGCTTAACACGTTTCATCAAGAAGAAGAAAAGTCCCAAAGTCATCAAAGCCCCGCTCCAACATAAGCTAACGTGTTCCTCTACATGCTGCGGGCCAATATGTAGGCCATGCCATAGAAAGCGGCACATATCACTCAGTTCGGCTAGGAGATGTGGGATGTCGTCCCAGTTCCTGTTATTGCTTAGGCTGACCTAGGTCCACCACACATATGTGACGTGATTCGCTGTGAGTGTAGAGTGAAGGGCGTGAAATACAGCACTGCATGCAGTATGCGGCTGCAACAAAGAATATATTTCGTGCATATTGTACAGGAACTGCTCTGACACCAACACAGAAAAGGATTAGGCTGAAGAGAGGAGGGTATTGAGATGGAGGATGCTGAAGATAATGATTTGTAGGATGAGAGGATGATGATGTAGATGAAAAATGTGGAGTGCATGAGGATGTCGAGTCTGGTTTTGTAGATCCTGATTACATGGATAATGAGTGGGAATAGGTAAATGATTATTATGGAGATTATTATGTATTATCTGTACTAATTAATATGTCATGAATCTTATGCTTATTATGTACAGATATTTTGTATTTATCGTGTATATATATATATATATATATATATATATATATATATATATATATATATAAAGCTAAATGCTGCATAGGGAGACCAGTGCATATACGACCGCCTACAGGAGACCGGCCGTATATTTTTATGTAACTGATTTTCCAATTATGACTAACTGGAACATTGTCTGTAATACAAATACACACCACATTCTACAATATTGTTATGATATTGTACTAAATAACATATATACACAAAAATCGGTCCCCTTAAAAGCTATATGCTTAGATGCCGCGTACGGGAGACCGGTGTGTAATCAGAAGTTAGTTATTAGTTTTTCTTATTTGCAGTAGTATATATTTAACGCCGACCTGGTATATCCAAAACCCAATACAACGATAACAATAAAACGTAAATATATATGCAGGTACACAAATTGACAGCGCTGCATTTAACAAATGTACAACGTATGGCTAGGAGATCCGTCAAATATTTGTTTTATTAATGTGTGTATATATTAATTAAAATTAATACATAACAAACAAGCATATAGGACACTGAGCATGGACCGCTAACCCCTCAATCAATATATAGCAAAACGTTTAAAATATAAGCACTTCTCTGCCGGGGTCCCGAACGCGGCGCCTTATGCACGGAATATATACAAGTGTCTGCAATAAATGTGCTCAAAACCAATCAAAATATAAAATAAAGTTTATAATAATTGCATAAGTTAATTCCTTCATATCTAAACTATCTCCAATAACAAGGATAATCATTAAATAAAATGCATTAGTTATGCAATCACACATCAAAACTTTAAGGAGACCGCCGAAAATTTAACATAGTAAATGTATTCTGCATACCCAAATACCCCTACGACAGATGGTTCTAAAGTATTTTTTAGATCTGACCAATGGCCATCTTTGATTTATACAAATTACCAGTAATGCTTATAGTTACCGCTTGGGCAGTCAAGCTGAATTTGTCCTAGGACAGTTGATTCCAAACCAACCAAAAGTTCATAGGATAGAACATGTATAGATTCACTATTGAACACGTGTAACTGTCAAATGGACAGGTTCTTAACAATGCGATAAATTTTGGGTTGATTTCTGGCATTTTAACACAGGTTTTTTTTGTCACCCAACGTCATCTTTTAGACGGTACGCGTTGTTGATTTTTTAAATAATTTTCTCACCATGTAAAATTTGCCACTACA
>JAODUO010000010.1:40000-52500 GCA_025642075.2 Ridgeia piscesae | reverse complement strand
CAGAATATATCTAACGGTTTTGCTAATATAAAAACTCCAATAATAAAAATGCGATGTTGGTCAAGGTTCCATTTGGAATATAAATATAATGACCATGAACAAATTCTGCCTTTTCTATATTTTCAGCTGTGACTGTAAACATGTGGTTAGTTTCTATTATAGTAAACCTGTTGCATTTCATTAATTTCACAACAAATATCGTTATTTTCTAACCATTCTTTTCAATAAAAAGAGTTGTCTGGATCCTGTCTGTCATTAGTTTAGCCACCCAGTCACTGGAAGACAAGGATACATTTATATGTACCACTGCTCGTTATCTTGAGTGAGTGGCATCAATCATATCCATGTTTTGGGGGATTTATATATTTACTAAACCATACCTCCAAACAAGTGTATGTATGTTTGGGAGGATTTCGCGTAAATAAATTGCACATTATAATTCAATTTTTTATATATGAAATCGCGAATAATGTATATTGTATTCAGTCCTCAGCGGGCGAGAACGCCACTTCGCCTATACGCTTACGGTGACGTCATTTCTTTATTTCAGGATGTAACACTTTCTATGATCAGAAGGCGCACAGGTCGTGCTTTCTACGTCCCAATCTTGCACGCTGGAACTTTGACCTCACTACATCGATATTCGTGCACGCGGGTACTTATTACAAGGTACACGAAGGCAAACCCCATGTCTTGGGGATACGTCTGTATGGCGGCGACCGGGGACGTACGTTGATTGTCCGTGCTGGTCTCACCTCCTCCACGGTACGCCAACGGCTTCCGGATGCTTTCTTCTTCTTTCACATACCAAAACACAACAATCCAGTCTGTCAATTACGCTGGACATACTGTTACATTTCTATGTTTAAATTTGATATCACAGATAATATATTTAATTTTCATGCAACTGAAATGGAACTAAAATATCACGACTGGTGGCTCCCAGACCTGTTAAGTTTCTGAAATGACAAAACTGGAGATTTGTGCGTAAAATAGAGCTAATCGAATTGCTATTGCGCGGCGGTGGAATGCAAAATTCACAAACAACCGTATGAAAAACAATTCTTTATTTGTAAATTATATGAATATAAATAAAACATGCAAGAACACCACAATAATGACAAAGATTATACACATATCTGCCACAAAGTGTATATTCACACACCAGCACAAAAACCAACTGGCATTGCACAATCCTCTGAGAAAGAAAAAACATTATAAGAACAGGTATTAATGGTGCCACTGTACAAATGGCATTGCACAATCTTTAGAAGAAAAAAACATTATAAGAACATATATTAATTGTGGCACTCCACACAAACTTGCTGAGCAAGTAGAACACTATAAAACCAACCCAAATGCTGGACATTACATTAAAACCAACAATCATAGTTAACAACAAAACAGCTCACTCGTGTGAAAGGTGAAATTGAAAAGATCCTCTCACTGTCTGTGTTGCTGTTTGGGAGGGACAGCAATGGCAACACAACAGCCCACAAGGTGGCAAACCGAGGCTTCCAGTGCTGGTCTTACCCTTCCCCATGCCATCTTCCTGCAACAACGCTAAAATGCGAGTTGCATATTCGGCAAAACGCATGTGGTAACCCTCGGTTACTTCTGCTGACCCAGTGCAGATCGTCGACCCACGCTTGGAGAAACTTTGCGGCATATTTCTGCTACGAAGTACAACGAGGTGCCGGCTTCGGTATCTCTTTCGGCTTCGCTGGCGCCATGTCGATCCATGTGATTGTTCCCACCCAATTAAAATGCCTGTTACGCTATTCGGTTGTAGTGGTAAAAAATAAAGTGGAACAACGCAAATAGTAACTGAAATAGATGAGCGATTTGGAGCACTTCCACAACGATTTAAATCGCGGATATATTTATTTTTAAAAAGAGGTATTATGAGAGTTTAAAAATTATTAGAGGGCGAATCATAAACTGGAGATTTCGTATCATGTGCGGGAGGGCGGGAGATGGGTGCGAAAAGCGGGAGGCTCCCACGTAAAGCGGGAGACTTAACATGTATGGTGGCTCCTATGGTAGCTACTTCCAACAAGTTTTGGTAGGAGTCTCCGTGATCATCTCTGTCCATCGTAACTCTGTCAGATTTATGCCAGTATTAAATGTTTGTACAATTTGGATAAATACATCAACTTCTTCTACAACCTATATTTTTCAAACTGGGCTATAAACATAATTAAGCGTTTTGACAGTCCGGCCAATTTAATGTAAAATAAAACGAACGTTCCGGTATATTTTAGGGTCCCATCAGGCTTAGATATAGGAGATGTACCCTCCTGGAAAAACAAAATAATCGCAACGTATTTAACAAGATTTTACAAGATTTTACAAGATTTTACAAGATTTTACAAGATTTTACAAGATTTTACAAGATTTACAAGATTTACAAGATTTTACAACATTTTACAACATTTTACAAGATTGCACCAATCAGTGTTTGAGTATGACAACGACTGACTGGTAGGACTTAAGTTATACATATCGACATGAATGCGGGCAAAGAGAAAACCAACACGGATGTCTTGGTTTTGCATGTGACGACTGTAGAAGAAGTACGAGCTACAGAAGGTTGACATCGACGTGTGCGTGCAGCGACAGGCAATGCCGGTGGTTGACAACGACACCGCTTGTTCTCGACATCACTTGGTCTCCTTGAACAGCTCGTCGTGGGAGATCGAAAAGGCTCTCATCGTTCCATATCCTGAGTCGGGAGTTTGGTACATCAGCACAAGCGTGAGGTGCTACAACAAAATGTCAGTCGCTGTTGTTGTGTGGTGGTGGATGAGGTGCCGGGCGTCATCTTAAAATAATGGTGGATATTTCAATGTCATTGTATACCAAAAGTAATATATTTGAAATCATCATGACATCATATGAAACATCTATAGTTGTACATCAATTGTTTGGATCTATGTGACGTACTTATTTAGATATAGCCACAAATGCCTTTCGTGGACGCCATACTTACAACTGTCATACTCTTGGTTGTACTTGTAGGCAATACCAGTTATTGTCCATATCATATTTGTGGTAGACCTTTCCAAATGCACACGATACAATATACTAATATGTTGATTTTTAAGAACGTTTTATGTTGTCTAATCCTGTCATTCAAAGAAAAATATATTAACTTGACAGAAATTATCAGATGCATTCTTCATTAGGAGACGTTTCAAATATGTCATTCAGTTTTCTGTAATGAAAATTACTGCTTAGAACGTGAACTCTTCAGATGTTACATGTGCCTTTCCACTAAAGGTATTTTATTTCGTAGAGTTTGTGATGTGCATTTGTGTTCCACCTAAACTACAGTTATTGCCAATTGTATGTGTGTATTTCAGAACGTTCATTCGTGAGCGATGCCCAGTCTACTTTACCGTCAAATACCATATCTACACCAGTGCTTGCATCGACCGTGAATGCAACGGCAATGGATTCTGTTTCCCCATCTACTACACCTACATGGTTCCGTTATCTATTTGCCGATGTTGGGCCCGTAAGAATAGTGGTTTTACTGTTGATGTTGTCATGGAGAAAATTATTTGTTTACCGTTATTATGTGTATATGTATGTATGTATGTATGTATGTATGTATGTATGTATGTATGTATGTATGTGTATGTATGTATGTATGTATGTATGTATGTATGTATGTATGTATGTATGTATGTATGTATGTATGTATGTATGTATGTATGTATGTATGTATGTATGTATGTATGTATGTATGTATGTATGTATGTATGTATGTATGTATGTATGTATGTATGTATGTATATATATATATATATATATATATATATATATATATATATATATATATGTATATTATGTATATATGTTATATATGTATGTATGTATGTATGTATGTATGTATGTATGTATGTACGTATGTATGTATGTATGTATGTATATATTATATATGTATGTATATATATGTATGTATGTATATATGTATGTATATATATATGTGTATTATGTATGATGTATGTAGTATGTATGTATGTATATATATATGTATGTATATATATATATATATATATATATGTAGTATGTATGTATGATATGTATGTATTATGTATGTATGTATGTTGTATGTATGTATATGTATGTATTAGTATGTATGTATGTATTATGTATATGTATGTATGTATGTTTTGTATTTGTATGTTGTTGTATGTATGTATGTATGTATGTATGTATTATATGTATGTATGTATGTATGTATGTATGTATGTATGTATGTATGTATGTATGTATGTATGTATGTATGTATGTATGTATGTATGTATGTATGTATGTATGTATGTGTGCGTGTATTCATATATGCATGTATGCATGTATGAATTTATGGATATATGTGTGTATGCATATATGTATGGGACAGAGATACAGCACCAGAGACAAAAACCAAGACAATAAAATGCTAAGAAGAATCAAGGCCAGATGGTCAGCATTCGCCGAGCACCGCGACATCTTCAAGGGTAACATTGGAACATGCTCGAAGAAATAAGCCTACAACTCATGCGTACTTCCAGCAATGACATACGGCACGGAAACATAGGCACTCACCAGCCACGCAAAGAACAAGCTAGCAGCCGCACAAGCAAAGATGGAAAGAACTATGTTACACAACACATTCCGGGACAGAAAAACAAACATCTGGTTAGAGAAAAGACAAAGGTCACGGACGTGAATGAACAAGTCAGAAGACGAAAGTGGACTTGGGCAGGACACTGCGTATCACCACCTGGAAACCCTACGAACAGAAAAGACCTACATGAAGATCGTCGAGACGGTAGAGAGACGAACTACTGGACAGGTACCATCGGGCAGTGTATAGCGCAAGACAGGCTAATGTGGATGCGGCTTGCTGAGTGATGATGACGATGATACACACTCTTCACATTTGCTTCCACAGGTTACCGTGGATACAGTTGCCTTGACGACCGTGCTGCGGACAGTGACTGGGATCAACTGAGAGAGGTGTTACTGCTGACCCTCAGTAACGTCCTCTTTTTACCCGCCGCCTGTGTCGCTCTCTACAAGCGCTGTCACTGCGCTGCTGTCGTCTACGCCTTCACAGGCGTAGCCTCAACGGTGAGGAGTTTATATATATATATATATATATATATATATATATATATTTAACACACACACACACACACACACACACACACACACACACACACACACACACACACACACACACACAACACAACACACAACACAAAAAACACACACACACACACACACACACACACACACACACACAAATGTTGAGGTGTCCGGAAATAGGTCGAGCGCTCACGCGCAATACTCAACAAGATGCAAACCGTATGACGTACAAAGTTCTGCAGGATTATGCTTTTGCTATTTTAATTTGTACACTATGCACCATTGTTTATGCATCCAGTAACATATAGTTGTAGTTTACGATGACATAGAAAAACCTGATATAGGAGCCAGTTAAATTCGTTTGATATGACACGTCACTATAAACTGCCGATTAAATAACGCCCCACCATAATCCCAATAATCACTAGCCATGTTACCATATTGACATTTAGGAATGTGCGCGTGTGCGCCTGTGTGAGGAGATGCATGCGTGTCTGCGTGTATCTGCCTACATGTATGTGTTCTTCTGTACGTACGTGTTTTTTGTTTTGTGACGGAGTTAGCATCTTAATCCCGCCCTTAATGCAGTACTTCTATGGTTTAATTTCGCTACACATTGCGGATTAGTGTAAATCATTAACGAATAACGCGACGTCTGTTCTGTTTGATCACATTGATCATCCGTCAGAACACAGCAGAGTTGGACGTGGCATTATTATTATTGTTTCTATTTCAAAATGCTAATACTTGAGATGGCACTGTAGTCGACGTAATTCGCTGAATCACGTTGCAAGACACTGCATTAGGCCATATTTGCTGGGTTTTATGATTCTTTTTAACTTACTATGAGTTACCTTTTCAGTAAAATACATATGATTTACGCTTGGTAGAAATGGGTAGCTTTTTCTACCGAGCGTAAATCGAATATGACGTTTCCCCACAAAAATCTAAAGATACGTTTATTTGGTGAAATTCCCATTCTAAATAAGTACAAATTTGTGTGTGTGTGTGTGTGTGTGTGTGTGTGTGTGTGTGTGTGTGTGTGTGTGTGTGTGTGGTGTGTGTGTGTGTGATGTGTGCGTGTGTGTGTGTGGTGGTCGTGTGTGTGTGTGTGTGAGTTGTGTGTGTGTGTGTGTGTGTGTGTGTATGTTGTATGTGAGTGTGTGTGTGTGTGTGTGTGTGTGTGTGTGTGTGTGTGGTGTGTGAGTTGTGTGTGTGTGTGTGTGTGTGTGTGTGTAGTTGTGTGTGTGTGTGTGTGTGTGTGTGTGTGTGTGTGTGTGTGTGTGTGTGTGTGGTGTGTGTGTGTGTGTGTGGTGTGTGAGTGTTGTGTGGTGTGTGTGTGTGTGTGTGTGTGTGTGGTGTTTGTGTGTGTGAGTGTGTGTGTGGGTGTGGGTGTTATGTGTGTGTGGTGTGTGTGTGTGTGTGTGTGTGTGTGTGTGTGGTGTGGGTGTGGGTGTGTGTGTGTTGTATGTGTGTGTGTGAGTGTGTGTGTGTGTGTGTGTATGTCTGTGTGAGTGTGTGTGTGTGTATGTCTGTGTGAGTGTCTGTGTGTGTGTGTGTGTGTGTGTGTGTGTGTGGTTGTGTGAGAGTGTGTGTGTGTATATATATGTCTGTGTGAGTGTGTGTGTGTGTGTGTTTGTGTGTGTGAGTGTGTGGTGGGTGTGGGTGTGTATGTGTGTGTGTGTGTGTGTGTGTGTGTGTGTGTGTGAGTGTGTGTGTGTGTGTGGTGTGTGTGTGTGTGTGTGTGTGGTGTTGTGTGTGTGTGTGTGTGTGTGTGTGTGTGTGTGTGTGTGTGTGTGTGTGTGTGTGTGTGTGTGTGTGTAGTGTTGATGTGTGTGTGTGTGTGTGTGTGTGTGTGTGTGTGTGTGTGTGTGTGTGTGTGTGGTGTGTGTGTGTGTTGTGTGTGTGTGTGTGTGTGTGTGTGTGTACTTGTATGCGATGCACAACTAACTTGCGACGATCAATAATAGTAAACAGTAAAATATTCATTACGTTGATGTCGTCTTTGTAGATCTACCACCGATGTGATGTCACCTCCATGTACACCTACTGTCTGCTGGACTACGAGGTGTTGTTACACGGAGATTTCTTTGGATCCATATTTTCTTTCTCTGTCACTATGATTGAAATGGCAGCATTAACTCCTGAAAGTCGTCTGACAGTGCTGACTGGCGTGGCTCTCACCCTGTCTATGGCAGTACAATGGAACAGACACAACCTGTATGTGTTCCTTGTCCCCAACATCGTCACGCTCGTCATCTTGATTGCGTCACAGGTGCGTTGTCCCAGTTCTCTATTCACAATGCGTGTTGTCCATCATTTTCATGTACAAACAATAATGATGAACCTCAATAGGGTTTACGGCGTACATTCGCATGCTTTTTTTGGCTGAACGTTTCCTATAAGTATTAACATCCCAGGCTTGACGGAAGACATTCACATAAATGGGCGTTACGAACGTGTCTCGGTATCACGTTATCCTCATATGTGTAAATGTAAAACAGCTTTCTTTACAAGGGTGGACCATGGCAGTGCCACTGTAATGTCATGTCTCTGTTTCATCGACGCTACACACGTCACTGTCATTACAACCGCGCGTCAACAATGCAGTGTCTCAGGTGTTACAAAGGACACACCATCTGCACAAATCGACGGAGACTCGTGTCCATACTGGTCGGACTGGGGCTCGCACTAGGCTCTGTGGTTGGATACGGTTTTTACCAGACAAGCTCCAACTACCGGTACACACACAGCTTGTGGCATGTTAGTATCGCCCTGAGTACGATGTTGCTTCTGCCCAACCGCTCGTCGTCTACAGTAGGTCAGTGTACACCGACTCCTTACATCATAAGAGGATAAACACTTATTCTTAAGAGTACTAGTTATGTTGTTCACTATGCTTTGTGGCTTAAAGAGTCCTTTCCTGGTATGACGTATCTTGATTTGCGCCTTATTGCAGACGTCGGTGGAGAAGAAACATTCACATCACCGAGCCCGAGTGTCAGCCATGTGTGCGTAGTGGTGCCAGCGAGAATCCGCTACCTCTGGAAGAAGTATTTCTCTACGAAAAACGAAAACGTTTATTTGGGTGACACCTGTGGTGTTGCATGTGGTGGACATGTGGCGGACGAACGAACAGCAGAGGAGAGGAACGACGTTGAGGATATGGGGACTGGCACAGGGATCGTCGCGGACGATACCCGGGATGTGGGTGACGTGAGAGATTTGGGGGACGTGGATGAGCCCATCTCTGGAGATCAACCCACACACCACAAAGAGAACACAAACGTCGCCGATGACACTGACAACAACGCACACGCTGACTTATTAAGTACAGGTGATGAAATTGTAGCATCTTAGTGTGTCATTAAAATCTTTATCTTTTATTTATTTATAAGTTTATTTATCTATCGATGTATCTATTTATTTATATGTTTATATTTTTATTTACTTACTAATTTATTTCCTGTCGCCTATTTGTAAGGTTGACACCAAACAGTTCCGCGTTTGCCTTGTCTTGGGCCTTATACTAGAGGGTTTGAGAATAGTTTTACATTTATCCATGTCTTCTATATTTATGATCGAATAACATAAATTCTACAGCATCATGGTGGTAACGGGTAAGACTGAAATACTGGAGAAATACTAGTGAATCTAATCACTTCTGTAACTTGCGTAATGTTTGTCCAAGTACTCTTAATATTGTGTCACTTAATGGCCAATGCTTCTGGGAGATAGAAACAAAATATGAGCGTATTTTGCTGTGCTCTTGAATAAATATTGTTAACAAATATTGATGTTGATTTTAAGACTGTCATATGTGCATAGCTGACATTCCACTAGTTACGGTCACATTTTCGTTTATGGCGAACGGCAGGAATAAACGTTCGTATTGCCAAGCGACGATTGAAACTGCCTGCGTGACAAATACTAAATGTACGAGATGGGCCGGGCAGTGACGAACGAGACGAAAAGACGCGTTAACATAGTTACTAGGACTGAGCGAGTTGAGATGGACTAATTCTGGCATGGTGGCGCTATCCTCAGAATAAACTAGTTGTTCTATGTTTACCTGACTGGTGGACAGCATTTACGGTATGTTACTTCCAACTAGGATCTACTGTCTACGAAAGATCTGATAGGCCATCACAACAATGCTGTGTTCTAAATGTGTAAGGACAATCATCACGCAATGCTGTGTACTAAGAGAACAAGCAGATAATGGGAATGAGAGAGCACTATGTATCCGTCTCGCCTCCACAACATGACTTCCTGATAATTTCACGGAGACGTGAATGCGAGCAGCGCCCACTGTCTGCTCTTGTGTGAACTGCAGCTAAAATTAACACACCTCCAAAATTGTACCCGACTACAGACACTGGTTAACGTTTATGAAGGAATGGTCTTCGTGCATCTGTTGTAGCGTGATTGAATACTCCCAAAGAAGTTGAAATGGTGTTCGATTGAAGAGGTTTACAAATAAATAAAGTGCTAAGTGTTTCCTCCTAAATATTGAATACTGGTTTATATCAAACTGGGTTATATAAACCATAAAACTTACCTCTTCCTTCTGTCTTTATTTTGTAAGTAGCCGTGATTGCAACCCTAATCCTGTTAACAGAAAGATGGGATAGTTTGTCTATACGTAGATTTATACGAATGCGTACACATGTACACAGGTACATACACATACCTACGCATCCATACACGAAGCGCTCACTACGTAATACGGGACAAAACTGAATGAGAAAGTAAACAACACTGACATGGACTGTAAGTAGGTGGCGTCGACCACGTTATAGTTGCAAGACTGTTATATAAACAGCCATGGAGACGATGTGGTTGATATCGCTGGTACTAGTTGTCGGCGCTTCGGCCGGATCCGAGAATGCAAGATGGACGCAGTTCTTTATGTGCGTGACGTCAGACCTCGGCGCGTGGTCTCTGCTGGACAAACATGTGTTATGTGCTGCGTTCAAGTCGTTTTACCACTACGCCAATATGGAGATGTTGCAATGCAGCAACTGTGACAAGTATTTCCACTGCGTGACGAATCTGGACGTCGTCAGAACATGCGGTGACAGGGAGACAACAACACATGCCATGATCGCTTTAAGGTACACCTGAGCTGCCTTGTTTAGTAATATTTGTTTATAGATCATTCACATGTCACTCCGCGAATACCAATTAACTGTTTACATAACAATTCGTGATCAACCGTGTCGAATTTTTTTCTCATAAATTATGATCGCGTTAAGCCGATTTACCTTATTTGTAATGCCTATATTTGAGTAGCCTGTGTTGTTTTGGTGTGTGGGTGTGTGTGTGGGTGCGTGCGTGCGTGCGTGTGTGTGCGTGCGTGCGTGTGTGTATTTGTATGTACTTGTGTGCATATGTGTGGGTGCGTGCGTGCGTGCGTGTGTGCGTGCGTGCGTGTGTGCGTGCGTGTGTGTATTTGCCTTCGTGCTAGAGAGAGTGTGTATGTACATCCACGAACACCACATGCACACACATGCACAGTATACACTTTATTGAACTCATGTTGTAATAGATGGTGCATTGAAGAATGACCGGTGTGTGTGTGTGTGTGTGTGTGTGTGTGTGTGTGTGTGTGTGTGTGTGTGTGTGTGTGTGTGTGTGTGTGTGTGTGTGTGTGTGTGTGTGTGTGCGTGCGCGCGCGCTCGCGGAATGACGTACACCACGAGGATTCAATCATCATAATTTATCTGATAACGTGTGTAAGAAAATAAATCTCTAATAAACAACATATCTGATTATTCTTTCTAGCAAATGCCGCGAACTCTCCCAAACCGGAACTCGCAGTAAAGATGGCGCCGGCGATATGGCCGCCAACGAGTACGGTCGTAATGGAGGCGACTGCTACGTGAAGTACGGCTGTGCCAATCGTTGCCACTACAACCCGGCAGATGGCTCCTGTGTGCCGGCCAACTGTGATGAGTGAAACATATGAACTTTAAAGTAAAATTATTTCTTAGTTATTCCGTTGTTTTCACCGTAAGCCAAAGCCTTCTTTGTTCACATGCCGTCTGGAGCTTAGCTTTAGGCGGCAACCTTTTTAAACCTTGTTAAATATGGGTGACAGGTACAAGCTCGTTTTTCCATTGCTGGGCACGTGACAAATGTGCACCGATATCTCTCTAATAAATTTCGAATGCATATTAAAAAAATCGCTTCTATGTTGTATAAAGAGAAGCTCTCCTGCTTAGTTGTTCACACGCAATTGTATGTGTTCTACGACAAAAGCTATCTACTTCATCATTCAACAAACACCAACACTACATGTACTGCCATCTCTACGCTGTTTATTTTCCGTGCATTTTCATACGACACTACACGCGTCGACGTTTCTAGGCTAAATGTGCAATGTTTATCGCACGAGTATATTGTATTAGCAACAGGTAAATAGTTTGCAGTGTTGTCCTGTTCTATCGAATTCAAATTTGCCATATCCGATGAAGGATGTATGTGTCACAGGTAAATCACATCGTATGTGTATCGCTTTGAGACATCAGTCAGCTCATGGTTTTACCTTTATCAAATAACATTCTGAGGTCACACCATTTAAATAGGGAATATAAGGTTACAATGAATCAATATCCTATATAATTACTATATATATATATATATATATATATATATATATATATTATATATATATATATATATATATATATATATATACTATATATATATATATATATATAATATATATATATATATATATATATATATATATATATATATATGTATAAATAACTCTAAATAATAAACAGCAAAACTATGCTTGTTGAAAAGTATCACTAGATGATAGGCCAGACACCGAAGTTCTATGGAAGCGAACGAACGTTGAATTAATACATTCTCGTGTACACATACAGATATATATTCAGTGCAGGTATACTTGTATGTGTCTGTCTGTCTGTCTGTCTGTCTGTCTGTCTGTCCGACTGTCTGTCTGTCTGTCTGTCTGTCTGTCTGTCTGTCTGTCTGTCTGTCTGTCTGTCTGTCTGTCTGTCTGTCTGTCTGTCTGTCTGTCTGTCTGTCTGTCTGTCTGTCTGTCTGTCTGTCTGTCTGTCTGTCTGTCTGTCTGTCTGTCTGTCTGTCTGTCTGTCTGTCTGTCTGTCTGTCTGTCTGTCTGTCTGTCTGTCTGTCTGTCTGTCTGTCTGTCTGTCTGTCTGTCTGTCTGTCTGTCTGTCTGTCTGTCTGTCTGTCTGTCTGTCTGTCTGTCTGTCTGTCTGTCTGTCTGTCTGTCTGTCTGTCTGTCTCTGTCTGTCTGTCTGTCTGTCTGTCTGTCTGTCTGTCTGTCTGTCTGTCTGTCTGTCTGTCTGTCTGTCTGT
>JAODUO010000010.1:0-20000 GCA_025642075.2 Ridgeia piscesae | reverse complement strand
TACACCGGCGATACTTCAGTTTCCGGTGACTTCCGGTTTGACCACACTTTCTGTTCTTGGCATGCACGTTGTTTTTTTGCAGCAATATTGGTGTGTGCATGTTAATCGTATAAGCCTAGACGTGATCTAAACGTCTGCATTGCAACTTCATAATTATACACCTAATTCGAACACATTGTACGGACGGGTGACGGACGGACCGACCGACAGACCAACCGACCGACCGACCGACCGACGGATCGACGGGCCGACGGACGGACCAACGGACGGACGGACCGACGGACCGACGGACCGACGTGGCGAGGTGCGTGTCCTGGGGCGTCCGTCCGTCCGTCCGTCCGTCCGTCCGTCCGTCCGTCCGTCCGTCCGTCCGTCCGTCCGTCCGTCCGTCCGTCCGTCCGTCCGTCCGTCCGTCCGTCCGTCCGTCCGTCCGTCCGTCCGTCCGTCCGTCCGTCCGTCCGTCCGTCCGTCCGTCCGTCCGTCCGTCCGTCCGTCCGTCCGTCCGTCCGTCCGTCCGTCCGTCCGTCCGTCCGTCCGTCCGTCCGTCCGTCCGTCCGTCCGTCCGTCCGTCCGTCCGTCCGTCCGTCCGTCCGTCCGTCCGTCCGTCCGTCCGTCCGTCCGTCCGTCCGTCCGTCCGTCCGTCCGTCCGTCCGTCCGTCCGTCCGTCCGTCCGTCCGTCCGTCCGTCCGTCCGTCCGTCCGTCCGTCCGTCCGTCCGTCCGTCCGTCCGTCCGTCCGTCCGTCCGTCCGTCCGTCCGTCCGTCCGTCCGTCCGTCCGTCCGTCCGTCCGCCAATCCTAACCATATCAACTGTTCCAGTGGAACATCTAGATTGAAATTACATAGACATTAAATAAGTTGTGAATGCATAGCGGAATGTATCACTTATATTCGTATAACGTTTTGCAAATGTTCTCCGTTGACGTTGTTGGTTAGATTTTCCGATTGTTTAACGCGTGTGCCATAAGTCTAACTACTGTTCTAGGTCGAATGTCGAAGTTAAACTGACGCAAAAGTTAAATAAACAATTAATGCTCGTATGTTCGTATAAATTCTTGCAAATATTCTCCGTTATTGGTTTGACTTTCCGATTGTTTATCTGGCTCCGTATTCGCGTATTCACTCCTACTGCTCCGTGAGTAACGTAACACCGAAGCTAGACTAACACAAATAAAATAAATAGTATAAATATTAGCCTGAACTCATCTGCGACATGTTCGTGCGACTTCGCGCAACTGTTGTCCCTGAATTGCTTCATTCCCCGGCTCGATGAAGGTCGATTAATTTGTAAGTTTGCCGTTGCACGTTCTGTCGTTGTCGGGCACTGTTTATGACGTCACATCTTCGCAGTCTCGTGACTCGTAGACGAATGTGTGTTTTAACACGAGTTAAAGTGTATCATAATTATTTATTTTACTAAATATCAAGTTTAATATTTGCTATTTTTAAGTTCGTTCTGGCAATGGGTAGTGCAGTAGTTGCAGGAATCAGGCTAGCTAGTTGTTATGAAGTGACGTCACCATCATTTGTGATCACGTAAAGTATTTCTGCTAACGTGTAAGTGTGTCACGATACATGGCGAGACTCCGCGCGACTGGAGCTGATTGGGGACAGGCCATAAGAACGATATTTTAACGAATGATAACAGTTGTAGTTTCCGACTGCTGAAAATAAACTAAAGCGATTTGAGATGTTTTGTTTGTAATTATATATTATGATAATCGTTTTAGCGGCATAAATATATGGATGGATACCAGTAGTACCGCTAGGATGGCAGATGTACGGCTGATAAAATATGGATTAAATTAAGGCTGATAAAATATGGATTCATGTGTAGTCATCAGCTCGGTTTCTGTTACATTGTATTAGAAAAATCAGGTCATAAAAGTATATTGTGTTATACCTTTCTTATCTTAACTGTCCGATTTATTATTGAGTTGACCACACTGTCACTGTCATAGACATAGCTATTTTCGTAGCGCAAATAATATTGACGATTTTAGACGTACGTATGCGTTTTTTACGAGATTTGCGTTTTATTGATTTAGTGATACTAAAATGTATATTTATAATATAAAATTATACTTTAATATATCATGTGTGCTACATAATACGATTAATAAATATGTAATAATGGGTGTTATTAAATAATAAAAATATATACAACGGATTATTGCTCGTGTTAAAAAAAAACGTGAATGTTACATTGTGGTTTCACAGCTGTTCGATAAGCACTTATATCTGACAAGTTGTCTAAATGCACATAATCATAACACATGTATACCTTTGCCCCAAAAACAGATTGTATTGCGCAACAGATGGCATTCTACATTACTTGTCAAGATCGCCAAACAACCACCATAATAATCGATTAAAATACATGATTCCAGTAATAATTCTTACTAACAAAGTGTTCCACTGCTTTTGCTTGTAATTATGCTTCGGAAAATGAAACTATAAACACAATTTGGGGACACTCAGATTATTACGACAAAAAACAAAACAAAGTCCTATATTTTAACATTGGGGGAAGACATCGTTGCCTCGAACTGCCACAGTCTCGTTTTCGAGCGCAAGCCTTACACGGCCTATTACCCCCATCTAGCGGGTTATACGTTACTATATGAAATTCGATAATCCACAAGGTGGCGGTAATATAAATTTGGTGTGGATGATAATTATCGTTCGAGTTAGTCTGTGTTAGCTTTACAAGTTCTAAGTACGTGTTCCTTGATAACGAGGTGGTAGACATTTAGATGCGGTTATGATACTGATCAAGTATGTGACGTAGCATTTTACTCAGAAGTATATAGAGCACATCAACAGTTTGTTTTCTGACAGAAGTGTGGGCGATATTTCATGGTCTTGTATGGTGTTGTCTTGTATGATCTTGTTTGTTGGTATACTGGCCAACACTCTTGGTGGAGTCAAACGGTTAGGGATAATCTAGGTTATCTTCAGTGTTATGCCTATGCCTGCGCCTATGCTATCACTATGTCTATGGGACTTCAGACTCAATCTTGAGTTCCTCCGCTGCAGTGTATCGTTGCTATTGGTAATAAGAGAGTTGACATAGACATCTCACATGCGTCTGTCAAAATAACCTGTATTTCGAACAAGGCATTTTTTGTCAAATCTGGACCCACCTCGATTTATAAAGCGCAGCATATCCATAGTATAATTCCGCTGAGTCTGAGACGCACATAAAATATACGGCCTAAAATATAACATTGGTAAAACAAGAATATATAAAGGACGAGACTATTCGCAGAGCAGTACTAGTGACATCACTGCTCTGCAAATTAGTGAGACTGCAGAGCAGACAAGAAAGACCATTTACTACTTGCTATGAGTGTTGTTATAATAATAAACTTTATTTATAGACACTAAATAAATCTCTGTTCAGTAGTGGTGACAATAGTAGTTAAAAATTATAAGAAATAAATAGTAAAACATTATGAACACGTAAAGCCAAATCATTGCTGCACTGAAGTGAACTAGAGAAAATAAAAGGTGGCATTGTTGTAATTCATATAGTATGTATCAGAGAAGTCAAGTAATAGAAATGTGTACAGTGTATTTATATAAAATATGTATACACTATATGGCAAATTAGCAGTCACAGAAAATAATTTTATATATGTACCATACCTGCTGTGACCACGGATTGAACACTGGCCTGATAGGCAGACATGCTAACCACTACACTATCTGCAATTCTTGCCTCAACATTGTTAGGAGAGTATACAGTGGTATAACTTTGGCATTTATTTTACTAGATAGTGGGACAAGTAAAGACAACAGTTTACTAGTCTTCCAAAAGCTTTACTAGTCCAGGAAAATATAAAAACAACCAAAATATATGTTGTTACAATTTATTTCAAACTAAAAAAGCATGCTTTTGCAACTCCAATTAAATAACAATGCAATGTTCATAAAGATAGCAAAGTAGTAATAAAGAAATAACAAAAGTAATTCATGAAGAACTGAAGATATGATTTGTATAAAAAAACTGTTAATCAGGTATTAGTAATTCCCCCTCATCTTTACTAGTCCGCCCTTAGCTTTACTAGTGTACGGACTAGCAGACTAGTCGATAGTTCTACCCCTGGTATAGTATTTAGAAAAACTTCAAAGAACACACACCAATTGTGTTTAGTAAGTAGCTAATAAAACCTATGCAGTGACGTCTAATTACCCAATAAATACCTTTTCCTACCTGCTCTGTGAATACCGCAAGTCTTTCCCTATTTCATAGAACAGTGGCATCACTCCTCTGTGAATACTGGCACAGTTTCCCTCATGTGCAGAGGAGTGACATCACTGCTCTGTGTTGATGTTGATTACACTCTGACCTGGAAGCAGGATAAGCAAGTTAACACAATCATCCTTATAACTCAAAAGTGTTTTCTAGCAATGCCATGTCCATAGTCTGGTCCTGGGTGACATGGCAGCTCATTTGTGCCAATCGCCTCACTATAATGTTTGTTGTGATCTTATCAAGACTTGCATGTTACTTGATTAATTTATTCTAACAAACTATGCTTTTTTTTATATAATCGTAACCAACAGTATTACTTTAGTTGTAATTTATTCATACTCAACATATTTGAACTCTACTCATTGTGTTTTGCAGATTTCTCAATGGCCGAGTTAGACATTGGACAGCACTGCAGCTATGCCAGCTGTCAGCAGCTCGACTTCCTGCCCTTCACTTGTGATAGATGTCAGAAGGTTTTCTGCAAGGAGCATCGTAGTCCCGACTCACACAACTGTACTGAATGCACCACACCTGTTACACTAGCAGGAGCTAGAAGAGGCCCCTCGTCATACGAGTGCTCCTTGTCAGAATGCTCCAATCGCGAAATGCTTGATATCGTGTGTGACGCATGCAAGAAACGTTTCTGTTTGCAACACCGCCATGCTGGAGACCATAGATGTCAAGTGCCGCCACCCAACCAACCAACTGTGGAGAGAATGGCACGCACGGCACAGCATGTGGAAAACATTCTCAAATCAAAGGCCGAGGCACCGGTGAGGAAGCCCCGCGGCAGGAAGTCGAAGGCTACAGCAGATAAAGTGTCTCTGATGAAGCTGAAGATGGCAGCCATTGGAGACAAACACACACCAGAGAGTGACCGTATCTACTTCCGGGTGGTATTACCACTTGGAAGCGCGGAGAAGTCGAAAGCGTTCTTCTTCAGTAAAATGTGGACAGTTGGCAGGGCAATCGATAAATGTGCATCTTTGGTTGGTATCCAAAATGACAATAATGTAGCAACTGCAAAGAAGTTGCTATTGTTTGCCTATGAGGATGGCTCTTCCTTGCGAGCTGAAGTGACTTTGGAGAATTTGCTACAGGACGAGGAGGTTAAAGTTTGCAATGGTAGCACACTTATTCTGGAGTATGTAGCAGATGGCACAGTAACACTGGAACAATTACAGGCTTATCAAATCAAGTAGAATATCAACGTATTTAGGAGGGTTGAGCGGGCAGGCGCATCACTTCACTGTAGCAGCTGGTGACATCACAACCACCTAACTGTGATACTAGGTAGCCGTGTGATGGGCAGGGCAGTACCTGTGGTGTTTGGGCCACTGCCTGTGCTAGAAACGTGTTCAACGAAAATTATGGACACCCCAGTGAAATAGAAAAATAAAACATTGCCGCTGTTATATTAGCAAAAAAGGTGGCATGGTTCTTTAAGCATAATTATTATAGTATTCTGAGAAAGTTTACTATTAAAGATGGCCAGATGAATGCTAAAGATGATAAGAGTATTTATATAAATTAAAATTATGATGTGTATCAACATCAAACCTTTTTAGGTGAATGTATTATGTGAGAGAAGGTTGAAGTGTGTGTGTGTGTGTGTGTGTGTGTGTGTGTGTGTGTGTGTGTGTGTGTGTGTGTGTGTGTGTGTGTGTGTGTGTGTGTGTGTGTGTGTGTGTGTGTGTGTGTGTGTGTGTGTGTGTGTGTCCATGAGTGAGAGGGTGAGGAGTTTGATGTTTGTGAGACGGCTTTGGTGTGTGTGCGTGCGTGCGTGCGTGCGTGCGTACGCGCGTACGTTCGTACGTACGTACGTGTGTGTTGGTGTATACGTACGTACGTACGTACGTGTGTGTTGGTGTATGTGTGAGTAGTGTGTGTGTGTGTGTGTGTGTGTGTGTGTGTGTGTGTGTGTGTGTGTGTGTGTGACCACGGACTTATATTACATACATTATATATATGCCCGTGGTGTGCTAAGTCAGTCCGACAGATGGAGAGAGCATGAAATGGGATGTATGAGCAATGGGTTTTAAGCGCCCTTAGACTTAACACATTCTTCTTCCATTTAGACCAACCAACTTCAAAATTTTGAAGATTGTTGTTGGTTTGGAGTTGGAATAGATGCGCATCGGAATTTGGTGTTGAATTCAATGGTTAAAGGTAAATAGGATAGTTTACAGTTGATGATAACGATGTTAGCCAGATGAAGGGAATAATGAAGTAGGGTTAGGCATAGCCATAGAGGGGAAGTGGTACGTGGTTTTGTTTTCTGTTTCGTAAAGTGGTCAGCAACCCTAGCCTTGAAGGAGCCAATGTTAGGTGCTGACAGCCTGATATTACTGACTCTGGAAGTATATTCTAATCTCATTATAGTCCTGGGGGGAAGACTATTTCCTGTAGTCTATCCTGGTAGACGGTATCGGGTATGTCTTGAGTGTCTTGCTGTGGCCGTGTGGCGTGCCCGTGGTAGTATAATCTGGATGACCATGCAGGTCCTGGTTAGTGATGTCATGTTAAGGCTGGATAGGTTCACGAAGTCGTTAGACATCTTTTCATGTTAACTTATAGCATAATAGGTTCAAATAATTCCATCAAATTAAGACAACGTCTGTAACTTGAAAATATCAGCAAATGTCCCTCGTTTATTCGGTAGATGGCGCGTCTGGTGATACGCCAGATGTCACCACGAGCAACCGTCGTTGCTCAGTTGTTTACATGCCGGTGGTGCAATCGAAGTTCCGTGCTATTGAGGCGTGTTCTAGCTGACGCTGTGGCTTTCTGTCAAGTTAGCGTCTACGTGGAGCTGGTAGGTACAACACCACACAATAATTAATGGTTACTTCGTACAAATTATTTACATCGTACGTTTCTGTCGTATAAGCAGCCAGCCTATAGGCCTGAGTCTACCTGGCTACTAGGACTTAGGCTAGGGCTAGGCTAGGATGTTGGGGAGACGGGGCATGGTCATGGATGACCGCATACGTCAGTATTGCATGACCACAACACGTAGGGGAAATCGTCATCCTTGACGGCAGTGGATTATTGGAAGAAGAAATCCAAACTATATAGAGTATATAATATAGACTATCTTCCAGTTAACTGGCCTAAATTATTAGGTCTTTACAACTTTTTTTGATGTTTTTGGAATGTCATTCTACACCACAACTCATTATCACTACCGAAGACCTTGTTAAATCCCTAAATAATCGTGAACAAGTCATTCTTGATTTCTCCAAAGCATTTGATCAAGTCCCTCACCAACGATTACTACTCAAACATCACCACTATCGACTGGAATACGAAGCGCTCTACTGCACGCGCGCTGTTGATACAAAACCTCATCTCAACGAGTCATGGTGGATGGAAAGTCATCGGACTGGGTTCCTGTCAACTCGGGAGTCCCCCAGGGTGGGAAAGTCCTGATCCAGGCATGCATATGACAAGAAAAGCTTTTCATGTGCTGAAGACAGCCTGCTAAGTGTAAATTTTCAAGACCAATTAACCCAGTTCCGGGTATATCTGTCAAAACATCTTATCAATGTCACGAGCTCATCTTCACTGGCTTTACTTTTTTGCAGTGTTTCCCTGAGTAAAGTGATGAGCGAGGTGGTAGGATGGGCTGAGTGAGCACCGAAGACGTAATACACACTAATTGCATGGTCCGGGGTATGGCGACCTAGAACTATTTTAGAAACTACCTTTAAAATTGTGCATTCTGAAGGGTGTTTTAACCTATTCCCTGGGAAATAGACAGGAAACAAATGCATGACTACAAGGTAAACATGTCTATAGCAAGAAATATCTAAGAGGTGGCAATTTTTGTATATTTTGAGCGAGGTGGCTTAGAAAAATTGTGAGGTGGCCCACCTCACTCATATATAGCGTGTGCAAAATATTAATAGAAAGTGTCAAAGAATGAGTCAGATGTCAGTATTAGGTATGACAAGTTTTTATTATATCCCTGTCATAAGATGACCTACAATTAAGGCTATATTATATTATATATTTATGTTTTCATTTTACAGTATGCTTTTCTAATTCTAAACTGATTTTATTATGTGATATATAGAAGAGACAATAGTGATAGATCACTTTGAGTGTTGTCATTGGTACAGATATTTGATTTCTCATAATATGCAATAATCGAAATTATAAAGTTTTTGCATTAATAACATGTAGACTGGGACCACGATTAAAAATCTTAGTTTAACTGCATTTTCTCTTCTTATAGACACAACCTTAACTTTTATACATACATATGCAACATAACCGCTTCACAAAGTCTGTGTGATGTCGCTCAGTATCAACAATTTTTTTTTACAATATTTGGGCCAATAACTTTTTTGGCGAGCCGGTAACTTTTCAAATCTACAGGCCACTGAATGCAAAATGTTAATGTCAAGGCCTGGAATGTCGTGGTAGTTCCAACCATCCAAGCATTTAGGGTAGTGTCAGTTTCACACTTCTCAGCTGTGGTCTGTGTTTTAATTTACTCGCACCTCAGTGATACTTTACTCGCACCTTGTATATACTTTGTCTAGCACCTTCACACCCGGCACAGCACAATTGTATGTACACACTCATCAGCATCAACATCCAGAGTGATGGACTCTGCTGATTAATCACATAGATGTAGACAAAGATGACATCTTTTTTATTATATTTTGGGCCAATTTAATTCAGTCGAGCAGATGTCACAGCTCCACATTGCTAGTGCATCCCACAGGCGTCTGAACCCCACAGGCAAAAACTGCATGTACAATGCGACGTCTGAAATGAAAATGGAATTTTTTTATAGTAAATTTAAGATTTACAACAAGAAAATATGCATTGCAAATAATAAATAATATCGGGGGATATGTCCGGGAAATGTTAAGACATTGTCTTTGAAGTTCTGATACATGTGTGATGCGTGTAGCTGTGACATTAGCTTGTTTACGTCAACTCGACATAATTTAATTGGTCTAAGACACAATAAAAAAAGAATATCTGCCTTCGTTGTACCAGAAGTGATGTAGAAAGACATTCCAAACAGATATACATTAAAAAGATAGTAAAAACTGTTTTGAAAAAGGCCCTATTAATTTAGGCCAGTTAACTGGAAGTTTGCCAAATTTGTTTTATAAGTATGTAATAGATAAGCAGAGAGCCAGAGACCTGGTCTGTACTATAGACTTTTACAACATTCCAGTGCTTTTGTATCTATAGACCTAGATGCATGCATCAAAATAGGATCTTAGCCATCCCATTGTAGGTCTTTTATAGCCAAATAATTATAGTACATCATGTGAGGATGACAAAATAGATGTTGAAGAGTGACAGCATAGGCTGAGGGCATAACAAATCACAAATTAATTTAAAGCTTGAAATACAGTCTTCTCATGTTTTAACAAAGAAATTGAGACTGTTACGTTAATTTGGACAGGTCTGTTAGGGAATGATGCACTTTCACTTTGTGCAGCTCCCAAGCATCTCCGTAAAGCTATAATAAGAACTCCACATTAAACTGTAACTGTGTTTCGTGTCTACTGCTCCAGGAGACAGTCTACAGAGGATAGTTCAACTCTAGCATCATGGAGACTGGAAATAAATCAAGTAAGCAACCATTTAATTTGTTTGTGTTATTTCAGATTTAATTTACATTGCTTTAAGTAGTGATACATATTTTTTATTATAAAGAAATATAATAATAGTTTTATGAAGTTTGCATAGTATGTATGTATGTATGTATGTATGTATGTATGTATGTATGTATGTATGTATGTATGTATGTATGTATATATATATATATATATATATATATATAATATAATATACCATTATAGCCAAAACTGAACAAAATACATTATATTATAAATATACATATACACTCTCTCTCTCTCTCTCTATATATATATATATATATATATATATATATACATATACACTCTCTCTCTCTCTCTTATATATATATATATATATATATATATATATATATATATATATAATCTATATCTATGTGTTTTGTTCAGTTTTGGCTATAATGGTTCTACTTTCCTGAAACGCTGTATTCATTTTGACAACAGACATCTTAATGTGATTTTTGTGTGCAGAATTTCGTGACAGACTTCAGCAGTCACACCTGCTCACAGCAAAAGCAAAGATGTTGACAACCAATCGCATCTTGTCAACGATGTCATCTCGTCATCAGACAGGTGGCGCCACCACAGTCCTCGGATGTGACGCATTGCCGAAACCTAACGTCTTCATCAATCGGCAACTGCAGAAGCCGTTGTTGACAGGGGTGCTGAGTAATAAACAGCTCATGGTTAACCATTTGTTGACCGTTGGAGACAGTTTAACAAATAAACTGCTAACTACAAGAAACTTGGGCAGTCTGGAGACTACGCTGGGTTCAACACAGCAGTCAGGAGACCTGCATCCCAACCTGAGTTCGCTAAGCAGCACCCACAACACTCTTCTAGATAACCACAAGTCCTGTCTCACGCCCCACCTCACCAGTGTGAAGACATCAAAACCTGCTACAGTGAAAGAGAGTCCGTTGTTTATGAGTCGAAAGAATAAAGAAAACACAAGCATTCGGGTGAAACAAGCAAAGAAAACACCTAGCCTTGAGGCAGCTGGAGACGACTTTCAAATGCCCAAGTATGAGATGCTGATGACTGAATTTGAGGATGAATTTGGGGAAGCCACAGCTGGGTTTGTGCCACAGCAGGAAACTCTACAAACCCACGTGGTTGAGGACCCACAACAAATGAAGGTATATCAACTGGTGATTCATGTCAAGTACAGTCTTTGTCATTTCTTCTTTTTCTTCACACTTGTAAAATACCCCTTCTCCGGCTACTGTTACAGAAGAAGATAGTTCCCAAAATCCCAAAGACAAGTTAAATAAATGTCACTAACTGTCGACTGTTCACGTCTCATTCACGTGGTATATGCATGACATTATATCAACAATCCAGTCATCCATCTAAGTGGTCTAATATACAGACACATCCTAAAACCAGTAAGAACCAATGACAAGCATTATGTTTTTTTCAAAGGATTGTTCTAGTAAGTTATCTAATCCATGTATGTTTGACACCTGTGATACAGGCTGCATAGAAAGAAAACATTACCATATCCATTCACACACTCAAATATAAACACACGTACGTAAATACATTCGTGTGCACATACACTGATACATACCAGTGGTATGTACACCCTGATACATACAGGCATACTTATTATGTAAATGTCTGTTTATGCTGCTACAAAGAGATGTGTTTACATCCAGGCTATGAGTAAACCAGCATGTAAAATAGCAATGATTTCAGATGGCATATAAGAAACAGCCAGTAGATACCAACTTTTAAATAAATTAAAAACTTAATTACATTTCCAGCTCCATGCTGAAATCATGGTAAAACTATCGGGTGCATGGAAAAGAAACTAGCAGTTTTATCAGATGGCCCTTATTTATAGATATTCCTTTGATTATACACAATTACATTGGGGAATAGATAACATAAATACAACTGTAGATGTTGTGTTTTAAGAGAGAACTTGGTGAGTCTCATGTTACTTCCTCAGGTGATCCTCATCAACGCTGTCAGTGCCTCATTGATCAAAGCCCCGGACTTCAAGAAGAAAGACGACTTGGTGCGACAACACTTGCTCCACCTGGCGGACAAAGTTACAACATACGACAGCGAATTTGTTCTAAAGGTAGCAACATTTGTCTCTTTAGTTTAATTGTATGAAAAATGATACTTAAATTCTGATCATAACCATTCATAACTATTTTCATGTATGCTTTCTTAGTTCTTTAGCAGTATCTTATATGAGTTATGTTCTTGTTGAACCTGTCTGCTGAGTGCACCCTCTGTCACAAGGGCGGAACTACAGAAAAACTCTTGTGCTTGCATCATGTTATTTGAGTATTTTATTATTTGTAAACAACTTACAGTGCCACTGGTCAATGTCATTCATCATGTGATGACTGCGCACACTTCATATAGACACACTGCTGGTGTTGGGCATTATAATGTTCTCGTAAGAACCTGTGACTTTACAAGGTTCAAGTCATTTCAAATCTCGGTTAATTTGTCTCAGTGTATTGAGCTTAATAAAACTGTACCTGTCTATAGTGATGCCTATATTCACTTTAAGTGCCAAAAACTATTTACTAAATAGTAAATACGTTGATGTTTTAGTTACAGGTTGAATACTAGTTAAAATTACTTGGGATATTTGTTGGATATTTGGAGAAAATTATGTACCAAATGCAGGTACCTTTGCGACGTGAAAATAAAATTATGTTACAAAAACTGAACAAAAGTCATCTTGCATTTGCAATGTGCAACACAGACCAGAATAAAAATATAAACAGGTGCACTAAACCACACATTACTATCATTTCCAGTTGGCCCTCTACACCAGGAATGAACTCAACATCCGCACTACAGCCAACTTCCTGTTGGCGTATGCAGCCAATCGCAGCACTTGCCGGATTTATCTGCAGAGGTATTTCAAGAGCTCAGTGCGTCTGCCGTCAGACTGGATAGACGTGGCAGGAATGTACATGGCAAGTATTCAATTGGTGCGCTCTGACACTGTGAAAGCTGGAACAAAAGTATATCCTTATTGTAACATAACTGTATTTGTCCATACATTTTTTAAGTGTACATGCTCTAATTAGCATACCGGGGTACATCAGGCTTTAGGCTTTAGGTGTCTTCTTCTATCATCGCCATTATGCCTCATGATTCTTCAGTATTCATTCATCTATATTGTGGTTTTATTTTCACTGTCATGGAGTTCAACACGAATGCAGGAGAGCATATTACTTTTGTCTACCATGCTAAGTTATTAAATCTT
This sequence comes from Ridgeia piscesae, assembly GCA_025642075.2. Taxonomy (NCBI): domain Eukaryota; kingdom Metazoa; phylum Annelida; class Polychaeta; order Sabellida; family Siboglinidae; genus Ridgeia; species Ridgeia piscesae. Next base: position 6,867 of record JAODUO010000010.1, on the reverse strand, counting down.
TTAACTGTTATTCTTCTACACTCTAGCTAGTGGACAAATTATTTTTATGTTGAGTAAATATGCAATAAAAAAACAAAAAAACTTGACATGCAGTTCAAACAAATTATGTGCATAAAAATATACAACTTTGCATGCAGTTCTTTGATACCCTGATTAAAACCAATAAATAAGATTTGTTTCAATCATTATGTTCATATATAAAAGTCGATTGATAAAAAGTATGTAAATAAATTAGAAAATGCATCGATACAAAAAACTTCTTTTAAGAAGTATAATTATATAGTTCCCAGGTGCTACTCACCAGTGATTTTTTAAAGGCGAGTAATCGCTCTCATTCCCTATCATTCGCATGAATCACCTATATAGGAAGCGATTTTTTGCTCGCTTATTACAGTAATCGCTCCTGTCGCCAGACCATGAAGGACATAAAACATTCTTAACGCTAATAAGATGACTGACATAGCAAATGATATGTTTAGATGTACACGCGACCATAGATGTTTACACAAATACAAGACACTAAGTAACTGCGTATTAAAAAAATCGCTTTGCAAAACCAGCCACATCACATGATTATATAGTGGCACCACCACATGGATGACAGGGGCCATGACAGAACACCAACTGGTGGATGAAAACAAAAGTAAAAAATTGCTCGCCTAAATTATTTTGCATATTTGGGTTTTTCAAACGTGAAGCACTGACACACAAATCTATTGCACTGGAGTTTCTTAACATGTCTGAAAGTAATAGTTTGTGTTTGTTTGTTGTAGACGTTCCATGACAAGTCTATGACGTCTGGGGCACTGCCAGCCGCACTGCGTCGGGCCATGGTCGCCAAGTTTGTCGACTTCGACAAGTATCAGCTTGGTAAGTCCTCATATCTCAATTCTATACTAACAATGTTTTTTGAGTTTATTCAAATATCTTTATCATTCTAAAAAAATGTCGATAAATTATAGATGGTATAAGACACAACTGCATTTTAAGGCAAACATTTTATGTTTTCATGGTTCTAAATGTACTTGTAGACTATTATTCTACACATGGATTGGAGACAACAATAGTACAAAGCATAGCAACATGGTTATGATAGGATAATACAGTTAATTTAAAAAAATTGAATTAAACTTACTTTTATACTTTGCTATAATAATACTCAGTTAAAATGGTTTAATGTATGTCTTATTTTATAATAGTAACCGATAATCATGATGTGTGTGCTAGTTCATGTGATCACTGTGTGCCTGTCCAAGACTGAATCAGTCACTCTGTGCCTGTCCAAGACTGAATCAGTCACTGTGTGCCTGTCCAAGACTGAATCAGTCACTCTGTGTCTGTCCAAGACTGAATCAGTCACTCTGTGCTGTCCAAGACTGAATCAGTCACTCTGTGTCTGTCCAAGACTGAATCAGTCACTCTGTGCCTATCCAAGACTGAATCAGTCACTCTGTCTGTCCAAGACTGAATCATTCACTGTGTGCCTGTCCAAGACTGAATCAGTCACTCTGTGCCTGTCCAAGACTGAATCAGTCACTCTGTGCCTGTCCAAGACTGAATCAGTCACTCTGTGCCTGTCCAAGACTGAATCAGTCACTCTGTGTCTGTCCAAGACTGAATCAGTCACTGTGTGTCTGTCCAAGACTGAATCAGTCACTTGTGCCTGTCCAAGACTGAATCAGTCACTCTGTGTCTGTCCAAGACTGAATCAGTCACTCTGTGTCTGTCCAAGACTGAATCAGTCACTCTGTGTCTGTCCAAGACTGAATCAGTCACTCTGTGTCTGTCCAAGACTGAATCAGTCACTCTGTGTCTGTCCAAGACTGAATCAGTCACTCTGTGTCTGTCCAAGACTGAATCAGTCACTCTGTGTCTGTCCAAGACTGAATCAGTCACTCTGTGTCTGTCCAAGACTGAATCAGTCACTCTGTGTCTGTCCAAGACTGAATCAGTCACTCTGTGTCTGTCCAAGACTGAATCAGTCACTCTGTGTCTGTCCAAGACTGAATCAGTCACTGTGTGCCTGTCCAAGACTGAATCAGTCACTTCCCCGTGCCTGTCTGTCCAAGACTGAATCAGTCACTGTGTGCCTGTCCAAGACTGAATCAGTCACTCTGTGCCTGTCCAAGACTGAATCAGTCACTCTGTGTCTGTCCAAGACTGAATCAGTCACTGTGTGCCTGTCCAAGACTGAATCAGTCACTCTGTGTCTGTCCAAGACTGAATCAGTCACTGTGTGCCTGTCCAAGACTGAATCAGTCACTCTGTGTCTGTCCAAGACTGAATCAGTCACTGTGTGCCTGTCCAAGACTGAATCAGTCACTGTGTGCCTGTCCAAGACTGAATCAGTCACTCGTGCCTGTCCAAGACTGAATCAGTCACTCTGTGCCTGTGTGACAAGTGTGATGTAGCAGTGATATGTGGGCCTAGTGTAACTACTGGTGTCTGTCCAAGACTGAATCAGTCACTCTGTGCCTGTCCAAGACTGAATCAGTCACTCTGTGCCTGTCCAAGACTGAATATATGTGGGCCTAGTGTAACTACTGGTGCTGTTGTCTGTCACTCAGCCAAGTACAACAGTGATATGTGGGCCTAGTGTAACTACTGGTGCTGTTGTCTGTCACTCAGCCAAGTACAACAGTGATATGTGGGCCTAGTGTAACTACTGGTGCTGTTGTCTGTCACTCAGCCAAGTACAACAGTGATATGTGGGCCTAGTGTAACTACTGGTGCTGTTGTCTGTCACTTAGCCAAGTACAACAGTGATATGTGGGCCTAGTGTAACTACTGGTTCTGTTGTCTGTCACTTAGCCAAGTACAACAGTGATATGTGGGCCTAGTGTAACTACTGGTGCTGTTGTCTGTCACTGTAGCCAAGTACAACAGTGATATGTGGGCCTAGTGTAACTACTGGTGCTGTTGTCTGTCACTGTGGCCAAGTACAACAGTGATATGTGGACCTAGTGTAACTACTGGTGCTGTTGTCTGTCACTTAGCCAAGTACAACAGTGATATGTGGGCCTAGTGTAACTACTGGTGCTGTTGTCTGTCACCACCCCAAGAAAAGTGATATGTGGGCCTAGTGTAACTACTGGTTTCTGTTGTCTGTCACTGTAGCCAAGTACAACAGTGATATGTGGGCCTAGTGTAACTACTGGTGCTGTTGTCTGTCACTCAGCCAAGTACAACAGTGATATGTGGGCCTAGTGTAACTACTGGTGCTGTTGTCTGTCACGCAGCCAAGTACAACAGTGATATGTGGGCCTAGTGTAACTACTGGGTTTGTTGTCTGTCACTGTGCCAAGTACAACAGTGATATGGGGGCCCAAAGTGTAACTACTGGTGCTGTTGTCTGTCACTGTAGCCAAGTACAACAGTGATATGTGGGCCTAGTGTAACTACTGGTGCTGTTGTCTGTCACTTAGCCAAGTACAACAGTGATATGTGGGCCTAGTGTAACTACTGGTGCTGTTGTCTGTCATTTAGCCAAGTACAACAGTGATATGTGGGGCCTAGTGTAACTACTGGTGCTGTTTGTCTGTCATTTAGCCAAGTACAACAGTGATATGTGGGCCTAGTGTAACTACTGGGCTGTTGTCTGTCATTTGGGCCAAGTACAACAGTGATATGTGGGCCTAGTGTAACTACTGGTTCTGTTGTCTGTCACTGTAGCCAAGTACAACAGTGATATGTGGGCCTAGTGTAACTACTGGTGCTGTTGTCTGTCACTCAGCCAAGTACAACAGTGATATGTGGGCCTAGTGTAACTACTGGTGCTGTTGTCTGTCACTCAGCCAAGTACAACAATGATATGTGGGCCTAGTGTAACTACTGGTGCTGTTGTCTGTCACTCAGCCAATTTAAACAGTGATATGGGGGCCTAGTGTAATTTCTGGTGCTGTTGTCTGTCATTTAGCCAAGTACAACGTGATATGTGGCCTAGTGTAACTACTGGTGCTGTTGTCTGTCACTCACCCCAAGTACAACAGTGATATGGGGGCCTTTAGTTAACCCTGTTGTCTGTCACTCAACCAAGTACAACAGTGATATGTGGGCCTAGTGTAACTACTGGTGCTGTTGTCTGTCACTGTAGCCAAGTACAACAGTGATATGTGGGCCTAGTGTAACTACTGGTGCTGTTGTCTGTCACTTAGCCAAGTACAACAGTGATATGTGGGCCTAGTGTAACTACTGGTGCTGTTGTCTGTCACTTAGCCAAGTACAACAGTGATATGTGGGCCTAGTGTAACTACTGGTGCTGTTGTCTGTCACTCAGCCAAGTACAACAGTGATATGTGGGCCTAGTGTAACTACTGGTGCTGTTGTCTGTCACTTAGCCAAGTACAACAGTGATATGTGGGCCTAGTGTAACTACTGGTGCTGTTGTCTGTCACTCAGCCAAGTACAACAGTGATATGTGGGCCTAGTGTAACTACGGGTTTCTGTTGTCTGTCCCCAAAGGGACAAAGGTGATATGTGGGCCTAGTGTAACTACGGGTTTCTGTTGTCTGTCATTTCACCCAAGTACAACAGTGATATGGGGGCCCTAGTGTAACTATTTGGGCTGTTGTCTGTATTTAGCCAAGTACAACAGTGATATGTGGGCCTAGTGAAAAACTACTGGGCTGTTGTCTGCCCTTAGCCAAGTACAACAGTGATATTGGGCCTAGTGTAACAAATGGTGCTGTTGTCTGTCACTGTAGCCAAGTAAAACAGTGATATGTGGGCCTAGTGTAACTACTGGAGCTGTTGTCTGTCACTTAGCCAAGTACAACAGTGATATGTGGGCCTAGTGTAACTACTGGTGCTGTTGTCTGTCACTTAGCCAAGTACAACAGTGATATGTGGGCCTAGTGTAACTACTGGTGCTGTTGTCTGTCACTCAGCCAAGTACAACAGTGATATGTGGGCCTAGTGTAACTACTGGTGCTGTTGTCTGTCACTCAGCCAAGTACAACAGTGATATGTGGGCCTAGTGTAACTACTGGTGCTGTTGTCTGTCACTTAGCCAAGTACAACAGTGATATGTGGGCCTAGTGTAACTACTGGTGCTGTTGTCTGTCACTCAGCCAAGTACAACAGTGATATGTGGGCCTAGTGTAACTACTGGTGCTGTTGTCTGTCACTTAGCCAAGTACAACAGTGATATGTGGGCCTAGTGTAACTACTGGTGCTGTTGTCTGTCACTTAGCCAAGTACAACAGTGATATGTGGGCCTAGTGTAACTACTGGTGCTGTTGTCTGTCACTTAGCCAAGTACAACAGTGATATGTGGGCCTAGTGTAACTACTGGTGCTGTTGTCTGTCACTCAGCCAAGTACAACAGTGATATGTGGGCCTAGTGTAACTACTGGTTCTGTTGTCTGTCACTGTAGCCAAGTACAACAGTGATATGTGGGCCTAGTGTAACTACTGGTTCTGTTGTCTGTCACTTAGCCAAGTACAACAGTGATATTGGGCCTAGTGTAACTACTGGGCTGTTGTCTTCACTGTAGCCAAGTACAACAGTGATATGGGGGCCTAGTGTAACTACTGGGCTGTTGTCTGTCATTTAGCCAAGTACAACAGTGATATGTGGGCCTAGTGTAACTACTGGTGCTGTTGTCTGTCACGCAGCCAAGTACAACAGTGATATGTGGGCCTAGTGTAACTACTGGAGCTGTTGTCTGTCACTGTAGCCAAGTACAACAGTGATATGTGGGCCTAGTGTAACTACTGGTGCTGTTGTCTGTCACTGTAGCCAAGTACAACAGTGATATGTGGGCCTAGTGTAACTACTGGTGCTGTTGTCTGTCACTCAGCCAAGTACAACAGTGATATGTGGGCCTAGTGTAACTACTGGTGCTGTTGTCTGTCACTGTAGCCAAGTACAACAGTGATATGTGGGCCTAGTGTAACTACTGGTGCTGTTGTCTGTCACTGTAGCCAAGTACAACAGTGATATGTGGGCCTAGTGTAACTACTGGTGCTGTTGTCTGTCACTTAGCCAAGTACAACAGTGATATGTGGGCCTAGTGTAACTACTGGTGCTGTTGTCTGTCACTGTAGCCAAGTACAACAGTGATATGTGGGCCTAGTGTAACTACTGGTGCTGTTGTCTGTCACTCAGCCAAGTACAACAGTGATATGTGGGCCTAAACTATTTGGGTTACTAAAAAACACTCCGGGCCTGGGAAACACTTTTATTCAATTTGGCCGAAGATTACAAAAATTTTGTTTTTAATTGGACAGTGACAACAAAAAAAAAAAAATATTTCCCTGGGACATATTTTGTATTGGCTAAGTGACAACCCCGGGAATTAAAAAACACATATCACTTTTTATTGGAAACAGTAAACAGACAACAGCACCAGTATTTCCCTAGGCCCACATATCACTGTTGTATTTTTGGCTAAGTGACAGACAACAGAACCAGAAAGTTACACTGGGCCCCAAATTCCTTTTGTTTTGGGCTCGTAAGCAACAGCCCAGTGGTTACACTGGGACACATATCACTTTTTATTGGGTTTGATACGACAACGGCCCCAGTAACACTAGGCCCCCCCTTCAGTTGTTTTGGCTAGTGGAAAACCCAAAAGTAGTTACACTGGGCCCCAAATACCCATAAAATTTTCCCAGTGACAGACAACAGCACCAGTAGTTACACTAGGTCCACATATCACTGTTGTACTTGGCTGAGTGACAGACAACAGCACCAGTAGTTACACTAGGCCCACATATCACTGTTGTACTTTGAGTGACAGACAACAGCACCAGTAGTTACACTGGGCCACATATACTTTGTTTTGGCTAAGTGACGAAACAGCACCGTAGTTCCTACCCCACATATCACTGTTTACTTGGCTACGGCCCGGTAGACACTAGGCC
>JAODUO010000009.1:1000000-1022149 GCA_025642075.2 Ridgeia piscesae | reverse complement strand
ACCCCCCACCCGCACAACACCCCCAACGACACCACCGGACCCCAAAACACCCCAAAACCCCCGACCACCGACGGACACGCACAGCCACCAACACACACACACACCACACACACCACGTTATCTGTCTCGTCTTAGAGTTGATATCGTGTTTTACTGCTGTAAAGCGCACCCACCACACATTATGGTGTTAATGAGGTGTTTTGGGAAACGCCTACCTGGCAGATACATTGCAGGCACGTGTCGGAGAAACCTGGGCTCTTTCGTTTCTCTAAGCAAAACAACAAACAAACATTACGATGTGTTCAGTAACACATTCTTAATAGAGCACACAGGAATGTTAACGTTGCAATGGTTACATAGATAGGATTTATCGATACTTATCAGAAACCATACCACAGTCTTAACGGATTCGTGTGTAGGACTTCGTCAACGTAACACATTATCTGAGTGATGATATACCTGTGTTGCTGGGTGATCACCCTAGACGTTACGTTGTGACTGTGGTTAGTGTTTGTCTTCAAGTAACATATACGCCTAAGAAACACGGACAGACAACATTTAACATGGACACCAACTTTGGGAGCATAACACTGCTAGTGACACTTATTCATGGGAACACAACATTGCTCAAGCACGTACACTGGGGAAACAACACTCCTAAGTTTTACACCCTAGTTTTGTCACAACCCCCGCTTATTTGGAAAACCTTAGCCCTTTGGGATCAAAACAACCCCCTCTTTTTCCAAAGCTTTTGGGTTAACGCCTACTCTTGGGATCACAACACTGCTCAACGACACCTACTCTTGGGATCACAACACAGCTCAACGACACCTACTCTTGGGATCACAACACTACGACCTCCTTAAACGTGACACTTACTCTTGGGATCACAACACGCTGCCTCCCATAACCGAACGCCCTTTACTCTTGGGCCCCTAAACAACCCCGGGGCCCTCCAACGACCCCTTTTGGACCCCCCCCTTTTGGGATCACAACACAGCTCAACGACACCTACTCTTGGGATCACAACACAGCTCAACGCATTTACTCTTGGGATCACAACACGCTCAACGACCCCTACTCTTGGGATCACAACACGCTCAACGACACTTACTCTTGGGATCACAACACGCTCAACGACACTTACTCTTGGGATCACAACACTGGTCCTTGGTAAACTGACCTTACTCTTGGGATCACAACACAGCTCAACGACACCTACTCTTGGGATCACAACACAGCTCAACGACACTTACTCTTGGGATCACAACACAGCTCAACGACCCCTTTTCCCCCTCTTTTGGGATCACAACACAGCTCAACGACACTTACTCTTGGGATCACAACACAGCTCAACGACCCCTTACTCTTGGGATCACAACACAGCTCAACGACACTTACTCTTGGGATCACAACACGCTCAACGACCCCTTACTCTTGGGATCACAACACTGCTCAACGACACTACTCTTGGGATCACAACAGCTCAACGACACTTACTCTTGGGATCACAACACGCTCAACGACACACTCTGGGATCACAACACAGCTCAACACACTTAAACTCTTGGGATCACAACACTGCTCAACGACACCTACTCTTGGGATCACAACTGCTCAACGACACTCCCTCTTGGGATCACAACAGCTCAACGACACTTTCTCTTTGGTCACAACACAGCTCAACGACACTACTCTTGGATCACAACACAGCTCAACGTTACTTTGGGATACATAAATGCTCAACGACACCTACTCTTGGGATCCAACACTGCTCAACGAACACTTACTCTTGGGATCACAACACTGCTAACGACACTTACTCTTGTGACCATGCTCAACGACATTACTCTTGGGATCACAATACGCCAAAAACACCCCGGGAAAACAACACTGTAACGACACCTACTTTGGGAGCATAACACTGCGTAGTGACACTTATTCATGGGAACACAACATTGCTCAAGCTGACGTACACTGGGGAAACAACACTCCTAAGTTACACCTACGTTTTTGATCACAACACAGCTTAATGTCACTTAGCCTTGTGTCACACAACACTCCTCGTTGTTACTTACTCTTGGGAACAAAACGCTGCTAATTGACGCCTGCTCTTGGGATCACAACACAGCTCAACGACACCTACTCTTGGGATCACAACACTGCTCAACGACACCTACTCTTGGGATCACAACACTGCTCAACGACACCTACTCTTGGGATCACAACACTGCTCAACGACACCTACTCTTGGGATCACAACACAGCTCAACGACACCTACTCTTGGGATCACAACACTGCTCAACGACACCTACTCTTGGGATCACAACACTGCTCAACGACACCTACTCTTGGGATCACAACACAGCTCAACGACACCTTACTCTTGGGATCACAACACTGCTCAACGACACTTACTCTTGGGATCACAACACTGCTCAACGACACTTACTCTTGGGATCACAACACAGCTCAACGACACCTACTCTTGCGATCACAACACAGCTCAACGACACTTACTCTTGGGATCACAACACAGCTCAACGACACTTACTCTTGGGATCACAACACAGCTCAACGACACTTACTCTTGGGATCACAACACAGCTCAACGACACCTACTCTTGGGATCACAACACAGCTCAACGACACCTACTCTTGGGATCACAACACAGCTCAACGACACTCTACTCTTGGGATCACAACACTGCTCAACGACACTTACTCTTGGGATCACAACACTGCTCAACGACACTACTCTTGGGATCACAACACGCTCAACGACACTACTCTTGGGATCACAACACTGCTCAACGACACCTACTCTTGGGATCACAACACAGCTCAACGACACTTACTCTTGGGATCACAACACAGCTCAACGACACCTACTCTTGGGATCACAACACAGCTCAACGACACTTACTCTTGGGATCACAACACAGCTCAACGACACCTACTCTTGGGATCACAACACTGCTCAACGACACCTACTCTTGGGATCACAACACTGCTCAACGACCCCTTACTCTTGGGATCACAACACAGCTCAACGACCCCTTACTCTTGGGATCACAACACGCTCAACGACCCCTTACTCTTGGGATCACAACACAGCTCAACGACCCCTTACTCTTGGGATCACAACACGCTCAACGACACTTACTCTTGGGATCACAACACAGCTCAACGACACTTACTCTTGGGATCACAACACGCTCAACGACCCCTTACTCTTGGGATCACAACACAGCTCAACGACACTTACTCTTGGGATCACAACACGCTCAACGACCCCTTACTCTTGGGATCACAACACAGCTCAACGACACTTACTCTTGGGATCACAACACAGCTCAACGACACTTACTCTTGGGATCACAACACGCTCAACGACCCCTTACTCTTGGGATCACAACACAGCTCAACGACACCTACTCTTGGGATCACAACACTGCTCAACGACACCTACTCTTGGGATCACAACACTGCTCAACGACACTTACTCTTGGGATCACAACACGCTCAACGACCCCTTACTCTTGGGATCACAACACTGCTCAACGACACCTACTCTTGGGATCACAACACAGCTCAACGACCCCTTACTCTTGGGATCACAACACAGCTCAACGACCCCTTACTCTTGGGATCACAACACGCTCAACGACACCTACTCTTGGGATCACAACACGCTCAACGACCCCTTACTCTTGGGATCACAACACTGCTCAACGACACCTACTCTTGGGATCACAACACTGCTCAACGACACCTACTCTTGGGATCACAACACTGCTCAACGACACCTACTCTTGGGATCACAACACAGCTCAACGACACCTACTCTTGGGATCACAACACAGCTCAACGACACCTACTCTTGGGATCACAACACTGCTCAACGACACCTACTCTTGGGTCACAACACTGCTCAACGACACCTACTCTTGGGATCACAACACAGCTCAACGACACCTACTGTTTGGGATCACAACACACCTCAACGACACCTACTCTTGGGATCACAACACAGCTCAACGACACCTACTGTTTGGGATCACAACACACCTCAACGACACCTACTCTTGGGATCACAACACAGCTCAACGACACCTACTCTTGGGATCACAACACTGCTCAACGACACCTACTCTTGGGATCACAACACAGCTCAACGACACCTACTCTTGGGATCACAACACTGCTCAACGACACCTACTCTTGGGCTCACAACCCCCAACCCCCTCCAACCCCCGAACACCCTACTTTTGGGATCACAACACACCTCAACGACACCTACTCTTGGGATCACAACACAGCTCAACGACACCTACTTTTGGGATCACAACACACCTCAACGACACCTACTCTTGGGATCACAACACAGCTCAACGACACCTACTCTTTGGGATCACAACACACCTCAACGACACCTACTCTTGGGATCACAACACAGCTCAACGACACCTACTCTTGGGATCACAACACTGCTCAACGACAGCCACTCATACAAATACAACACTGCTCAACATGACCTACTCTTGGGAAATGCAACTTTCCTCCTCATTGACACTTGAGGACACATCACTGCTGTACGCCACCTACTTTTTGGAATACAACACTTCATGTTGTCGTCGCCTCCGCAGTGACCCGTTAAGTATTTCCCACTGCATTTGTTCTTGCGTCTATCCACACATCCTCCGCCCAGTCTGAGACACTTCCTCCCTGCAACAATAGACTTAGGAATGAAAATGAATATTCAACAATATGTATTCTGATACATGGATGCCGGATAACTTGATAAAATGTGCATTTTCGGGTATAGTAGATCATAGCCTCGATTACCCAGACACCACGAGGTGGCAGCACTTTTCAGCCCCTCAACTCTGCCTCGGGAATTAATGGGCTGCCGTTGTAACCGCCATGGCGGCCTTACCCCAGATTAGGGTAGAGACGCTGATTGGCTCTCAGGCCAACTATGAAATACAATTAAAATAACGATATATTTTTACAAGATAATGATATCCTATGAAAAGTATTCAACATTGAATTATATTAACAAAAAAAACCTAAATAAAAAAACAAATTGCAGTTGTTTTTAAAATTGGACTTACGGCAAGATTAACCAATATCCGTGAGGTGGCAGCATTGTTTGCCCCACATGGATAATATTCAAAAGCCGGCACAAAGTGTTCTCGGCGTAATTACGCAGCTGACCGACAGTCGGTCAAGCGAATCTATGTAGATCACAGAAATACTAAAAAAAACAGACTTGGTCCAAACAGGACTACCATAGATTACATGGCAGTTGGCTACCACGCTGGTGTCACGGAGGAGTTTAGTCACTGACGAAATGAAGAAATGAAAACTATCAAATACTACTATATTAACAACTTGACAACATTTCTCAGCGCCATAAATCTGGCAATAATAACCATTCAGAGCACTATAATGATTTTATATAAAACGGTTAAAATAGAAGTGCATTTATAAAATAAATTGATCGATATAAATGTCTCACTATACATGCATACGATTAGTCATAATAGTACTACAATACAAATACTAATAAATACGAGTGCATTACAACAAGTTAAAAGATAAGAAAACATAATAATAATAATAAAATTGTTGATAAATAGTAGACAATAAAATTTTCATATTTTATAACTGTTCGTTCATCGTGAAAAACGCTCGTTTAAAAACAATGAGACATTTGTTTTTGTAAATGTGAGTGGGTGAGTGTGCATGTGTGTACGTGCACGTAAGATGTAGATCACACGTAATGTCACAACCTGCAGTGAACCGGCGACTGTTTCGTCAAGTCGGAAGCTACACTTGCCGGCTGAGTCGTCAACACTTACTGACAGAGTCATCTGGGCGGTTGCCGGGAACACAACACTTCCGGTTTGACTGTCCGCGACAGCAGCCATCGACGTAATGGCCGGCGCACTTGCTCAATCCTAGAGTTCTGACACTTGCCTTTCTTCCGAGCACACAGCGTATCTACGAGATGAGAACATTACATGGAATAAGTATATACGTGCGTGCGTGCTGATATATATATATATATATATATATATATATATATATATATATATATATATATATGTGTGTGTGTGTGTGTAGTGTGTTGTTGTGATTAAATATAGTATGTATGTATGTATGTATGTATGTATGTATGTATGTATGTATGTATGTATGTATGTATGTATGTATGTATGTATGTATGTATGTATGTATGTATGTATGTATGTATGTATGTATGTATGTATGTATGTATGTAGTGTAGTGTAGTTGTATGTGTGGGAGTGTGGTGTATGTGTGTATGTGTGTATGATGTGTATGTTGTATGTGTGTATGTATGTATGTATGTATGTATGTATGTAGTGTAGTGTGGTGGTAGGTAGTGTAGGTAGGTAGTAGGTAGGTAGGTAGGTGGTAGTAGTAGTATGTATGTATGTATGTATGTATGTATGTATGTATGTATGTATGTATGTATGTATGTATGTATGTATGTATGTATGTATGTATGTATGTATGTATGTAGGTAGGTAGGTAGGTAGGTAGGTAGGTAGGTAGGTAGGTAGGTAGGTAGGTAGGTAGGTAGGTAGGTAGGTAGGTAGGTAGGTAGGTAGGTATGTATGTATGTATGTATGTATGTATGTATGTATGTATGTATGTATGTATGTATGTATGTATGTATGTATGTATGTATGTATGTATGTATGTATGTATGTATGTATGTATGTATGTATTTATTTATGTATGTATGTACCTATATACGTATACATGTATACGTGTAAGCGTGTACGTGTGCATGTTTGTATATATGTTTGTGTGTCTGTGTGGATGTCCGGATGTTGAAAATAGACATGCGAAAATGGTTGTCGTATGTATGTGACCCATCTTAACTACTTTTCAAAATTAATCAGAATTAGAAAGAGCACAGTATCAACTTTCATACGATATATCAATTAACACATTACGTCAATATTAGGTAAAGGTGCGGCTCGCCAAACATGCGTGAGGTACAAACCTTCAAACAGAGAAAATTGCCTTCAAAGCGTAAGCAACGTTTTGTCATGTTCCAAGAAATATACTTTCGTTACTACGTACATATCATACTGAAATTTGGAACATAACAAGATGGTTCACATTAGTGGTTTACTCTGAAAGTGGACTTAAAGTGGAAACATTTAGTAAAACCACTGACGTCATCAATGGACCATCTTGGTCGATGCAACCAATCAAAATCCGGCTTCAAAATGCGCGTTGGAAATATATACGTCACACTGTCGACTGCTGGTTCAGCTGTCATAACGAAGCATAGTCAAGCAGTTCGTTAAAAGTACCGTACGTCGGTTTGCAACGAAATGGCAGCATCAATATGCCACACTATTCCTCACACGGTTGTAGCAATAGTACAGAGAAAGACAGTATCAGTAAGCTGTCTTTTTATTACAATTTCAGTCGACCAGAACTGAAACAGTGATCCAGAGGATTCGTTGGAATTGACAGTCACAGACACAGTGGGATGCCAAACGATCGAAATATTACACACTTTGTCCGATTAATTTTGAAGAAATGTGGTTTGGAGTAGCCGTATCTCAATGTTTACTAGGATACAATCCGAGAAAACGTCACCGACGTCGACACCCGCAGCCGATGGTCATATAGCCACGGACCCGGGCCCGCACGCGGCTCTGGCTTAATCGTCTGGACGACTCACGTGACAAAGTCAGTATATACTCACATTGTATGTATATTATAACAAATACTAAGATATGGCTGAATCAAGCTAGAACAGCAGCAGTATGAACTATAACGCACAATAAAGAGCTTAATCGTTAGAAGGATCTAGCAAAAGTGAATTTCTTTCAGGCAAGTCGCGTGAGCGATATTACAGCAGTGATCATTGGGGCATGGCCAAGGGGGGTCTATATTAGTAAATGTAGGGACGAACAATGCAGACAGGGATGGAACAACCAGGATAGTAAAGAGATACAGAGAGTTGGTAGAGACACTGAAGAAGACGAGAGTTGAACAGATCATGCTCTCAGGAATCTTGCCAGTGATGAGGGGAAGGGGAACAACATTTAGAAACTGCAAGAGGATGGAGATTAACGCACTATTAGAGCAGATGTGTGAAGAAGAAGGAGTTGGATTTGTAGATTTGTGGGGATATTTTGTTGGGAAAGAAGACATGTATATGAGAGATGGCCTCCATCTAAGTGGAAAGGGCGCAGCAGTGTTCTCCGAGAACCTTCTTCGATCAATGGACAATGGAACAGGTTGCAACTTTTTAAACTAGTTTCGCAGGGGGGATACACAGAGAAGCCAACTACTAGAGGCATAGATAAAGATAGCAAAAAGACATCAGCAAAGAACAGCCTGGAAAGCCATACAGAATTGGGTTATAAATGTGTTTGTTTAAATGCAAGGAGCATAGTAAACAAAAGAAATGAACTAAACATCATGGTAGAAGATATTGACCCTCATATAATAGGCATAACTGAATCTTGGGCAACACCCGATATATCAGATGCCGAATTAGGAATGACAGGGTATGTAATGTTTAGGGAAGATAGATTAGGAAGAAGGGGAGGCGGAGTTATTTTATATATTAAAGAATCCATCCAAGCTTATGAAATAAAATTAGAAAAAGAAGCAGAATGTGAAGAAGCTGTCTGGTGTAACATAGTTACAGGAAACTCAACATTAACTGTTGGGTTGGTGTATCGGAGTCCAAACATAAGCATGGAAGAGAATGAAAAAATACATAACGCTATCAAAGAAGTGAGTAAACGGGACTGTATTATTATGGGGGATTTTAACCATGGGCATATACAGTGGACATCTCTACAGAGTACCGGGAGAGAGGATCAAGAGTTTTTAAATTTAGTACAAGATAGTTTCCTTTCTCAACATGTGTTAGAAGCAACCAGAGGCGAAACCGTGTTAGACATAGTATTGAGCTCACAGAAGGAATGTGTTGATAATGTCAAGACATGTGAGCCACTGGGGTGTAGTGATCACAACCAGATACATTTTATCATCAAAGTAAAGGGAGAACGGAATAGAAAAATAAGGTACAGGAAAAAATTTCACAAAGGAAGATATAAGGACATGAGGGAATATTTAGCAAAGATAGACTGGAATAACACACTGAAGAATAAGACAGCAATAGAATGCCGGAATATTTTAAAGAGTGAAATTGACTGCGTCGTTGACAAATTTGTCCCCTTGAAAAAACAGGGGAAACGGTCAAAGAAGTAACGCTTATCGAAGGAAGCCATTAGAGAAATCAAGTACAAGCAAATGATGTGGAAGACATATAGACATACCGGAAGTGAAGAAGACTATATCATTTATAAAGAAGCACTTAATCAAGCTACAGGTGAAATTAGAAATTCAAAGAGAAGCTATGAAAACAAAAATAGCTTTTAATATAAAACATTACAGCAAGAGTTTGTATGCGTATGTTCGATGTAAACAGAAAGTTCAGGATAAGGTCGGACCTCTAGAAGGTAGTGATGGAAACATAATAACAGAGGGATTCTTAATGGCAGAAAACCTAAATGAGTACTTTAGTTCGGTGTTTACCAGGGAAGATATTAGTATATTACCAGTACTTGAGACTAAGTTCGAAGGGAGAGAGTTTGACTATTTAGGACAACTAATTGTAACCCCACCAATGGTAGCTATGAAAATAAGAGATATGAAGGATAATAAATCACCTGGAGTGGATGGGATTCCTCCCAAATTACTATTGGAAATTGTAGAACAAATCAGCATACCGCTTGCAACAGTATTCAATGTGTCATTAGAGGAGGGAATAGTTCCGTTAGAATGGAAAGAAGCAAACATTATACCATTATTTTAAAAAAGGTTCGAGAAACAAGTCAGAGAACTATAGACCAGTGAGTTTAACATCGGTGATTTGCAAACTATTAGAAAGACTAATTAAAGATCACCTGGTTGATTTTCTTGTTAAAAATAATTGATAAACCCATCTCAACATGGGTTTTTAAAAGCGAGGTCATGCTTAACAAATATGTTATGTTTTTTGGAAGATGTCACAAAGTGGGTAGATGAGGGATCACCAGTAGATATAATCTACTTAGATTTAAAAAAAGCCTTTGACAAAGTGCCACATCAACGACTACTACTTAAACTAAAGGCCCATGGCATAGGAAATGGAATGATCAACTGGATAGAAAAATGGCTTATTGATAGAAGACAAAGAGTAGTAGTTGATGGGGAGGTTTCAAACTGGAAATCGGTTTTGAGTGGAGTACCGCAGGGATCAGTACTGGGACCTATTTTATTCTTAATATATATCAATGATTTGGATGATGACATAACAAGCAAGGTGTTGAAGTTTGCGGACGACACAAAAGTGTTTAGGAAAATAAAAAATGATGCAGATAGACAGCATTTACAAGATGATGTTGTTTAATTTTAGAAAGTGTAAGTGCCTTCACACAGGACATGGGAATGAAGGTGCACAATATACAATGGGTGGTACTGTACTAAATACTACCTTAAAGGAAAAGGACTTAGGGTTAACTATTAGTGCTGACATGAAGGTATCAGAGCAGTGTGGAATTGCAGCAGCGAAGGGAAACCAAATTCTTGGATTAATTAGGCGAAATATAGTGTACAAAGAAAAAGAACTAATAATACCGCTGTATAAAACAATAGTTAGGCCTCACTTAGAATATTGTATACAAGCATGGAGGCCATATCGCAAGAAGGATATTGATATGCTAGAAAGAGTACAAAGGAGAGCAACCAAAATGATACAAAAACTCAGGAATATTAGTTATGAAATGCGTCTAAAAGAATGTGGTTTAACAACACTAGAAACCAGAAGATTGAGAGGAGATCAGATTGAGGTGTTTAAAATATTGAATGGATATGAAAATATTGAATGGATATGAAAATATTGACATAAATATTTTTTGACAGTCAAGGAAGAGAGAAGGACTAGAGGACATGGAGTTACATTAGCAAAGAAGCAGTGTAGACTAGATATTAGAAATTTTTAATTTTCACAAAGAACAGTAAACGAATGGAACAGATTATCAATTGATTGTGTAGGTGCTAGTAGTGTTAATATATTTAAAAATAAAATCGACATATACCTAAGACTTAGATAGATAGGTTGGACTCTCGATAAGCCAAATGGCTTCCTAATCCACCTGCCATCTAGAGTTGAATCTCTAGGTGGCAATCTTGTTAAATCTTGTTAAATCTTCACTTCTATATTTTGCGTTACTATAGTCTATCTTGTTTACCAAGTTCATAATTTCCAACGAATTCGGATTGATGCGCGTCACTGTGGCACTGTGTCCAACCTCGACCTGTGACTGTGTAGCCATGGCTTGTTTTTGCGCTCTAACCGACATCTTGGCATTAATCGTTTCACGCTGATCTGTTATAATAAAACTGGCGCTTGGTTTCTGAGACGTCCCAGCGTTTGTTAAAAACTATCAAGAGTTTGTTAGATTAAGGTCAATTAAAGAGTAAACAAGGCATTGTTTGTTTTGTGCACACGTTAATGATCAGTCAAATTTCCCTGCTGCCAGTCATGGCTTCGCACATCGGCGTTTCGGTAAGACTGGCTTGCAACTTGCAATCATAGATACGTCTTGTTTGGAAATCGGATATATAGGATGCACCTGATTAGAAAAGTTCAGTATAATGTTAGGCTGAAATGGCATGAGGCATTGTATTGCAAATGTTAAGCATAACACTTCGCCACTCAAAACATGCCACTGGTGCATACAATTATTAACTCATCAACCGCCTATGAAATGGGGAGTCGCAGTCATTTTGGCATGGTAAATGCGCGTTATAAATCGGTATTCTAAGGTTAATTGAAAGACAAAGAAAGTTATGCCAATAATGAGCGTATTTATTTTAGTTTTGAACCTTTATTTAAAACTTAAAATATCGTAATTTATTATTCGATTCCGTTGTAACAATTTTTTCAAAACGGGGTAAATATTCGTTCGATTTTTTGTTGGCTTTCAACGGTGGTGTATATCAAATGTGTTTATAATATATTTCAAAACTCACGTACAGCATATTCATTGAACTTTTTTGTTGGTTACTTGTTAAGCCAGTTCTTATAGATACATAATCAGGACTGGTGGCATCAGAAGATACTTCCAGTTCACTCTCTTGCTATTCATCTTCTCATCTCCTTCTTGTTACTTGTACTCAGTATACTAAGTAATTTCATCACCTATCATTCAATTACTCACACTACTGTCATC
This sequence comes from Ridgeia piscesae, assembly GCA_025642075.2. NCBI lineage: Eukaryota > Metazoa > Annelida > Polychaeta > Sabellida > Siboglinidae > Ridgeia > Ridgeia piscesae. The sequence goes on along the minus strand of JAODUO010000009.1, from coordinate 1,009,858 downwards.
AACTCTCAGTCTACCCTTCCTCTCTGCTCATCTCTCTCTGCTCTGCTCTGCTCTTCTCTGTCTCTGCTCTGTCCTCTCTCTGCTCTGCTCTGCTCTCCTTCCTCTGCTCTGCCTCTGCCTCTGCTACTGCCTGTGCTCTGCTCTCTCTGCTCTGCCTCTGCTCTCTCTGCCTCTGCCTCTGCCTCTGCCTCTGCCTCTGCCTCTGCTCTGCCTCTGCCTCTGCCTCTGCCTCTGCCTCTGCCTCTGCCTCTGCCTCTGCCTCTGCCTCTGCCTCTGCCTCTGCCTCTGCCTCTGCCTCTGCCTCTGCCTCTGCCTCTGCCTCTGCCTCTGCCTCTGCCTCTGCCTCTGCCTCTGCCTCTGCCTCTGCCTCTGCCTCTGCCTCTGCCTCTGCCTCTGCCTCTGCCTCTGCCTCTGCCTCTGCCTCTGCCTCTGCCTCTGCCTCTGCTCTGCCTCTGCCTCTGCCTCTGCCTCTGCCTCTGCCTCTGCCTCTGCCTCTGCCTCTGCCTCTGCCTCTGCCTCTGCCTCTGCCTCTGCCTCTGCCTCTGCTCTCTGCCTCTGCCTCTGCCTCTGCCTCTGCCTCTGCTCTGCCTCTGCCTCTGCCTCTGCCTCTGCCTCTGCCTCTGCTTGCCTCTGCCTCTGCCTCTGCCTCTGCCTCTGCCTCTGCCTCTGCCTCTGCCTCTGCCTCTGCTCTGCCTCTGCCTCTGCCTCTGCCTCTGCCTCTGCCTCTGCCTCTGCCTCTGCCTCTGCCTCTGCCTCTGCCTCTGCCTCTGCTCTGCCTCTGCCTCTGCCTCTGCCTCTGCCTCTGCCTCTGCCTCTGCCTCTGCCTCTGCCTCTGCCTCTGCCTCTGCCTCTGCCTCTGCCTCTGCCTCTGCCTCTGCCTCTGCCTCTGCCTCTGCCTCTGCCTCTGCCTCTGCCTCTGCCTCTGCCTCTGCCTCTGCCTCTGCCTCTGCCTCTGCCTCTGCCTCCTGCCTCTGCCTCTGCCTCTGCCTCTGCCTCTGCCTCTGCCTCTGCCTCTGCCTCTGCCTCTGCCTCTGCCTCTGCCTCTGCCTCTGCCTCTGCCTCTGCTCTGCCTCTGCCTCTGCCTCTGCCTCTGCCTCTGCCTCTGCCTCTGCCTCTGCCTCTGCCTCTGCCTCTGCCTCTGCCTCTGCCTCTGCCTCTGCCTCTGCCTCTGCCTCTGCCTCTGCCTCTGCCTCTGCCTCCCTCTGCCTCTGCCTCTGCCTCTGCCTCTGCCTCTGCCTCTGCCTCTGCCTCTGCCTCTGCCTCTGCCTCTGCCTCTGCCTCTGCCTCTGCCTCTGCCTCTGCCTCTGCCTCTGCCTCTGCCTCTGCCTCTGCCTCTGCCTCTGCCTCTGCCTCTGCCTCTGCCTCTGCCTCTGCCTCTGCCTCTGCCTCTGCCTCTGCCTCTGCCTCTGCCTCTGCTCTGTCTGCCTCTGCCTCTGCCTCTGCCTCTGCCTCTGCCTCTGCCTCTGCCTCTGCCTCTGCCTCTGCCTCTGCCTCTGCCTCTGCCTCTGCCTCTGCCTCTGCCTCTGCCTCTGCCTCTGCCTCTGCCTCTGCCTCTGCCTCTGCCTCTGCCTCTGCCTCTGCCTCTGCCTCTGCCTCTGCCTCTGCCTCTGCCTCTGCCTCTGCCTCTGCCTCTGCCTCTGCCTCTGCCTCTGCCTCTGCCTCTGCCTCTGCCTCTGCCTCTGCCTCTGCCTCTGCCTCTGCCTCTGCCTCTGCCTCTGCCTCTGCCTCTGCCTCTGCCTCTGCCTCTGCCTCTGCCTCTGCCTCTGCCTCTGCCTCTGCCTCTGCCTCTGCCTCTGCCTCTGCCTCTGCCTCTGCCTCTGCCTCTGCCTATGTCTCTGTCTCTGTCTCTGTCTCTGTCTCTGTCTCTGTCTCTGTCTATGTCTATGTCTATGTCTATGTCTATGTTTCTCTCTCTCTCTCTCTCTCTCTCTCTCTCTCTCTCTCTTCTCTCTCTCTCTATATATATATATATATATATATATATATATATATATATATATATATATATATATATATGACGTGTTTATTAATGTACCACTGTGACTAATTAGCCAGGTATGGTTATTAAAACAACCACTATTTTACATGATTAACAACTACAATTGGAATGAGGATATGTTTATAATCATTTAGAAAAACGTTTCAAAGTGTATTGAATACTAATCAGTCAGAAGGTAGTTGCATGAACTATCCACGCTCCATTAGTCTGTCTTGCAACACCGCAGGTCGTTGTGGTTGAAATATAAATCCAGCTACTAAGATGAAGGATCAGAAACCCACCACGCCATATATACGAGTAGGCAGAGTCAGAGTGTCACCCGACGGAGTTGTCAATAAGTAATACGCACAGTTCACGCCGATCACGCCGACATTGGTGCGTCATTCTTTTTCTAAAATGGCGTAGTACATAGACTTTCGATGGCTGTATATTCTAAAATATTCTGGTAAACCGTCAAAAATATGATTGTGAGAAATATTTACTTTGTATTACCTCTATTAGGCCCGTATCACCAAAGCGTTGACTTTTATTTCCCTTTAAGTGAGAGACAGTTGTAGATTGTGTCAGTTGAAGAAACATTACCTGAGTGAACGACCGAAGCTACTGCAGTAAGTATGATGAGAGTCAACAGTAGGCGCGACTGGAGGGACATGTTTGTATCATCTTCAACGCCTAGTGTACCTATTGAAATCATCACATAACTGAGATGGAAATAAGTTTAAGAACGTTTGTTTATAACGATTAAAATCACTACAAAATAGTGTTACAATATTTTTTTAAATAAAGCAAATTTCTCAAATCACAATTATGTAAATTCGATTCACACCGACGTTTCAATCGCCCTTGGTGGCCTTCTTCGCGAACTGGCCTTCCTCTGCTCTCCAGGTGGCGCGGCGAACATGCTGTCCCGTCTTCACTCGGTCAGTAGCCCCTCGTCTCTATTCGTTGTAGATCTACTCTTTATAATCCAGATCGCCTCCTTAATCCACCGCACACACTTGTCTGATTTTCAGTCATCTATTCTTGCTGTCTACGTCAAGGGTTTGGCCGTCATCGTGGTCAGTTATTCGCTGTGTTAAATGTTTATCTAGTAGGTTGTTGATTTTCGGAGTACCCTACATCCTTGATGCATTTTCTTCTCTAGTGTATGTGTACTTGCATTTGTTCATGTCAGCTACTTTATGATGGATGATACCAATTTCCTTTTGTATTTGGGAGTCTGGTTTTTCTTCAATTTCTCATAGGTCTTGTGATATGATAATACAGTTGAGAGCCTCTGTTCGTATTCGTCAGTGTCCCATTATTACTGTTGCTGTCCCCTTGTGTGCTGGCAGAATCACAATGCTCTTTTCTTTCATCAGTTCTGCTAGCGCTTGTCTTTCATTCTTCGTGATGTTCGGCTTCGGTAATTGTACGGAATTCAGAATCCCAGTAATCTATGCTCTGAATTGACCTGCTTTGTAAATGGACAACAAGGGTTTCTCTGGTGTTAATCCACAGCTTAGTCCCTTACCGAGCACTCTTGCACGTTGTCATTTAGTTTGTGCTCTCATATAAGTTCACCGTCAATTTCATTTCTTGAGTTGTCCGACAATGTTCGTATCATCTTCGCTGTGTGTCTTTTCAGTTTGTTTATCTCCCATGTTGGCCTTTCAAACCCTCTCTCGCGAACTTCCGTTTAAGTGCGGGAACGCATGCGTACATACGTTGATTTCGCGTGGTTTTCGCTACTTTTATACTTCTAAAACACCTTGTTGGTTGTTTATAAGGCGAACTTGTTGTCTTGTCGGGTCTTTTTCTGCTTTCGTTTTGTGCTTCCTGTGTCTTGGTGCCACAACTAAGGCTGTCGAAACTTCGATGTGAGTCGAATGTATAATAGTTATAGTTAAAGAAATTGGCTTTATCCTTTTTTGGACCATTCTTCAGGGGGAAATGTATTTGTATGTGTGTACGTACGAATAATAGTACGTATGTATGTACGTTCGTATGTATGTTTGCGTGTATGAGTGTACATATATATGTGTACACTCACATGTATACGCATGCACGCAAAGACAACACGCACACAAACACGTACACACATCACCTACCTGTACGTTCGGCGTGTGTTGCGTGCACTGTGTGGATGCTTCAATTATGTCCTGTCCTGCTGGTGTCGTGTGAACTTTGTCGCCAACAGCGCCGACGGGTTAAGTGCTTCTGACAAGTTCAGTAAACTGAAGAGGCTGAAATATTTCTGCACAAGTGCAGTATCGCTGCCTTGTGTTATTCATAATTGTTTATCTTTCTAAGTGCATTCGTTATGACACAAGTCAATCATTTATAGATTTCGAGACACACGTCCTTGCGTGCGTGTACTTTCTTTATAGTTGAACTGTTTTTATTTAATTCAGCCGACTTCGACGTGAAATTGAATTACGTATTTTTTTATATAAAGTATACACGCTACCAGCCGACATAGACGTCTTACTCAATTTTGGATGTCTTGTGTTGTTATAAGTGAGCGTAATATGAGCACCGTAGATGTGTAATACGCTATGTCCTGCTTTGCCAAGTATGAAGCAATGAAGCAAATGAAGGTCGTGTACAAGCGTTCTTTGAACCAATTGCAGCCGTACACAAGCATGATACCAGACAATCAAAACTATTTTATGTTAAAAAAGCGAACACCACCCATAGACGACTGTCAATTACTGTCAGAGGTATACACATGGAACGGTTTAGCAAATGATATAACACAGTTGCCAGGTTTGCACAGTTGCCAAGTAAGAAAGGATTAAAGTCGACGTTACTTTCTTCGTATTTATGAACAGTTAACAACAACAAAACCATTATTGTTGCTTTGTATCAATCTTGTTACTTTTACTATAAATACTACGCATTTTAGTTGAAAAGGGCATAGCGCCTTACAAGTCATATGACTTCTGCTATGTCCCTTTAACAACAGCAGTGATTCACCAATCATGAAATTGTATTATATTGTATTGTCGTTACCATTATGTATTGTATTATTTCCCATACTATGTTGTATATTCCTGTGTTGTTGTTGTTAAATAAACTTTCATTCATTCATTCATTCATTCATTCATTCATTCATTCATTCATTCATTCATTCATTCATTCATTCATTCATTCATTCATTCATTCATTCATTCATTCATTCATTCATTCATTCATTCATTCATTCATTCATTCATTCATTCATTCATTCATTCATTCATTCATTCATTCATTCATTCATTCATTCATTCATTCATTCATTCATTCATTCATTCATTCATTCATTCATTCATTCATTCATTCATTCATTCATTCATTCATTCATTAATACAATCTTTCCTGTGCATATTTTATGTGACACACACACACACACATATTATATTATGTACTTAATCTGAGGTACTAGCACACAGATCACGTAGTGCACGTAAACGTAATGACGTATTTAAAGCGAGATACGCTTAAGTTTACTTTAATGCGCTAGTCAAGTGGTAGACCGCGAACGCAGGCATGCAGTCACGTGACTGGTCATCAACGACCCGTCGTACCGAACTGTGAAGAGGTCATCTACTATGAGATGGGTGTTTGACATACCACGCCGTCTCGATAATATGCCTCGACACGGGCCGTAAGAACAGGGATGTAAATACAGAAATGTAGAAAAGGAAACATCATACTAAGAGTTATCATAACGTGAACATAGGTATAATAATAAAACATGTATAGTAAATGTATGCATGTATGTATGCATGTATGTATGTATGTATGTATGTATGTATGTATGTATGTATGTATGTATGTATGTATGTATGTATGTATGTATGTATGTATGTATGTATGTATGTATGTATGTATGTATGTATGTATGTATGTATGTATGTATGTATGTATGTATGTATGTATGTATGTATGTATGTATGTATGTATGTATGTATGTATGTATGTATGTATGTATGTATGTATGTATGTATGTATGTATGTATGTATGGATGGATGGATGGATGGATGGATGGATGGATGGATGGATGGATGGATGGATGGATGGATGGATGGATGGATGGATGGATGGATGGATGGATGGATGGATGGATGGATGGATGGATGGATGGATGGATGGAGGATGGATGGATGGATGGATGGATGGATGGATGGATGGATGGATGGATGGATGGATGGATGGATGGATGGATGGATGGATGGATGGATGGATGGATGTATGGATGTATGGATGTATGGATGTATGGATGTATGGATGTATGGATGTATGGATGTATGTATGTATGTATACGTTTGTATGCTATATATATATATATATATATATATATATATATGCATATATGTATGAATATATGTATACATATATGTATACATATATGCATACATATATGCATATATATATATATATATATATATATATATATATATATATATATTATATTACTTATAATATTTGTCAAACAATCTTTAGCTTAATTACTGTGTTTTTATTTCCAGTGAATTTATGCAAAATGTAACGTTATAATAGCGCGAGGCCGCCCGAGACTCTCATGAAGATACTGGGTGAGTATCATTAGCAATAGAAACAAAACCAAATACATTCACATCAAGTCGTTTACTTATCTTAATCTACAAACCTTAAATGCGAGTGAAATGGACAAACTGTCACTGTTAATATACATCGGCTACTGCTCTAACTGTCACCGTCACATTCAATGAGGCAACAGTTCAAGCGTGGTAATCATGACTTCCGTAAAGACGCCAAACCAAGGATAAGAATTTCGCCTTTCCTCATTATGCTTTTCTTAACGTTGTGAATCGTGGGAAATAAACACATTCAATTCACGAATTAAACATTGTATCTTGGCATGATGACTTCATCCACAGTGAGTTGTACGGCAATCTACCACGGATCTCAAACACCGTGACGCAACGTCGACTATACTTCTGGCAGAGCAAGAGCAGTATGACGCGCCATGGTGAAATAGCAAACTTTTATATAAAACCCCGCGGGTTCTCGGAAAGAGATCGCCCGTATATGAACCTGAGATAACCACGGAGAGTGATGCGGGTCTCGGTGAGCCTTGTCTTACTAAAGGCCCTGATATCAGGCAACGCCGAACGAAATGCAGCATCTCTGTATGTTTACCGCTCCCGCCACACATTCAGACAGTGTTTCGTCGAGGTAGGTGTGTCATAGCCTCTGTTACCCAGGCTCCGTGAGGTTGCAGCACTTTTAAGCCCCTCAACTCTGCCTGGGGAAACTAATGCTCTGCATTTGTTAACCGCCAGGGCGGCCTTACCCCAGATTATGGTAGAGACGCTGATTGGCTCTCAGGCAAATTATGAAATTAAAATTAAAATAACGATATATTTTTTACAAGATAATGACATCCTATGAAAAGTATTCAACATTAAAATTACATTAACACACAAATAAGTAAAAATTCAAATTTACAGTTGTTTATAAAATAAAAATTACGGCAGGATTAACCAGTATCCGTGAGGTGGCAGCATTGTTTAGCCCCATGCGGATAGCATACAAATTAAATAAGTATATATATATTTTCAAATAATGCTGTATTATAAAAACTATTCAAAATGAAACTTATATTAACACACACAAAATAGAAATACAACTGTTCAGTTGTTTATAAAATAGAAATTACGGCAGGATTAACCGGTATCCGTGAGGTGGCAGCATTGTTTAGATCACGCGGATAATATTCAAAAGCCGGCAAAGACACCAGACTGTCTTCTCGGTGAAGTTACGCAGCCGACCGACAGTCGGTTAAGTGAGACTAGGGATGTCAATGCGATACGCTGTTTTCATTGGCTATCGGACCACCCGAGTCTGATAAGAATGGCGCATTTTGGATGGCCATCTGACATCAGACATTCGCTGGTGGTGACGTAAACATGTGCTTAATGCCATAGCAACGCATTCGAAAAGGTCACTGTCGTACGGCGTTGCCTTATAGTGTATCAGGGCCTGTATGCAACGGTCGACAGAAAATCTGTAATCAATTAATGAGGTGGAGAACAACGAAATATTTTGCAACTGTGCCCCCAAATTAATATAATCAGTATGTCGCCGTTTGGAATTACTATATGTCAACTGAGTGAAAACAGGTATAGACACAGTATAAACTAATATACCCGTAGACACTATTATAATAGTACATTACACTATTATTTATAGTATACACAATAATTAGTAGAACTTATTACAGTGGCAGAGAATAATACAGTAGCATGCAGTATTACAGTAGCAAACACAATTGCAGTATTAACTATTACGCTATTAGAATACTCTATTAACATACATACTATGGTAATGGTATACAACTATCACATTAGTAGGCACTACTGCAATGCTACATACTATTACACTACTAAAAGAAAATAGTACAGGAATAGCCAATATTACAACAGCACACACCATTACAATAGTATATTCTATTGCAGTGTTTAAACTATTATACTAGCATACACATTTACAGAGGTAGGCGCTATTACACTATTAGAAACTATTACAAAACATTACGAGAGTAGCTGAATCTCGCCTCATCTCGTCAGGTCGTGCAAATTATCAGCAGAGCAGTCACGTACAGCTGATATCTCTTAGTGTTCACACGATTACGCAACAACTTCGCGACAAGTACAATTGATATCTCCTTGTGTTCACAAGACAGTGAGCTTGTAATGGGAACCTACAAGACAGTAAGGGGCGCTGATACGCAACTCCGGCCTTCGACGTAATCGCGCTCTTTACACGGGCTGGGTTATTTTCAGTTCGTCTTTTAATTCTTTTAGACTCCAACTTTAAATAATACAATACAATGTGTGTTAACAACAAATGCTGGATATAGCGAATGACTGCGGCATAGCGAGATAACGGGACGCTGGCGGCTGACGGGCCGAATTGCGTAACGGCGCCACCTGGTTTGTCAGTTTTGAAGGTTCCCATTATGTGACAACTGCGCGTTACGTACAACGTTGATCTATTTTTTTGTACAAATCGACGAGTTTATAATTAAACGACAACTTCGTGCCACGTAAGCTGAGATTGCCTTCTGCTCCCTAGACTGTCAGTTCTGCTCCCTAGACAGTTAGGTCAAGATTGCATGAGTACACGAGAACATGGTGTCACGTGCTCAATGTTAAATATATCGAAAGCTAGGATTCGTGTACGATATGCGGAATTGGTCATGCGGCAAAACAATGAATATAGTCCCCAGTGATAATTAATAATATTATGTGTAGTTCTCAATTTACAAAAGCGGATGAATTTCGTTTTGCGGTGGCCGATGCTATACGACTGCGACTCCGTGTAGAAATTCAAAGAGTATCCAAACAAGAATCGGACACCAAATTCGTCACCGGAAGTGACGTCACAACATTAGTATCCAAATTCCAGATGCGTTTTCGTACATGTAGACGCCTTCCTCAACTAATAATTTCCAAGATACCAGGCTTCATTTCCATGCAAACGACTTAACATGATTCTTTTTGAAGTGGACATGAGGCCACACGGGGTGGTTTCAGCGACCTCGCGACTGTTTTATTACTTAACGGGTGACTAAACTGCCTAGACCTGGGAAGGCGTACAACAATGGATAACATGAATTAACGTGAGAGCAACACCCCGACCAACACAACGAGAACAGCCAACACTCCTGCGCCACTTGAGCGGACAGCACCACTACACTCGTCAGACCACCACTTCCGCTCTATCCTCGCCAGCTCGCCGTTATCGCTGAGCTTCGTGAGAGCCTCGTTGATGACGTCACGCAAGGGAGAGTAGTTGCGCACGGCGAAAGCGTACTGTCGGCGAGCGAATCCGGTCGCCACGACGTCGA
>JAODUO010000009.1:987500-995000 GCA_025642075.2 Ridgeia piscesae | reverse complement strand
ACATTCGTTTATAAACAAAACAGTTCTCCAGTTTTGTAATATCTTCTTGACGTCAGAACAAACAAATTTGTTTTATCAGCATGTGTCATTTTAGGACTGTGTAAATGTTAAATGAAAACCATGTAGATTACCCAAGAGAGTGATCCAAGAGCACAATGCAGTTTTAAAATATAGACATTTCTTTGTGTTTTCTTTACTTTTAGTTAGTGGTGCTCATATTCTGAATGTATGGGCAGGTATTGAAGGTACCCACACGTGTGACGTAAGCGGTTTAAAGTAAATGATGATTTCTGACAATAGACACTTACCGCAATAGTGGTGACTTTAACTCTTTTAGTGTCTACAACAAAAACAAACACACACACATAATTAGCTGCACTTGTGTACACATGGATCGTCTAAACACCGAAAGGAGTGAAGGTGCAACATACTTCCATTTACCAAATGCGAAGAGCAATTGATATTTAATATTGCCATAACAACAACAAAATTACGTTCATCTTCCTCAATACGAAATCGGGCGACGTCAGGCGACGGTCTAGTGGCTGGCCTGGTATAGACAATTAGTTTCCATGTATTCGTTTCCATTATCACAGTTTCAAATTTGGCTATTGTATCCAGACCCATTTGTATGAGGTTTTTCGTTAATTTTGCTCGTTTTGCTGCAGTTGCATCGATATAGTAACCAGACAGAGGCAAGAGGGTGCGGCTCCATCTCACTATATTACGGTTGTTATTTTCAACCCTTCGAGTTAGACAGAGAGGGCGGGCATGCCCTACTGTATAATAGTGGACCGCCAGTCTTCTCACTATTCTATCCGCTAGGCGGCGCAACGTTGACTGCACGAACGCCGTTGCCATGGTTTCCGATTTGCACAAATGGAACCAGTCAACAGGGTTTGCCATAACTGCACTCCCTGGGGTCCAATTAGTGACACCTAAACCCAAATAGCCCGCGCAATTTGGGGATATAAACTTCTATCTATCATTGAATGGGAAAACACAGGATTGGGACGCGGTGTTGCTCGGGGCGAAATGTCGGCGAGTTTCGTGTGCTGACGATTAAGGGAAGTATTTATAGGTATTTTCCTCAGGGTATCCCTCTCCCTCGGACATTTCCCACAAAAAGGTGCACGTTTCCCCTGTTCATATATGTGTGTGTGTGTGTGTGTGTGTGTGTGTGTGTGTGTGTGTGTGTGTGTGTGTGTGTGTGTGTGTGTGTGTGGTGGTGAGTGTGAGTGAGTGAGTGAGTGAGTGAGTGAGTGTGAGTGTGAGTGTGTGTGTGTTTGTGTGTGTGTGTTGTGTGTGTGTGTGTGTGTGCTGTGCGTGTGAGTGAGTGCGTGTGCGTGTGCGTGTGCGTGTGCGTGTGCGTGTGCGTGTGCGTGTGCGTGTGCGTGTGCGTGTGCGTGTGCGTGTGCGTGTGCGTGTCGTCGTGTGCGTGTGCGTGTGCGTGTGCGTGTGCGTGTGCGTGTGCGTGTGCGTGTGCGTGTGCGTGTGCGTGTGCGTGTGCGTGTGCGTGTGCGTGTGCGTGTGCGTGTGCGTGTGCGTGGTGTGCGTGTGCGTGTGCGTGTGCGTGTGCGTGTCGCGTGCGTGCGTGGCGTGTCGTGTGCGGTGCGGTGCGGTGCGGTGCGTGTGCGTGTGCGTGGCTGTGCTGCGTGTGCGTGTGCGTGGCGTGCGTGTGCGGTGCGTGTGCGTGGCGTGCGGTGCGGTGCGGCGTGGCGTGTGCGTGTGCGTGGCGTGGCGTGTGCGTGTGCGTGTGCGTGTGCGTGTGCGTGTGCGTGTGCGTGTGCGTGTGCGTGTGCGCGTGCGCGTGGCGTGCGGTGCGCGGGCGTCGGGCGCGGGCGCGTGCGCGGCGCGTGCGTGCGCGTGGCGGTGCGCGGTGCGTGCGCTGCGGGCTGCGCGTGCGCGTGCGCGGCGCGGCGCGTGCGCGTGCGCGTGGCGCGTGCGCGTGCGCGTGCGCGTGCGTGGCGGTGCGCGTGCGCGTGCGCGTGCGGTGCGCGTGCGCGGTGCGGGTGCGGGTGCGGTGCGGTGCGGGTGCGGGTGCGGGTGCGGGTGCGGGTGCGGGTGCGGGTGCGGGTGCGGGTGCGGGTGCGGGTGCGGGTGCGGGTGCGGGTGCGGGTGCGGGTGCGGGTGCGGGTGCGGGGGTGCGGGTGCGGGTGCGGGTGCGGGTGCGGGCGCGTGTGCGGGTGGGCGGGCGGGGCGGGGTGCGGGTGCGTGTGTGTGTGGTGTAAATATGACAATCCAGGTCTGCACTATAATCAACCTTATTTTACTTTTTAACGCATATTAAATATTGTCCACCTCAACTGCTGATGTGACGGGCCTGAGACATTAACCAGTCACGCGTCTTGTGGCGTACGCTGGCTCTAGTCGCCTCTAATTTACGCTCCCGATTGTTTTCATTCATCTAATCGGTACATACACCCGCCTGACACTGTTCATTTCGGTTGACTGGAAGCGACTAGATGGAGATATGCCGTCTTGTAATATTACCGACCCGATAAAGAGCACGCCATGCAGCGGCATGTGGCGTAACCCGACCCGACCCGACTCACACCGCCTCTGATAGCCCGGGGCACTCTGACAGAGGCTTGTTGTGGTGTGTTGTTAGTATTGCGAAATGAAGTACACTTTTAGTCTGTGGGTTTTAGGCTTTTAGTACACGGGTAACATCCGAAGCCTCTAGTGTCAGCAGGTTACAATTGTTTAACGATCAATCAGTCGTTAATCATCTTTAGCGACCAATCAGACTGGATCCTTTTTTGACGATCAGTCTGTCGCGATCCTTCTTTAACGACAAATGAGTCACAATCTTTCTTTAACTACCAGTCAACCACGATCCTTCTTTAACGACCAGTCAGTCGCAGTCCTTCTTTAACAATCAATCAGTCACGATCCTTCTTTAACGACCTGTCAGTCGCAGTCCTTCTGAAACGAACAATCAGTCACGATCCTTCTTAAATGACCAGTCGGTTGCGATCCTTCTGTAACTGTCAATCAGTCGTTACACATCTCTAAAGACCAATCACTGGCGGTCCTGTTTTAACGACCAACCATTCATCACCCTTCTTTATCGAACAAGTCAGTCATGTGACGTCAAGACAGTTTACCAGGTTTTATGGTTATGGTTAGTGTTATGGTTAGACAGAAAGTTAGGGCTAGGTTACGGTTCTTGTTAATTTAGGTTAAGGTTAGGGTTACGGAAATTATGTCTGCAATTAAACTTTTGCAACGCTGTCTGTTTTATGGTGAACTTTCCATTCGAATTCAACGTGTCGTGAAGTGTTCCCCTATGAATGGTAACGAGGTATTATTTACGTGTAAGGCTCTTCTGCCATAGTTCGGACATTGCCTCTCGTTCCCGATCCAGGGCAACGTTAATATAGCTGGCATTTATATAGCAGTGACCCAGTCAATCACAGTACTCTGTGCCCAGTACGAGCTGTGATGTCCACGATCACTGCTAGGTGCATATTTATACGCGGCGCTTACGCACAAACAAGTATGGTGAACACACTTTCTCGTACACATAAACGCGCCCATAAATAAACACCCCCGCACACGTGTGTTTGTTAATTAAATGATGCCGAACACGTTTTGGACTTCACCCCTGGTGGTTTTGTCATTCGAACGCAATCTTGACTACTAGAGCGAGATCATGTGTGAATTTCTAATCGGCGGCCATTACAATGTTTCTTTCATTTCCAACTAAACATTGAGAGGAACTGTTGCTGACAATTTCACAGCACTTCTGCCAATGCTGTGTGTGACATTGTAACATTCTTTTACCTCAGTTTCCCACAATGCAAACCTTACACTGCTTCATTTCCGCTAGAAGCACACACCGATTACGCTTAATTACATATCCAAAGCAAAATGACACTTGTATTAATATCCACAATTGCACCGAACAACATCTGTCATAATTTGACATATTTCTTAGTATACGGAGTTATGTTGCAAATACATGTTCTGTGACTTTTTCATAACGATTTTAAATAATTGTGTTTTTTTCACTTATATTGACCCTAAAGAACTGGAAAAAACTGTTTCCATTTTTTCGTCCACTTTTTCCTGGGGAAATTCAAGATGGCCGCCACCGGTCACCAAAAGTCTTATAATCGCTATTTTTTTTGGGTAATAAACGGTATAGAAACTTGAAGTTATCTGATACCAAGATGCATAAATACATCATTTTCATTCGCTCAACACTATTCAAGTCCTCACAGAAATTCAAACTTGCATAATGCTGTTCTATTAGGGACTCTGTCCGATAATGGCAGACGAACATTGTAATGTTGTCTTACTTCTACTCTGGGAAACATACAGATATGCTTCAATTAATTACTGTCTCAATAATTTTTACTCATGTTATTATATATAGTCTTACATTCCTCACTGTCTTGAAAGCTATTGTAATTACTACTATACATTTTATAGTAATAATTATGTTTTATTTGCTATTGCGCCACATCTTCTATTGTTCATGACGGTTCATAACATATTGAAATATACACACATCGCACAATTGCAATATTTAATAAAAGAAAAATATAAATACACGTTCATTAAACTATAAATAAAAAATAAATACACATTCAATAAAATATAAGTAGCAATAATAATAAAACAAAATAAATAAATATTGACTAATGTAGAATTTCTAAATAAAGACTAATGAATGATTATATTACCAGTTCGTCATAACAATTACGTAATATTAATCAGAATCAATCTAGCATTATAAATATAGAACAATAATACTAATAAATAAATAAATGTGTATACTATTAATAATAAAAATCTATAATAAATTCTTTAGTAAAATATTATGATATTAAAATACGATATCTGTTGTAATACGTAGCATGGCGCTATGTCTGCGATAACGGGTCAAGTATCAGCAGGCTTCGCGTCATACATAACCAGGCCGTGCCCGTGTATAATGAGCCGTGCGCGAAGTCATAAACTGTCGCCCGACTCGGCTATCAGAGGCAGGGTGTGTCTGACGTCCCACGGCCCAAGAGACCGCCGACCGACGGGGTAGCGGGTTAATGACACCTGCGTCCGGGGGCGGCATCAACATCGGGACATCGCGAGCGAAGGAAGGGGAGGTTTCGGGGACCCTCTGGGAACCACGCCCGTTTGTGGTATGTATCAGTAATACAACAGTTCCCGTCAACAGGACGTGTCGTATTTCGAAGCAGCGTTGCAGTTAGTGTCGTCTACGAGCAACACATGCAGTTAACATCGATTTGTTTCTACCTTGGTAAAGCGGCCACCTCGCCTTTAAAGTCACCACCCTACGCTATCCCCGTGTTATTCTCAAAACGATAAAGGGTGGGAAACAAATGTCGCTAATGTCGCTAGGCCGGTCAGTTTCGCCCTCTCCCATGTGTTGCCATTACTGGGGTTCCACCGCACGCCCACAGACGCGTTACGACATAAATTAACATAAAAAAAACTCGCCATTTGTATACATTATTTCACCAAGTCAAACACATTGCTCGTGAGTGTTTTCTCTGTGGGGGTTTGTAAATAAAAAGTTCCAATAATATAAACTAAATTTGGAAACGATCGATGCCACCCACACATCCAACCCTCATCAAAAAACATTGAAAAGGCAAATCAATTGCACTGATGCATTGGCATGTATCTATGTCTATAATGTCTTAAATAATTGCAGGGGTATATGCAGATAGAGCCCCAATTCTTTCTATTGAAAATCAGGTTTAGTCATGTTACAAATCTGTAAATAGCAACTAGTTTATTACATAACAATAACCACATGTTCACAGACACGGCCGAAAATGTTTATAAAGAGCATAATTAGTCCACAATATTTGTTCACTGTGGCGTACTAAACTCATTTTGTTTAAACAATTTTTTTCTCCAAATGGACTCTTCACCCAACCGCCTACGTGCATTTTTTATTACTGGAAATGTTATGTTTACCAAGCCTCTTAGACAGACGGTTACTCAACGGTGGGTGGTGTCTGACACAGTTCGATGGAGCACGGCAATTATAGCCGTGAATACCCGTCCTCAGAACACACCCAGTTCACTCGTAGACACGGATCCATGACATTTTGGTAAAGGACACTTTGGTAATGGGCATTTTGGTAAGATACATTTTGGTAACAGGATGTTTTCGTAACAGGACATTTTGGTAACTTAAACTAGACATTTTGGTAACCAGACATTATGGTAAAACTACTGAAAATAATCAGGGTCCAGTCTGCCATATCAGGAGGTAACCTGTTGAGATGTCAGTCAGTTAAACCATTTATAAATTAGGATGATCCAGAAATGGAACTTGGATTCCCACCAACAGTCAGGCATGGTGTATGGTAGTGCTTGCCTCTGGAGGGAACATGGCTTCCAAATAGCAGTGGTGGTGGCTAGAGTGTTCAACCACTACAGCCAACCAGTGGCTAGCCTTACAAAAAAGAGCCAATGGTATACCACTGATTACCATTGAATACCATTCAGTATCAATGATATTTCAGCAGGACTCAGTGGTATTCTCAACGGTAATTAATAATACCATTCAATACCACTGAACGGTACAAAGAATCCATAATACCATTCAAAATATCATTCAAAAACCAGTCAGATACCATTCAAATACCCTTGGCCATAATACTCCCAGGACCATTCAAGTACCATTCAAAAACCAATGGTACTTGAATGGTATTTGAATGCTATTGTTTGTAAGGACAGCTAGGACACATTTAAATCCAGACTCACATGAGGTGATGTCATCCATATGAACATGGAGTTGTCAACAAGATCCAGAAGAAAAGCAAGGCTTTTGGAAATGGCTATGCATGTACCCACATCGAGAGAATGTCACTATACCCGCATGGAGGTCAAATAGGTAGCGTGTTGTAGAGAACATGGCGAGCTGTCGTGCCATATCGTCTTTAATTTTTTTTGCCATTTTCACTCTTGATCCGACCCACAACGACTCGAACGATCTCCGTATTCGTTCGGGTAGACGCGTACAGTTGCAACTACCACACCAGAAATCTACGTATGTCGTTGTACGTTTTTATAGGTTTCCACCCATCAAAACCTCACGTAGAAGGTAGGAACTATTATGCAGATAAGTTATTATTTTCAATTTGTTTGTGTACTACAGTAATGTTTGACTTCGCTTACGCTTATGGACAACGATATGAGGACAGTTGTGCGTGGTCTCGTTAAGTATCGCTCAAAATGGACGGGACACGAGAGTTGGATTTAGTATGTGCGTGGTATGTGCTACAGACTGTGGTGGTCCATAGGTCGCCTTGCCCTACAGGTGTCTTCTGGGATGCCACTCCCAGACTGTTTCTCCTTAGACGTGACCTATATTGAGCACGCCGGTCTGCTGTTTATAATACACGACCAGGGTTACGTCTGTGGCAAGCCCTATACATCCATTATTCTTTCCTTTTCCGTTTAGCTTCCTATATCCCCTAAGCACATTTTTCTCCGAGTAATTGACTCTTCATT
>JAODUO010000009.1:970000-985000 GCA_025642075.2 Ridgeia piscesae | reverse complement strand
ATATTTAACAGCATGTGGGTGGTGCCGAGGCTGATACACATTTAACAGCATGTGGGTGGTGCCGAGGCTGATACATATTTAACAGCATGTGGGTGGTGCCGAGGCTGATACATATTTAACAGCATGTGGGTGGTGCCGAGGCTGATACATATTTAACAGCATGTGGGTGGTGCCGAGGCTGATACAATTTAACAGCATTTGGGGGCTGATCATATTTAACAGCATGTGGGTGGTGCCGAGGCTGATACATATTTAACAGCATGTGGGTGGTGCCGAGGCTGATACATATTTAACAGCATGTGGGTTGTGCCGAGGCTGATACATATTTAACAGCATGTGGGTGGTGCCGAGGCTGATACATATTTAATAGCATGTGGGTGGTGCCGAGGCTGATACATATTTAACAGCATGTGGGTGGTGCCGAGGCTGATACATATTTAATAGCATGTGGGTTGTGCCGAGGCTGATACATATTTAATAGCATGTGGGTGGTGCCGAGGCTGATACATATTTAATAGCATGTGGGTGGTGCCGAGGCTGATACATATTTAACAGCATGTGGGTGGTGCCGAGGCTGATACATATTTAATAGCATGTGGGTGGTGCCGAGGCTGATACATATTTAACAGCATGTGGGTTGTGCCGAGGCTGATACATATTTAACAGCATGTGGGTGGTGCCGAGGCTGATACATATTTAACAGCATGTGGGTTGTGCCGAGGCTGATACATATTTAACAGCATGTGGGTTGTGCCGAGGCTGATACATATTTAATAGCATGTGGGTGGTGCCGAGGCTGATACATATTTAACAGCATGTGGGTTGTGCCGAGGCTGATACATATTTAACAGCATGTGGGTGGTGCCGAGGCTGATACATATTTAATAGCATGTGGGTGGTGCCGAGGCTGATACACATTTAACAGCATGTGGGTTGTGCCGAGGCTGATACACATTTAACAGCATGTGGGTGGTGCCGAGGCTGATACACATTTAATAGCATGTGGGTGGTGCCGAGGCTGATACATATTTAACAGCATGTGGATGGTGCCGAGGCTGATACACATTTAACAGCATGTGGGTGGTGCCGAGGTTGATACACATTTAACAGCATGTGGGTGGTGCCGAGGCTGATACACATTTAACAGCATGTGGGTGGTGCCGAGGCTGATACACATTTAACAGCATGTGGGTGGTGCCGAGGCTGATACACATTTAACAGCATGTAATCATTTATTTGTGCGACATCGCAACCGGGCTGGCTTGGAACTCGGCACTACAATATTTATGAGGGGGACACAGATATGCTGTGGATAGGATTACTAGTATTTAGAGAACTTTGTGATGCAACTGGAGATTTGTGTGTCTCACTCTGTTTTCTTCTTCTTGTGAGACTCGGTTCCCCGCAGTCTTCCCCACGCCCCGTCGCAACATGGGACTCTTCGTTCAAGTTCTGCTCCAGCAATCTTTTCAAGTAACCTTTGTTACACAATGTGTTGATTTATCTGGTGTTTACTTATTTCATCATTTCTGTGTTAACTATGACATACAATTACGGCTAACTACTTTGTACATGGCCGTTGTGATTGATGCAACTTAACTGAACGAGTCTATCGTACGTGTATCACCCCCTTTAGACTTGTGCAAATACGTAGATTGATTATGGTCACTCAACATTTATTTAGGATTTGTTTTCCGCACAACACAGCTTCTGTTGCAATACTTTTTCTAGGTCAAACCTCAGCAACCTCGGTACTAAGACTACCATTGTAAGAAGACCACCTGTTAAAAAGATCAATCAAATATTAAAACTACCCTAGATGAGCATACGCGTACGCAGAAATCAATACCGTCGACCCAAAACAACAACAGTGTTCAGTCAAGCACAGGGGATGTTCGGCGTTTGTAATCTGTCAGGTACTGTCCCAAATGGAAAATATCACGTCGAACAGGGTTAGTTGCTTTGGACGGGTGTATGCGAAACCACTTGGATCTCGTCGAAGTAAAAGCTGGGAGCCGCAGTTGCCGGCCGACACCGCACCAGCAGTTAGCTGCACCTGGGCTTCCCTACTTGTTGGAAAGTATAAGTGAGTGGGTGAGTGAGTGAGTGGGTGGGTGAGTGAGTGAGTGAGTGGTGAGTGAGTGAGTGGGTGAGTGAGTGAGTGAGTGAGTGAGTGAGTGAGTGAGTAGTCAGTCAGTCAGTCGAGTGAGTGCGTGAGGTGAGGTGAGGTGAGGTGAGGTGAGGTGAGGTGAGGTGAGGTGAGGTGAGGTGAGGTGAGGTGAGGTGAGGTGAGGTGAGGTGAGGTGAGGTGAGGTGAGGTGAGGTGAGGTGAGGTAGGTGGTGAGTGAGTGAGTGAGTGAGTGAGTGAGTGAGTGAGTGAGTGAGTGAGAGAGAGAGTGAGTGAGTGAGTGAGTGAGTGAGTGAGTGAGTGAGTGAGTGAGCGAGCGAGCGAGCAGTGGTGGGTGGGTGGGTGGGTGGTGAGTGGGTGGGTGAGTGAGTGAGTGAGTGAGTGGTGGGTGGGTGAGTGAGTGAGTCGTGCGTGCGTGCGTGCGTGCGTGCGTGCGTGCGTGCGTGCGTGCGTGTGTGTATTTAACGCGATGGCGTCGTATGTTGTTGCAGTAGTTAACGCGATGGCGTTGTGTGTTGTTGCAGTAGTTAACGCGATGGCGTCGTATGTTGTTGCAGTAGTTAACGCGATGGCGTTGTGTGTTGTTGCAGTAGTTAACGCGATGGCGTTGTGTGTTGTTGCAGTAGTTAACGCGATGGCGTCGTATGTTGTTGCAGTAGTTAACGCGATGGCGTCGTATGTTGTTGCAGTAGTTAACGCGATGGCGTTGTGTGTTGTTGCAGTAGTTAACGCGATGGCGTTGTGTGCTGTTGCGACGGTAGTTGCGAAACGCGATGGCGTCGTATGTTGTTGCAGTAGTTAACGCGATGGCGTTGTGTGTTGTTGCAGTAGTTAACGCGATGGCGTGTGTGAGTGAGTGGGTGGGTTGCAGTAGTTAACGCGATGGCGTGTAGTGTTGTTGCAGTAGTTAACGCGATGGCGTGTATGTTGTTGCAGTAGTTAACGCGATGGCGTCGTATGTTGTTGCAGTGTAGTGGTTAGAGCGATGGCGGTGGTAGTGGTGGTGTGTGCAGTAGTTAACGCGATGGCGTCGTATGTTGTTGCAGTAGTTAACGCGATGGCGTTGTGTGTTGTTGCAGTAGTTAACGCGATGGCGTTTTGTGTTGTTGCAGTAGTTGACGCGATGGCGTTGTGTGTTGTTGCAGTAGTTAACGCGATGGCGTTGTGTGTTGTTGCAGTAGTTAACGCGATGGCGTCGTATGTTGTTGCAGTAGTTAACGCGATGGCGTTGTGTGTTGTTGCAGTAGTTAACGCGATGGCGTCGTATGTTGTTGCAGTAGTTAACGCGATGGCGTTGTGTGTTGTTGCAGTAGTTAACGCGATGGCGTTGTGTGTTGTTGCAGTAGTTGACGCGATGGCGTTGTGTGTTGTTGCAGTAGTTAACGCGATGGCGTTGTATGTTGTATGTTGTTTGTTGTTTGTTGTTGTCGTTGTCTAGTTAACGCGATGGCGCATGTTGTTGCTGCCGTTAACGAGACGTCATTGTAACGCAATTGTGTCCCTGCCGTTGTCAACTCGACTAACTAGACGTCACGGTGTGTAACAACAGACATCACTGCGACTGTCACCTACCTTGAGAGGTCCCAGAGGGGATCCCAAAGGCCGCCAAGACACACGTAAGCAGGAACCAAGCCATCGTAGCCGCCATGACGGTCGTAGCTGTGCGACACCAGCGAACAGTGCACTTGGAATAACGGCCTTCCCTTCCCCACGACCTCGTACGAGAGCTCTCCCTCGCCCCGCCCTCACATGTTCCCCACACCGCAGCCACCACTGAGCCGTCGAGCGCGGGAAAGCCGATGCTCGCTTTTAGATAAGCTTGCTCGAGTTTTTTTACGGCGATGATCGGGAGCAGGCAAATCTGCACCTGACCTGCGTGACCTCCTGAGCGTTAGGTGGCCAGGCTATAACCGTTACAACGGCTTTAAGCTGAGAGCTTGTTTATTCGGTAGCTGAGACGACGTGACTGAAATCCGGACTGGAAAAAATTGAGCCAGTTAACGTCGTCCGTTGTTATACGAAGCTGTCGAAATAACAACGTTTTTTTCAGAAGTCGGGAAACACTAAGCGGAATGATAACACAGCCAAGAGAACTAACACGACGTTCCGCGATAACTCGGCCAAAAAGAAGGAAAAGCGCGAACACATGACATATCTCGACATAAGGCTATGCCCGCGTCTTTTTTTAGTTTTCAAGCCAAGTCGATCCAAACATCTTTTTTACTGACATCGCAGGCAACTAACATTTTAGAAAGAAGTACATTGTTTTGTATCCTTTAAGTACTTTGTCATTGGTCATCATCATTTGTTATCGTGTATTCTTAAAGATGGTGCCACAAATAATTTTCTGCCTGATTTTATTTCCCGCTTCCTTCCTTCCATTTTGTCTTATGAGAAATGGAGTCTTGTCTCGTTTTGACTGCAAGGTGTTACTGCGGCGGATTACGCATGTACTAGTTTCAATACTCCTAACACACGAGGAGTATGGTTGGCCTCCGGTCATATGATATACTGTTGGGTGATTACAGTCACACGCTGCTAGTGTAACTTGCAACGTTTAGGATGAGAATGGGTCATTATATTCGGATTCCCATCACTCGTGCATCCGTCTTCAAATTGGGGCCGGCATTTGCGCTGTTCCCACGGCTGACGCCGTAGCCACTGGCGAAGTCAACTGCTAACATTGTATGACGATCAGCCAGGAGTACGGTAGCGCAGCGCAACGCAACGACACCTCCCTGCGAGGATGATGGTGTCCAGAAACACAAGTATTTTAGTTAGCAGTTCATATCCAAGATGTGTCCTTACGTAACCGCAGTGTGCTTCGTGCACGTGGTGTAATGAGGCCAAGTGCCGCTGGAGGCGACAGTAGGACATGTCGCCCCCCCCCCCCTAGAAACATTGCAGTAACAAATATGTATCGTGGTATATTTATATATATATATATATATATATACATATATATATATATATATATATATATATATATATATATATATATATATATATATATATATATATATATATATATATATATTGATACATACACAAACACAGAGACACGCACGCACGCTCGCTCGCACGCACGCACGCACGCACACACACAGTGACACACACAGAGTCGGAGTCACACTATTTATTAATTTTACAGATGAAAACTATGTATGTCTGCCTGTACGCTAGATGGCGCGACATAACAGACTTAGGTAAGACGTTGTCTTCTCACGTATGCAGCAGGTGGCGCCACATACTCTTGCGTACGTGGTTCATCAGATCAGTTGTTAGTCGTAAAACATAGCACGGTAATGTTTCTTACATGCATGCGTGAGTGCGTGAGTGCGTGAGTGCGTGAGTGCGTGAGTGCGTGAGTGCGTGAGTGCGTGAGTGCGTGAGTGCGTGAGTGCGTGAGTGCGTGAGTGCGTGAGTGCGTGAGTGCGTGAGTGCGTGAGTGCGTGTGTACGTACGTACATGCATGCATGCATGCATGCATGCATAAACATGCATGCATGCATATGCATACGTGCATACGTGCATATATATATATATATATATATATATATATATATATATATATATATATATATATATATATTATATATATTATATATATATATATATATATATATATATATATATATATATATATATATATATTATATATATATACGTCACAGTATGTACCACGTATATAGCACGCGCACGAGCACGCGCACGAGCACGCGCACGAGCACGCGCACGAGCACGCGCACGAGCACGCGCACGAGCACGAGCACGCGCATATATATATATATATATATATATATATATATATATATATATATATATATATATATATATATATATATATATACGACGTTAGTGCATCTATTGTCACGTGATAAACCCCAAGGCGGTCACGTGACATAGTCGAGAAAGAGGCCGTCAAGGGAGCGACTAGGTCACAAAGTTGCGCTGATACGTTGATGTTGTATTATAGACTATTGTTCGAGTGCATGTGTGCATTCATGTGTGCATTCATGTGTGCATTCATGTGTGCATTCATGGTGGAATCAAGTACATTGAAGCTTAATGTCGATAAAACTGATCTAATGATTATTGGTGCAAAACAACAACGAACCAAGATTGTCGACTACTTTCCAGTTAAAATACTTGGTAACGATGCGTCACCATCAGATACAGTTCGGAATTTACTTATTTAGGTGTTGTCTTTGACAGTAGTTGCAGCTTTCAGTAGTATCGTATACGTGATTTCCGTCGAATCCGGCGTCATTTGTAATTATCGTCTGCTAAATAGTATCAGCTGCTCTGATTAATAGTCGACTGGACTATTGTAACTCACTTCTGAATATCATTACCAAAATAGACTTATCTAAACTTCAACGTGTACAGAATTGTTTAGCACGCGTGGTACTTAAGCCCCCCCCCCGTTTCTCACCATCACTACCGCTACTTAAACAGTTACCTGCTTCCAGTTGTATACCGAATTAAATTTAAATTGGCTGTTCCATACCGTACTCTATAAAATCAACAACCGACATACTTAGTTAATCTTCTACATTTCTCAGATATCTCTAGGATCCTTAGATCATCCGTTTCCAAACAACTTGTTCCTAAATCTAAGCTGAATATTGGCAAACGTGCTTTCTCTGTGGCTGCGCCAATAATTTGGAATCAACCCCCTATTACAATTAACTCTTCTGAAACTATAGATACTTTTCGTAAAAAATTGAAAACATATTTGTTTGAAATCACTTTTCCACCATAAATCTTCGGCGGTTGCATGCTCCAATGACACTTTTGCCTGTAGCCAAATGATTTTGTTTGTTGCGCCTCTGAGCTTGAACTTGTTTAAGGATATTGGCGCTATAGAAATTTTACAATTATTGTAATATAATGTATGTTTATTTCAAATAGTCCATATGTATACATAAAATACAATACAATTTAAAAATAAAAAGATGCAATACTTAAAAAACAACTTAAGCAATTATGTGGTACAAGTAAAATACTAAATACATGGTAATAAAAAATTAATAATTAGGTCATGAAATAAAATTTAATAAGTTATTAAAATCATTATTAAAACATATGGTAAAAAATACAATACAATACAATATTATATGTACAATAGGCATCTCCAGTATATGTACATCGGGCTTCTAAAATGTATATCGGTATGAAATTAATTCGTAAATAAAGGGTTTTCAGACTGATAAAGACGACATAAAAGGCTAAACATAGATGAACGAATGCGTTCATTAAAAGGTTTAGTGTAATTGGTGGCAAACATAAAACTTGCACTACATCTTGATGGTAAGTTAAGTAGAATATTATTATTATTCTCTCAGTTTTTCCATTATTATTACTCTCTTACACATATGTAGCTCGCTAGACGACAGCTGGGTCCCGGCGTCTTAATCACATCGATCCGACTGCCGTCTTTGTCCGGCCATAATATTGCTTTGTGTCCGCCGGCCAAATGTCACAGGTCGCCACGGGGACGTCTGTAGCCGCGACGAGATGGGCTGAGACGAACACAGGGGAGACATCGGGCCGACAGCTGTGTACACGGGACTAGGGAGACAAAGAAGTGGGTATAGTTGGGCTTGGTGGGGATGTCGAGGATTAGGTAGCAGTTGGATTAGTGGACGGGTAGTTGGGTGTGATGGAGGTAGTTGGGTGGTGATGATATGATTGGGTGATGTATGGTGTAGTTGGGCGGTGATAGGGTGGTTGGACGATGTATGGTGTAGTTGGGCGGTGATAGGGTGGTTGGACGATGTATGGTGTAGTTGGGCGGTGATAGGGTGGTTGGATGATGTGTGGTGTAGTTGGGCGGTGATAGGGTGGTTGGACGATGTATGGTGTAGTTGGGCGGTGATAGGGTGGTTGGACGATGTATGGTGTAGTTGGGCGGTGATAGGGTGGTTGGACGATGTATGGTGTAGTTGGGCGGTGATAGGGTGGTTGGACGATGTATGGTGTAGTTGGGCGGTGATAGGGTGGTTGGACGATGTATGGTGTAGTTGGGCGGTGATAGGGTGGTTGGAGATGTATGGTGTAGTTGGGCGGTGATAGGGTGGTTGGACGATGTATGGTGTAGTTGGGCGGTGATAGGGTGGTTGGACGATGTATGGTGTAGTTGGGCGGTGATAGGGTGGTTGGACGATGTATGGTGTAGTTGGGCGGTGATAGGGTGGTTGGATGATGTGTGGTGTAGTTGGGCGGTGATAGGGTGGTTGGACGATGTATGGTGTAGTTGGGCGGTGATAGGGTGGTTGGACGATGTATGGTGTAGTTGGGCGGTGATAGGGTGGTTGGACGATGTATGGTGTAGTTGGGCGGTGATAGGGTGGTTGGAGATGTATGGTGTAGTTGGGCGGTGATAGGGTGGTTGGAGATGTATGGTATAGTTGGGCGGTGATAGGGTGGTTGGAGATGTATGGTGTAGTTGGGCGGTGATAGGGTGGTTGGAGATGATGGTGTAGTTGGGCGGTGATAGGGTGGTTGGATGATGTATGGTGTAGTTGGGCGCTGATAGGGTGGTTGGACGATGTATGGTGTAGTTGGGCGGTGATAGGGTGGTTGGACGATGTATGGTGTAGTTGGGCGGTGATAGGGTGGTTGGATGATGTATGGTGTAGTTGGGCGGTGATAGGGTGGTTGGACGATGTATGGTGTAGTTGGGCGGTGATAGGGTGGTTGGAGATGGGGTAGTTGGGTAGTGATGGGGGGTAGTGCAGTGATGGGGTAGTAGGGCAGTGATGGGGTAGTAGGGCAGTGATGGGCTGGTAGGATGATATATGGGGTGGTTGGGCAGTGATGGGGTAGTAGGACAGTGATGAGGTAGTAGGGCAGTGATGAGGTAGTAGGGCAGTGATGGGTAGTAGGGCAGTGATGGGCTGGTAGGATGATGTATGGGGTGGTTGGGCAGTGATGGGGTAGTAGGGCAGTGATGGGTAGTAGGGCAGTGATGGGGTAGTAGGATGATGTATGGGGTGGTGGGCAGTGATGGGGTAGTAGGGTAGTGATGGGGTAGTAGGGCAGTGATGGGCTGGTAGATGATATATGGGGTGGTTGGGCAGTGATGGGGTAGTAGGGCAGTGATGGGGTAGTAGGGCAGTGATGGGGTAGTAGGGCAGTGATGGCTGGTAGGATGATATATGGGGTGGTTGGGCAGTGATGGGGTAGTAGGGCAGTGATGGGGTAGGATGACATATGGGGTGGTTGGGCAGTGATGGGGTAGTAGGGTAGTGATGAGGTGGTAGGATGATATATGGGGTGGTTGGGCAGTGATGGGGTAGTAGAGTGATGGTAGTAGGGCAGTGATGGGGTGGTAGGAGATGTATGGGGTAGTAGGGCAGTGATGGGGTAGTAGGGCAGTGATGGGGTAGTAGGGTAGTGATGGGGTGGTAGGATGATATATGGGGTGGTTGGGCAGTGATGGGGTAGTAGGGTAGTGATGGGGTGGTAGGATGATATATGGGGTGGTTGGGCAGTGATGGGGTAGTAGGGCAGTGATGGGGTAGTAGGATGACATATGGGGTGGTTGGGCAGTGATGGGGTAGTAGGGTAGTGATGGGCTGGTAGGATGATATATGGGGTGGTTGGGCAGTGATGGGCTGGTAGGGTGATATATGGGGTGGTTGGGCTGTGATGGGTATATACACAGTAGGGCAGTGATTGGGTAGTTGGGCAGCGATGGGCTGGTAGGACGGTGTATGGGGTGGTTGGGCTGTGATGGGGTTTTAGGAACGCTCTTTGGGGTAGTTGGACAGTGATTCGGTAGTTGGGCAGTGATGGGATGGTTGGGCAGTGATGGGTGTGGTAAGATGGTATATGTGGTGGTTGGGCGGTGATGGGGTGGTAAGATGGTATATGTGGTGGTTGGGCGGTGATGGGGTGGTTGGTTGGTATAGGAGTAGTTGGGCAACATGAAAGAAACTGTGATTAACAAAGTGTCCTCTTCGCGTATCTACAATTTTTTGTTAATGTTTTGGCTAGAAAATAAATACTTGCACATGATAAAACATGTTTTTAATCAAACCACGAAATTTTCAGTTAGCGTCTGTCCATTAAACCAGTCCACTAAGGTCGAAAATAGTATCATTGGCACCAATCAGACAAGAGGTAGGGACTCCACGTTTTGGTGCTCCTTCAATTTCTTCTTGTGCCAGTTTGATTCTCGTGTCAGGCCAGGTCCTGCATTTCTTACAAAACACCCAAACCTTGAAGCCATAAACAATATATTTCATGTGTTTTCTATGTTATTAATCGTTTTGCTAAATATATTGTTTAGAATAGTACATGCATAAGTAAGCCATTATACCTCCACACATATAATATGCACACCACATGAGACGTCTGTACTAAAATGGCAAGGTCGGCATGTCCTTTCCATATTGATTTCCTTTATATTATTGTCAAAGAAAAACATGACATAAATTGCAAATATTAAAGATTTTCTTTAATTTAGTCACGTCGGCGCAACGCTATTATTATTTGCAAATTGTGGATCTTACAAAGTAAAGCCAATTACGTTCATTCCAAACGTACTCGTTACCTATTCAAGCAAGTGGCATCATTACAAGTGACGTTCTCCGTGATGCCTCCTTCTTGCATAATGTGGCGTCGTATACCTTCCTTCGTTGTCTACTTGACCTTTTAATGTCCAGTTCATACTGAGGTCAACGATATATGCACAAGTAGGGCATTTGCGCGACCAAACCTGTGAGTAGTATTCTCCTCTCGACGAGAATCAGAGAGACAACGACACGCGTGTGCGTGTGCGTGTGCGTGTGCGTGTGCGTGTGCGTGTGCGTGTGCGTGTGCGTGTGCGTGTGCGTGTGCGTGTGCGTGTGCGTGTGCGTGTGCGTGTGCGTGTGCGTGTGCGTGTGCGTGTGCGTGTGCGTGTGCGTGTGCGTGTGCCGGGGTGTGCGCGTAACGGGTGGTGTTGTGCGAACGGGTGTGCGTGCATTATGTGTTACATAAGATTACGCCAAATAAATTCACTCAAAAATAATCGAAATCCTATTTTGAGAAATTACCATAAGCAATCTTGCAGCCTGCTCTACCATTGGCAGAACGATTGGTGAGGCCCCGATATCTGACAGCAGTCGCCACCAAGTCCCATCGATTCGCCCTAACTAGACTCACTCGGACCGCGACGTTGAAACGACATTTCTACGGCGAAATTGAAACAAATTCGTTTAATATTGATTCCATCTGGACGGAATAGAAGACCAATTATAGCCGACGCCCTCAGCGCGTTATGTTGGCTGCCTAACGGCCTCGTTAATCACCGACCACCACCAACACAGGCGTCGGTTAACACAGGACAACACTGGACTAGACACAAACACCACACGCACGCACTAGCACACGCATGCGACGAAGAGAAATGTAAACTGTGGAAGCGTCTCTAGAAACTCTAAGTTGATCTGCTACGATTTTTTCTGACATAGGGTAATGTGTACATTAATATTAATATGTTAAGCTGTTCTGGTAGTCAAATTGAAATGATCTTTACGTGAAAAAAATTTTTTTAATTTGGTGTGTGGGTGGTGGTGGTGGTGGTGGTGGTGTGCGTGCGGCGGTGGGCGTGTGTGTGTGTGTTGTGTGTGTGTGTGTGTGTGGTGTGTGTGGTGTGTGTGTGTGGGGTGGGTGGGTGGGTGGGTGGGTGGGTGTGTCTGTGTGTGTATGCATGCGTTTATTAAACAAACTGCGCGTTGACTTTATTATTTACACACTACACGGGTGGAAATATAAAAACTGAATTCGCAGTGAACATCTGAGTGCAGAAGGCATGGGGGAAAACCTCATAATGCCAAAACCCCCCGTTTAAAGAACTCTTTTTGCGGGTTTCCTTTTTATGTTCGGACATTGTTGTCTGGGATTATTTTGGCATGTGACGTGATCGTGAGATTTGGTCTAGAACTATTGTGAGACGTGATGTGATCTAGAGATGTGATCTAGAACCATTGTGATACGTGATGTGATCTAGAACCATTGTGAGACGTGATGTGATCTAGAGATGTGATCTAGAACCATTGTGAGATGTGATGTGATCTAGAGATGTGATCTAGAACCATTGTGAGATGTGATGTGATCTAGAGATGTGATCTAGAACCATTGTGAGATGTGATGTGATCTAGAGATGTGATCTAGAATCATTGTGAGACGTGATGTGACCTAGAGATGTGATCTAGAACCATTGTGAGACGTGATGTGATCTAGAGATGTGATCTAGAACCATTGTGATACGTGATGTGATCTAGAACCATTGTGAGACGTGATCTGATCTAGAGATGTGATCTAGAACCATTGTGAGATGTGATGTGATCTAGAGATGTGATCTAGAACCATTGTGAGATGTGATCTAGAACCATTGTGATGACTGATAGAGATGTGATCTAGAACCATTGTGAGACGTGATGTGATCTAGAACCATGTGGACGTGATATGATCTATAGATGTGATCTAGAACCATTGTGAGACGTGATGTGATCTAGAGATGTGGTCTATGACCGTTGTCAGACGTGATCCGCTCTAGAGATGTGATCTAGAACCATTGTGAGATGTGATGTGATCTAGAGATGTGATCTAGAATCATTGTGAGACGTGATGTGACCTAGAGATGTGATCTAGAACCATTGTGAGACGTGATGTGATCTAGAGATGTGATCTAGAACCATTGTGAGACGTGATGTGACCTAGAGATGTGATCTAGAACCATTGTGAGACGTGATGTGATCTAGAGATGTGATTTAGAACCATTGTGAGATGTGATGTGATCTAGAGATGTGATTTAGAACCATTGTGAGATGTGATGTGATCTAGAGATGTGATCTAGAACCATTGTGAGATGTGATGTGATCTAGAGATGTGATCTAGAACCATTGTGAGACGTGATGTGATCTAGAACCATTGTGAGACGTGATGTGATCTAGAGATGTGATCTAGAACCATTGTGAGACGTGATGTGATCTAGAGATGTGATCTAGAACCATTGTGAGACGTGATGTGATCTAGAGATGTGATCTAGAACCATTGTGAGACGTGATGTGATCTAGAGATGTGGTCTATAACCGTTGTCAGACGTGATCCGCTCTAGAGATGTGATCTAGAACCATTGTGAGATGTGATGTGATCTAGAGATGTGATTTAGAACCATTGTGAGATGTGATGTGATCTAGAGATGTGATCTAGAACCATTGTGAGATGTGATGTGATCTAGAGATGTGATCTAGAACCATTGTGAGACGTGATATATCATCTAGAGATGTGATCTAGAACCATTGTGAGATGTGATGTGATCTAGAAATGTGATCTAGAACCATTGTGAGACGTGATATATCATCTAGAGATGTGATCTAGACCAATTGTGAGATGTGATGTGATCTAGAGATGTGATCTAGAACCATTGTGAGATGTGATGTGATCTAGAGATGTGATCTAGAACCATTGTGAGATGTGATGTGATCTAGAGATGTGATCTAGAACCATTGTGAGACGTGATATATCATCTAGAGATGTGATCTAGAACCATTGTGAGACGTGATGTGATCTAGAGATGTGGTCTATAACCGTTGTCAGACGTGATCCGCTCCTGAGATGTGATCTAGAACCATTGTGAGACGTGATGTGATCTAGAGATGTGATCTAGAATTATTGTGAGACGTGATGTGACCTAGAGATGTGATCTAGAACCATTTGAGACGTGATGTGATCTAGAGATGTGATCTAGAACCATTGTGAGACGTGATGTGACCTAGAGATGTGATCTAGAACCATTGTGAGACGTGATGTGATCTAGAGATGTGATTTAGAACCATTGTGAGATGTGATGTGATCTAGAGATGTGATCTAGAACCATTGTGAGACGTGATATATCATATAGAGATGTGATCTAGAACCATTGTGAGATGTGATGTGATCTAGAAATGTGATCTAGAACCATTGTGAGACGTGATATATCATCTAGAGATGTGATCTAGAACCATTGTGAGATATGATATGATCTAGAGATGTGATCTAGAACCATTGTGAGATGTGATGTGATCTAGAGATGTGATCTAGAACCATTGTGAGACGTGATATATCATCTAGAGATGTGATCTAGAACCATTGTGAGATGTGATGTGATCTAGAGATGTGATCTAGAACCATTGTGAGACGTGATGTGATCTAGAGATGTGGTCTGTAACCGTTGTCAGACGTGATCCGCTGCTGAGATGTGATCTAGAACCATTGTGAGACGTGATGTGATCTAGAGATGTGATCTAGAATCATTGTGAGACGTGATGTGACCTAGAGATGTGATCTAGAACCATTTGAGACGTGATGTGATCTAGAGATGTGATCTAGAACCATTGTGAGACGTGATGTGACCTAGAGATGTGATCTAGAACCATTGTGAGACGTGATGTGATCTAGAGATGTGATTTAGAACCATTGTGAGATGTGATGTGATCTAGAGATGTGATCTAGAACCATTGTGAGACGTGATATATCATCTAGAGATGTGATCTAGAACCATTGTGAGACGTGATATATCATCTAGAGATGTGATCTAGAACCATTGTGAGACGTGATATATCATCTAGAGATGTGATCTAGAACCATTGTGAGACGTGATATATCATCTAGAGATGTGATCCATAACTACAGTAATAAGTTGCGTGATCATGAGATGTGATGTAGAACTATTGTGAGATGTGATGTGATCTAGAGATGTGATTTAGAACCATTGTGAGATGTGATGTGATCTAGAGATGTGATCTAGAACCATTGTGAGATGTGATGTGATCTAGAGATGTGATCTAGAACCATTGTGAGACGTGATATATCATCTAGAGATGTGATCTAGAACC
>JAODUO010000009.1:960000-965000 GCA_025642075.2 Ridgeia piscesae | reverse complement strand
TTCGCGCATAAAAATATGCATTTTAATCCCACGTCACGTGCACATGCGCACACGAACAAACATTCGCTTCGTCACGCATGAACGCGTGCTCAGTGACACGATCCGATTCACTCTACGCGTGACCTTTCTAATCCTGTCCACTTGTCTAATGCAAATCGCGCTCGTTTCCGTGTGTCTTTCACTTTAAATCGATTCCTATGCGATACGCCATTACCGTAATCGCTTTATGACAATGACATCGCCGCGGCATTCGTCACACGCAGCGCCCAGACGGTCTACGACGGATGTCTCGCAGTCCCGCCCGGCCGGGTCGGCTGGGTGAATGTCTCTAAATGCAACTTCGTCGAAGTGAATAAACTTGTCAGGCAACTGTCGTCGCCTTGTCCTTCCGGCATCGCGAGTTCCCTTCCCGCCGCCGTCACGTCAATCATCCGTCGGCAGGTCCGTAATGAGAGCCCCCTTTATATGCACGCAACTATTAATAAGCGCCGGCGCGTGTTGGGAATACTCGGCGTCGGGTAATGGATGCGCTGGTCGCGGTAACCCGAAGACGTCGACCGACCACAGACGCGCGCGAGAGCACCTGTCGCCTTGACCACGCACGCGCCGCGCCGCGCGAGCGTCTTTAGCGAGACGTCATCGGCGAATTTGAGCGCAGACGTTGACGGGCGTCTTTCAGTTTGGCCGGATTAGTGTCGTCTTCAGCAATCACAACAGGCCGCAGCTGCTCTTTCCGGGGAAACTGCTGCTGGTTGAACATTTTGTTTGGGAAGCGTTGTCATCAAGAAAGAGAGCAGATGTGTTGCAGTGCAAATTATTAGGAGGGAAGGAAATGGGAACATCTTCGCAAGTCAGGCGTCGTTGCGCTGCGCCGCAGTATTGGAGACTGATACTGACTTAATCAGCTGTGGCGACCCCTGGTGCGCGATGATGGTGTCAGGAATTTAAAGGTGGCGCATATTATATATATATATATATATATATATATATATATATATATATATATATATATATATATATATATATATATAATTTATAGATATTTTGACATTTATATTTATAGAAGATTTAATTTGTATTAAATGGTCTTTTTTATTCTGTTACGTTGTTTTGTTGTTTGTGTTGCAAAATTATTTTGATTTGAATTAATTTGATTACGATGACTGCTGTTTTATATTTATGTAACATATATTGTTCTTAATATTCAAGTCAATCAATGCACAGCACATGTTCCCTTGTTGAGTTATGGCTACACTTTTACACAGCTGTCCTTTTAGGGCTAGGGCTAGGGCTAGGGCTAGGGCTAGGGCTAGGGCTAGGGCTAGGGCTAGGGCTAGGGCTAGGGCTAGGGCTAGGGCTAGGGCTAGGGCTAGGGCTAGGGCTAGGGCTAGGGCTAGGGCTAGGGCTAGGGCTAGGGCTAGGGCTAGGGCTAGGGCTAGGGATGCTGTTGTCTTTGGCATTCACAACACGCCACAACATTCCTGTTAGGGGCGGGGTTAGCGTCATTGTCTCCTTTGCCAACCTCAATAAGCAGCTGCCATTTTGGGATATGTATGAGGTTTCTGTCGTCGTTGGCAAACACATCGTGCCACATCCCCTTTTAGGGTTACGGTTTCTGTCGGCATTGTCAATCAATCTAAAGGCAAGTTAAAGGTAAGTTTTTATATAGCGCAGTATCCAGTCCATAGGACTGCTCAAAGTGCTTTACAGTTTACTTCCCTGACAGACCTGTTCAATCAAATACCATCTCAACTTCTCTGGGAAGCATCCAGCCACATGCTACATTCAATGTGCGAAAGGTTGCTCGTACACATAGTCACCACTGTCTATAGCTAGGTACTCATTTATACGGCTGAGGGAACTGTAGCAATGTAGAGTGAAAAAACTTGCCCAAGGTTTCACACCGCAGCACAGGATTCGCAGCACAGGATTCGAACCCGGGTTGCCGGTCGAGAGTACGAAGCTCTACCCCTGAGCCATTGCGCCCTATGTCAATCACGCGCACTACTTCGAATTGTTGAACATACATGTTTCAGTTTTGTCTAAACATTAATAATAATAATAATAATAATAATAATAATAATAATTATTATTATTATTATTATTATTATTATTATTATTATTATTATTATTATTATTATTATTATTATTATTATTATTATTATTATTATTATTGCCCAAACATGTACACACACACATAACAGATAGTATCCCTGGTGTCACATAATACTCAAACATGTACACACACATAACATATAGTATCCCTGGTGTCACATAATACTCAAACATGTACACACACACATAACAGATAGTATCCCTGGTGTCACATAATACTCAAATATGTACACACACACACATAACAGATAGTATCCCTGGTGTCACATAATACTCAAACATGTACACACACATAACAGATAGTATCCCTGGTGTCACATAATACTCAAACATGTACACACACATAACAGATAGTATCCCTGGTGTCACATAATACTCAAACTTGTACACACACACATAACAGATAGTATCCCTGGTGTCACATAATACTCAAACATGTACACTCACATAACATATAGTATCCCTGGTGTCACATAATACTCAAATATGTACACACAAACATAACAGATAGTATCCCTGGTGTCACATAATACTCAAACATGTACACACACATAACAGATAGTATCCCTGGTGTCACATAATACTCAAACATGTACACACACACATAACAGATAGTATCACTGGTGTCACATAATACTCAAACATGTACACACACACATAACAGATAGTATCCCTGGTGTCACATAATACTCAAACATGTACACACACACATAACAGATAGTATCACTGGTGTCACATAATACTCAAACATGTACACACACACACACACACACACACACACACACACACACACACACACACACACACACACACACACACACACACACACACACACACACACACACACACACACACACACACACACACACACACACACACACACACACACACACACACACACACACACACACACACACACACACACACACACACACACACACACACACACATACACACACACACACATAACAGATAGTATCCCTGGTGTCACATAATACTCAAACATGTACACACACACATAACAGATAGTATCCCGGGTGTCACGTGACATGGCGGCCAATATTTCATAATTACATTCTGAGAAATTACAGCACCACAAACAGCAATTACTGGTCATCGTGAACGAATATAACATGACGCTAACCTACTGTCGGTGTGAGTTACCGAAACATGCCCCTCTCAGCGTTTTAAATGCCAGATTAAGCAGTAATAGTTTCCCGATCGATAAGTAAGTCTTAGAGAAAATTGCACGACGCGAGCGGTCACCGCTGGGTGATGATCAAAGATTAACCGCCAAATGGACAGCGGTGGGCCTCGGACGCGACACGCTAGATCAAAGGTCTGGTTGGTCAGTTGAGTGCCAGTGTCGCGTGTAACGGATTAGGATGGGTCCGTGGGGAAAGAGAACAACGGCGGTGGCGCAACTAATAGCAGACGCACTTAGCTTGAGCTGTCGGCTTACTGAGGCCCGCACAACCGGGCACGGGATTGTGTGCCGCGACTCACGCCAGCTGCAGTGGCTGCCGGGGTGGATGGGGCAGGGATGACGGCAGGGATGGCGGAAGAGATGGGATAGGATGATGGAAGGAATGGCGGAAGAGATGGGATGATGGCAGGGATGGCGGAAAAGATTTCTGCTTAAAAGAGCGTGTTCACTTTAAAAAAACAATTTTATAATATCCGAATTTTTTTTAATATGCACTATTTATCAATTTTTTTATAAATTGTAATATAATTAACTATTATTTATTTTTAATATGTACTATTTTTTATATCCACTATTTATCAACTATTTTATTATTTATTTATTTTTAAATTGTAATATAATTAACTATTATTTATCAGTATTATTATTTTAGTATTATTAAGACTAATATTATTATTAATTATTTAATTATTATTTATTGATATTGAACATTTTAACTGATCTATTTATTTTACAACTACGCCTCTGTTGTTTATTTTAAGGTAATCTGTATATTCATGTACAGTGTAATGCGCCTCTCAATGGTTTTATTGCTAGAGATTTGGCGTAGACAAATAC
This sequence comes from Ridgeia piscesae, assembly GCA_025642075.2. Taxonomy (NCBI): domain Eukaryota; kingdom Metazoa; phylum Annelida; class Polychaeta; order Sabellida; family Siboglinidae; genus Ridgeia; species Ridgeia piscesae. The sequence goes on along the minus strand of JAODUO010000009.1, from coordinate 960,841 downwards.
TGTTATTTATTATTATTATAAAATATGGGATGGGATGATGACAGGGATGGCGGAAGAGATGGGATGGGATGGTGGCAGGGATGGCGGAAGAGATGGGATGAGATGATGGCAGGGATGGCGGAAGAGATGGGATGGGATGATGGCAGGGATGCGGAAGAGATGGGGTGGGTGATGGTAGGGATGGCGGAAGAGATGGGATGGGATGATGGCAGGGATGGCGTAAGAGATGGGATGAGATGATGGCAGGGATGGCGGAAGAGATGGGATGGGATGATGGCAGGGATGGCGGAAGAGATGGGGTGGGATGATTGCAGGGATGGCGGAAGAGATGAGATGGGATGATGGCAGGGATGGCGGAAGAGATGGGATGGGATGATGGCAGGGATGGCGTAAGAGATGGGATGAGATGATGGCAGGGATGGCGGAAGAGATGGGATGGGATGATGGCAGGGATGGCGTAAGAGATGGGATGAGATGATGGCAGGGATGGCGGAAGAGATGGGATGGGATGATGGCAGGGATGCGGAAGAGATGGGGTGGGATGATGGCAGGGATGCGGAAGAGATGGGATGGGATGGTGGCAGGGATGCGGAAGAGATGGGGTGGGATGATGGCAGGGATGGCGGAAGAGATGGGATGGGATGATGGCAGGGATGGCGTAAGAGATGGGATGAGATGATGGCAGGGATGGCGGAAGAGATGGGATGAGATGATGGCAGGGATGCGGAAGAGATGGGGTGGGATTATGGCAGGGATGGCGGAAGAGATGGGATGGGATGATGGCAGGGATGGCGTAAGAGATGGGATGAGATGATGGCAGGGATGGCGGAAGAGATGGGAT
>JAODUO010000009.1:930000-940000 GCA_025642075.2 Ridgeia piscesae | reverse complement strand
CCATCGCCTTCTAAGTGTCGTGGTCCTAAGGACACACCATCGCCTTCTAAGTGCCGTGGTCCTAAGGACGCACCATCGCCTTCTAAGTGTCGTGGTCCTAAGGACGCACCATCACCTTCTAAGTGTCGTGGTCCTAAGGACACGCCATCACATTCCAAGTGTCGTGGTCCAAATGACACGCATCACCTTCTAAGTGTCGTGGTCCTAAGGACACACCATCGCCTGCTAAGTGCCGTGGTTCTAAGGACGCACCATCGCCTTCTAAGTGTCGTGGTCCTAAGGACGCACCATCGCCTTCTAAGTGTCGTGGTCCTAAGGACACGCCATCACCTTCTAAGTGTCGTGGTCCTAAGGACGCACCATCGCCTTCTAAGTGTCGTGGTCCTAAGGACACACCATCTCCTTCTAAGTGCCGTGGTCCTAAGGACGCACCATCGCCTTCTAAGTGTCGTGGTCCTAAGGACGCACCATCGCCTTCTAAGTGTCGTGGTCCTAAGGATGCACCATCACCTTCTAAGTGTCGTGGTCCTAAGGACACACCATCTCCTTCTAAGTGTCGTGGTCCTAAGGACACACCATCTCCTTCTAAGTGTCGTGGTCCTAAGGACGCACCATCGCCTTCTAAGTGTCGTGGTCCTAAGGACGCACCATCGCCTTCTAAGTGTCGTGGTCCTAAGGACACACCATCACCTTCTAAGTGTCCTGGTCCTAAGGACGCACCATCGCCTTCTAAGTGTCGTGGTCCTAAGGATGCACCATCGCCTTCAAAGTGTCGTAGTCCTAAGGACACGTCATCGCCTTCTAGGTCTCTGTGGTCCCAAGGACATGCCATAACATTATAAGTGCCGTGGTCCTAAGGACACACTATCACCTTCTAAGTGTCGTGGTCCTAAGGACACGCCATCACCTTCTACGTGTCGTGGTCCTAAGGACACGCCATCACATTCTAAGTGTCGTGGTCCTAAGGACACGCCATCACATTCTAAATGTCGTGGTCCTAAGGACACGCCATCACCTTTTACATTAATTACAGTTGCTGCTGCTGTCTGTTGTTTGTTGGAAGCACGTGGCTGCTACTGTCTGTTGTTTGTTGGAAGCACGTGGCTGCTGCTGTCTGTTGTTTGTTGGAAGCACGTGGCTGCTGCTGTCTGTTGTTTGTTGGAAGCACATGGCTGCTGCTGTCTGTTGTTTGTTGGAAGCACGTGGCTGCTGCTGTCTGTTGTTTGTTGGAAGCACGTGGCTGCTGCTGTCTGTTGTTTGTTGGAAGCACGTGGCTACTGCTGTCTGTTGTTTGTTGGAAGCACGTGGCTGCTGCTGTCTGTTGTTTGTTGGAAGCACGTGGCTGCTGCTGTCTGTTGTTTGTTGGAAGCACGTGGCTGCTGCTGTCTGTTGTTTGTTGGAAGCAAGTGGCTGCTGCTGTCTGTTGTTTGTTGGAAGCACGTGGTTGCTGCTGTCTGTTGTTTGTTGGAAGCACGTGGCTGCTGCTGTTTGTTGTTTGTTGGAAGCACGTGGCTGCTGCTGTCTGTTGTTTGTTGGAAGCACGTGGCTGCTGCTGTCTGTTGTTTGTTGGATGCACGTGGCTGCTGCTGTCTGTTGTTTGTTGGAAGCACGTGGCTGCTGCTGTCTGTTGTTTGTTGGAAGCACGTGGCTGCTGCTGTCTGTTGTTTGTTGGAAGCACGTGGCTGCTGCTGTCTGTTGTTTGTTGGAAGCACGTGGCTGCTGCTGTCTGTTGTTTGTTGGAAGCACGTGGCTGCTGCTGTCTGTTGTTTGTTGGAAGCACGTGGCTGTTGCTGTCTGTTGTTTGTTGGAAGCACGTGGCTGTTGCTGTCTGTTGTTTGTTGGATGCACGTGGCTGCTGCTGTCTGTTGTTTGTTGGATGCACGTGGCTGCTGCTATCTGTTGTTTGTTGAAAGCACGTGGCTGTTGCTGTCTGTTGTTATGCATTTATTAATTATTGTCTCCTTTCTCTCAGTTTATCACCGGCCTTAAACTTGACTGGCGCTGTGCATCTGTCTCGGGGGGTGGGGTGACGTTGTGATCAGTGGAGATCGGGGGGACCGTTTTACTAAGACAAAGAGTTCTTAAAGGAAAATTCATCATTCAAACATCCAATGTTAAATTAAATGAGTAATTATTTAACGCAGATATCCATTGCCGTGTTACAGAGAACACTATTTCTATGACACACCAGCAGTGACCATGTCCCGTTAGCACGTGGTGGTGGTTCACGTATTCAAGATCATTATTGGGGGAAAAAATTATTTTGAAGTGCAAACTCGGGTTTAAGAGAGATTAACGACGTTGGTTAAATGGTCCCATGGTCTTGGTGGACCTATTTACTGTCACGTGACTCTGATTGACATGTCGTTGGGTTGACATGTTGATGTTGTTAGTGTTTTATATATATATATATATATATATATATATATATATATATATATATATATATATATATATATATATATATATATATATATATAAACACATACAGCTATACAACCAACTTTGCAGCAACATGTTTAAAAGTAGTCGTATGCACTCGTAAAGTACTCGTTAAATCTTAATACACCGAGTACGATTTCCAGCATGTGATCAGTTATTGTTATGACTATCAGGACAAGTGCTTCAAATGATGATTCGTGATCACTAGTACACGCCTACACGCCTACACGCCTACACGCCTACACGCCTACACGTACACGTACACGAGTACACGCCTACACGTACACGAGTACACGAGTACACGAGTACACGAGTACACGAGTACACGAGTACACGAGTACACGAGTACACGAGTACACGAGTACACGAGTACACGAGTACACGAGTACACGAGAACCGAACAATCCTGTCTCGTTTCGCCTCGGTTACCCCGGAGCCGCCAGGTGGCAGTTACCTTTCATAATCGTATTTATATATACACATAACAAATATATATATATATATTATAATATAATATAATATAATATAATATAATATAATATAATATAATATAATATAATATAATATAATATAATATAATATAATATAATATAATATAATATAATATAATATAATATAATATAATATAATATAATATAATATAATATATATTATCTGCGAACTCACGTAGCCGAGCGAGAGTTGGTTAAGCGAGATCAGCCAAATTCGACAACGAATCTTTATTCGTGTATCTGGTCGACACTAATTCGAATTAGTTTGACAGACGCACCCACTTGTTGGCGCTAATGTAACATGGGCCGCTCACAGCAGCTGGCGCTTCGGTATGGGAAGATCGTCGCTAAACGAATCGCAGTGAGATAATATTAAGAATGCATTACAGGGATGTCAGAGAGGGTAGCACAAGGTGGGGAATGCCGTGAGAACTCGACACATCCAACGGAATTAAATTAGTCGACCCGCCATCGACACTTACTGTCTAATTAGTCCGAACGAAAACACATCTGCGCGCAGCATCGGCGGCTCATCCATCGATTACCGGGGCCGAGTCTAGAGACGATCTGGCGGAGGGGGATCGCGTGTCCTTACGATCACGGCACGTAGAAGGTGGTGGCGTGTCCTTACGATCACGGGGCGTAAAAGGTGATCGCGTGTCCTTACGATCACGGGACGTATAAGGTGATCGCGTGTCCATAGGATCGCTGGGCGTAGAAGGTGGCGGCGTGTCCTTACGATCACGGGGCGTAGAAGGTGGTGGCGTGTCCTTACGATCACGGGGCGTAGAAGGTGGTGGCGTGTCCTTACGATCACGGGGCGTAGAAGGTGGTGGCGTGTCCTTACGATCACGGGGCGTACAAGGTGGTGGCGTGTCCTTACGATCACGGGGCGTACAAGGTGGTGGCGTGTCCTTACGATCACGGGACGTAGAAGGTGGTGGCGTGTCCTTACGATCACGGGACGTAGAAGGTGTGGCGTGTCCTTACGATCACGGCGTAGAAGGTGGGGCGTGTCCTTACGATCACGGGACGTAGAAGGTGGTGGCGTGTCCTTACGATCACGGGACGTACAAGGTGGTGGCGTGTCCTTACGATCACGGGACGTAGAAGGTGGTGGCGTGTCCTTACGATCACGGGACGTAGAAGGTGGTGGCGTGTCCTTACGATCACGGGACGTAGAAGGTGGTGGCGTGTCCTTACGATCACGGGACGTAGAAGGTGGCGGCGTGTCCTTACGATCACGGGGCGTACAAGGTGGTGGCGTGTCCTTACGATCACGGGACGTAGAAGGTGGTGGCGTGTCCTTACGATCACGGGACGTAGAAGGTGGTGGCGTGTCCTTACGATCACGGGACGTAGAAGGTGGTGGCGTGTCCTTACGATCACGGGACGTAGAAGGTGGTGGCGTGCCTTACGATCACGGGACGTACAAGGTGGTGGCGTGTCCTTACGATCACGGGGCGTAGAAGGTGGTGGCGTGTCCTTACGATCACGGGACGTACAAGGTGGTGGCGTGTCCTTACGATCACGGGGCGTACAAGGTGGTGGCGTGTCCTTACGATCACGGGGCGTACAAGGTGGTGGCGTGTCCTTACGATCACGGGGCGTAGAAGGTGGTGGCGTGTCCTTACGATCACGGGGCGTACAAGGTGGTGGCGTGTCCTTACGATCACGGGACGTAGAAGGTGGTGGCGTGTCCTTACGATCACGGGACGTAGAAGGTGGTGGCGTGTCCTTACGATCACGGGACGTAGAAGGTGGTGGCGTGTCCTTACGATCACGGGACGTAGAAGGTGGTGGCGTGTCCTTACGATCACGGGACGTAGAAGGTGGTGGCGTGTCCTTACGATCACGGGGCGTACAAGGTGGTGGCGTGTCCTTACGATCACGGGGCGTACAAGGTGGTGGCGTGTCCTTACGATCACGGGACGTAGAAGGTGGCGGCGTGTCCTTACGATCACGGGGCGTACAAGGTGGTGGCGTGTCCTTACGATCACGGGACGTAGAAGGTGGTGGCGTGTTCTTACGATCACGGGACGTAGAAGGTGGTGGCGTGTCCTTACGATCACGGGGCGTACAAGGTGGTAGCGTGTCCTTACGATCACGGGACGTAGAAGGTGGTGGCGTGTCCTTACGATCACGGGACGTAGAAGGTGGTGGCGTGTCCTTACGATCACGGGACGTACAATGTGGTGGCGTGTCCTTACGATCACGGGACGTAGAAGGTGGCGGCGTGTCCTTACGATCACGGGGCGTACAAGGTGGTGGCGTGTCCTTACGATCACAGGACGTAGAAGGTGGTGGCGTGTCCTTACGATCACGGGACGTAGAAGGTTGTGGCGTGTCCTTACGATCACGGAGCGTAGAAGGTGGTGGCGTGTCCTTACGATCACGGGACGTAGAAGGTGGCGGCGTGTCCTTACGATCACGGGACGTATAAGGTGGTGGCGTGTCCTTGCGATCACGGGGCGTAGAAGGTGGTGGCGTGTCTTTAGGACCATGGGACGTAGACGGTAATAACATGTCATTGGACCACTCCCGTAGAAGTTGATTGCGTGTTGTTGGGACCATGAGACGTAGAAGGTAATGGTTTCCCCTTAGAGAAGGTGGTGGCGTGTCGTTGTGACCACGGAACGTACAAGGTGATGGCGTGTCGTTGTGACCACGGAACGTACAAGGTGATGGCGTGTCGTTGTGACCACGGAACGTACAAGGTGGTGGCGTGTCGTTGGGACCACGGAACGTACAAGGTGGTGGCGTATCGTTGTGACCACGGAACGTACAAGGTGGTGGCGTGTCGTTGGGACCACGGAACGTGCAAGGTGGTGGCGTGTCGTTGGGACAACGGAACGTACAAGGTGATGGCGTGTCGTTGGGACCACGGAACGTGCAAGGTGGTGTCGTGTCGTTGGGACCACGGAACGTACAAGGTGGTGGCGTGTCGTTGGGACCACGGAACGTACAAGGTGGTGGCGTGTCGTTGTGACCACGGAACGTACAAGGTGGTGGCGTGTCGTTGGGACCACGGAACGTACAAGGTGGTGGCGTGTCGTTGGGACCACGGAACGTACAAGGTGATGGCGTGTCGTTGGGACCACGGAACGTACAAGGTGATGGCGTGTCGTTGGGACCACGGAACGTACAAGGTGAAGGCGTGTCGTTGGGACCACGGAACGTGCAAGGTGATGGCGTGTCGTTGGGACCACGGAACGTACAAGGTGATGGCGTGTCGTTGGGACCACGGAACGTACAAGGTGATGGCGTGTCGTTGGGACCACGGAACGTACAAGGTGATGGCGTGTCGTTGGGACCACGGAACGTACAAGGTGATGGCGTGTCGTTGGGACCACGGAACGTACAAGGTGATGGCGTGTCGTTGGGACCACGGAACGTACAAGGTGAAGGCGTGTCGTTGGGACCACGGAACGTAGAAGGTGATGTCTTGACCTTAGGACCACGGAGAGGGATAGGTGTACGATGTATTGATGGTAGCCCCAATTTGAAGACGGGTACACGACTGCTGGGAATCCCAATATAATGACCTATTAACCTCCTAACAGTTGCATGTAACATGAACAGCGCGTGGCTCAAATAACTAAAAATGACCATTTGGCCAGAGGCCGACCGCTCTCCTCGTGGGCGAGTTCGTTGGCAGACATTAAAGGAGGAATTTATGACTGGTTTGGGTAGTGAAGAGCCAGTACTGGCGTAAGCACTTGCAGTGAGCTATGGCGCGCTACAATGGCTCGACTAGACACCGTTCTCTCCAACCGGAAGTTTAGTTACTTTATTTTCAGATCGTCAACCTATACAAGATCTTCTTAACAGCATCATTTATGCAGTACAGATCTTCCACTAAAGATGAACAGCTGTGAACGATGTGGACTTCTTTTTCCTCGTGCCAATGTTAATTTGAAACTCAATACGTGCCAAGCGCGGATCCCGAGAGAGCGGTCTGCGGGGAACTAAACCTCAAATCCTTTGAGAGTCGCCCCGTGCCCGAGGCACGGACGGAACGTTTCTGTTAAGATTTATGTGACTTCCGAGTTTTCTCCATGGAATTGGTGCATTCGCTAGAATTTTGCTTCGAGGTCAGCTTTGCGGTCTGACGCCCATGTTTTGACATTTGAACACCTGGTATATGCTGCTCCAGGACAAATAAACGCAGATCAGCGAGTTGTAGGTCTATGAAGTAGGCGATGTTTCGACATAAAGGTATCGCTCTTAAAATTCCATGCCAAAATATCTACACTGAATAATGTGTCCTTACGATCACGGGACGTAGAAGGTGGTGGCGTGCCTTACGATCACGGGACGTACAAGGTGGTGGCGTGTCCTTACGATCACGGGGCGTAGAAGGTGGTGGCGTGTCCTTACGATCACGGGACGTAGAAGGTGGTGGCGTGTCCTTACGATCACGGGACGTAGAAGGTGGTGGCGTGTCCTTACGATCACGGGACGTAGAAGGTGGTGGCGTGTCCTTACGATCACGGGACGTAGAAGGTGGTGGCGTGTCCTTACGATCACGGGACGTAGAAGGTGGTGGCGTGTCCTTACGATCACGGGGCGTAGAAGGTGGTGGCGTGTCCTTACGATCACGGGACGTAGAAGGTGGTGGCGTGTCCTTACGATCACGGGACGTAGAAGGTGGTGGCGTGTCCTTACGATCACGGGGCGTACAAGGTGGTGGCGTGTCCTTACGATCACGGGACGTAGAAGGTGGTGGCGTGTCCTTACGATCACGGGACGTAGAAGGTGGTGGCGTGTCCTTACGATCACGGGACGTACAAGGTGGTGGCGTGTCCTTACGATCACGGGACGTAGAAGGTGGTGGCGTGTCCTTACGATCACGGGGCGTAGAAGGTGGTGGCGTGTCCTTACGATCACGGGACGTAGAAGGTGGTGGCGTGTCCTTACGATCACGGGACGTAGAAGGTGGTGGCGTGTCCTTACGATCACGGGCGTAGAAGGTGGTGGCGTGTCCTTACGATCACGGGACGTAGAAGGTGGTGGCGTGTCCTTACGATCACGGGACGTAAAGGTGGTGGCGTGTCCTTACGATCACGGGGCGTAGAAGGTGGTGGCGTGTCCTTACGATCACGGGACGTAGAAGGTAGTGGCGTGTCCTTACGATCACGGGCGTAGAAGGTGGTGGCGTGTCCTTGCGATCACGGGACGTAGAAGGTGGTGGCGTGTCCTTTAGGACAGGTGGTGGCGTGTCGTTGTGACCACGGACGTAGAAGGTGATGGCGTGTCGTTGGACCACGGAACGTACAAGGTGATGGCGTGTCGTTGTGACCACGGAACGTACAAGGTGGTGGCGTGTCGTTGGGACCACGGAACGTACAAGGTGGTGGCGTGTCGTTGTGACCACGGAACGTACAAGGTGGTGGCGTGTCGTTGGGACCACGGAACGTACAAGGTGGTGGCGTGTCGTTGGACACGGAACGTACAAGGTGGTGGCGTGTCGTTGGGACCACGGAACGTGCAAGGTGGTGCGTGTCGTTGGGACCACGGAACGTACAAGGTGGTGGCGTGTCGTTGGGACCACGGAACGTACAAGGTGGTGGCGTGTCGTTGTGACCACGGAACGTACAAGGTGGTGGCGTGTCGTTGGGACCACGGAACGTACAAGGTGGTGGCGTGTCGTTGGGACCACGGAACGTACAAGGTGATGGCGTGTCGTTGGGACCACGGAACGTACAAGGTGATGGCGTGTCGTTGGGACCACGGAACGTACAAGGTGAAGGCGTGTCGTTGGGACCACGGAACGTGCAAGGTGATGGCGTGTCGTTGGGACCACGGAACGTACAAGGTGATGGCGTGTCGTTGGGACCACGGAACGTACAAGGTGATGGCGTGTCGTTGGGACCACGGAACGTACAAGGTGATGGCGTGTCGTTGGGACCACGGAACGTACAAGGTGATGGCGTGTCGTTGGGACCACGGAACGTACAAGGTGATGGCGTGTCGTTGGGACCACGGAACGTACAAGGTGAAGGCGTGTCGTTGGGACCACGGAACGTAGAAGGTGATGTCTTGACCTTAGGACCACGGAGAGGGATAGGTGTACGATGTATTGATGGTAGCCCCAATTTGAAGACGGGTACACGACTGCTGGGAATCCCAATATAATGACCTATTAACCTCCTAACAGTTGCATGTAACATGAACAGCGCGTGGCTCAAATAACTAAAAATGACCATTTGGCCAGAGGCCGACCGCTCTCCTCGTGGGCGAGTTCGTTGGCAGACATTAAAGGAGGAATTTATGACTGGTTTGGGTAGTGAAGAGCCAGTACTGGCGTAAGCACTTGCAGTGAGCTATGGCGCGCTACAATGGCTCGACTAGACACCGTTCTCTCCAACCGGAAGTTTAGTTACTTTATTTTCAGATCGTCAACCTATACAAGATCTTCTTAACAGCATCATTTATGCAGTACAGATCTTCCACTAAAGATGAACAGCTGTGAACGATGTGGACTTCTTTTTCCTCGTGCCAATGTTAATTTGAAACTCAATACGTGCCAAGCGCGGATCCCGAGAGAGCGGTCTGCGGGGAACTAAACCTCAAATCCTTTGAGAGTCGCCCCGTGCCCGAGGCACGGACGGAACGTTTCTGTTAAGATTTATGTGACTTCCGAGTTTTCTCCATGGAATTGGTGCATTCGCTAGAATTTTGCTTCGAGGTCAGCTTTGCGGTCTGACGCCCATGTTTTGACATTTGAACACCTGGTATATGCTGCTCCAGGACAAATAAACGCAGATCAGCGAGTTGTAGGTCTATGAAGTAGGCGATGTTTCGACATAAAGGTATCGCTCTTAAAATTCCATGCCAAAATATCTACACTGAATAATGAAGGCGAAGATGTCGACCTAGTATTTTTCGGTGTGTCTGGACAACCTACAGGCAGCCTACAGACAGCCTACAGATAGCCTACATACAGCCTACAGACAGCATACAGACAGCATACAGACAGCCTATACACAGCCTACAGACAGCCTACAGACAGCCTACATATAGCTACAGACAGCATACAGAGAGCATACAGAGAGCATACAGAC
>JAODUO010000009.1:857500-925000 GCA_025642075.2 Ridgeia piscesae | reverse complement strand
TAACTAATCAACTTTTTGAAGACTGTTGTTGATACTTGCGGGGGATGCGCGTCGACGTAGAAATCTAAAGTATAGATAGAATAACGTAGTTCGCAGTTGAATAACGTGAATTTGACAGATAGAGCATATACTTAAGATGGGGAAGGGGCACGAGAAATGCTAGTGTTGTTTACTGTGAACTGAAATGAGAATCAACTAGAAGTGCATTCCAATCTGGAATGGTCCTGGGAAAGCATGAATATTTCCTCTTGTCTGTACTTGAAAATGGTACTTAGAATGTATTGGTGTTTAGATCTTCTGGTTGGTGCTGTCAGGGTTAGGCGAGAAATGTACTAGGCCAATGGATATCTTAACAAAACACTCTGAGGGGGGCATTTTTCATTTTTTTCTGATGTTAGCCACGTCGCTATGTGATGCAACAAATGACACATTTGAGTGTGTTATATAGTTTCGTGAAAATACATACAGTCGTTAAAGTCCTGAAGAAAACACGCGATTAGACGTCATACTGCGACACAAAACGGCGACACATTATGTTATTTTGACACAGCAAACTGCGACTAAGAGTTAGACAGAGACGTATTTAAACGCTCACCACTTTACTCGTGTCTGTGACGTCACGATGTATTACAGCCTATGTGGAATAGATGACGTATATGTGACGTCAATGTGACGTCACATTCTAAAGTCGCCTAGCTGCCACCGGTGGAGACTATTAACTAGCGGCAACACCGGGAGCGGTACCGTGTCGCCATCTAGCGGTAATGGTCTTAGTAAATTTGCTGAATACGAACGAGACAGTGTGATACCATAAAACTGTTTAAGTACGACTGCATAATATTTATATCTAAAAGAACAGTTATAAAAATTGCAGTAAGTGCCTCTCGCCAATATCAAACACATTTGTACCCGTAATTTACTTAATATAATATTAAATGATATAAATCCACTTAAGTCAACATTACTCGGTTATGTAAGTACAGACTCAATTTAATATAGATAATGTCAACACACGTTTACCTTTTCTTTCCAACGATGATTTACGTAGATTTTGGTAAAGATGTTATGTTGACTTAGATGACCCTGGCTATGTGTGTTGCTTGTATTACTTGTGTCATACTTAAATGTTCAGGTATGTAGAGTATGCGAGTCTCGTGTGCCGTCATATTATGTTATGCTATTTTTCCATTGTCATTGATTCGGTCCCAAAGACTCAAACGAGTTATGTATTCTTTCGCTTACGGGCGTAACTACCACAGTAGAAACCTACGTTGTAAGTTTGCAGATAACTTAACATTCAACAATTGTTTGCGTATTGCAGTAATTTTGACTTTGAATTCGCTTACGGAACGCGAGATGGGGACCGGTTTTACATAGTCTCGCTAAGTATCGCTCAAAACGCACAGAAAACGAGAGTCACGTGCGAGCATCATATGTACCACGTGACGATCTGTCTGTTTCAGAAAATCGACATAGCCGCTGCGCCAATGTTCGCAACCCAACATCGTTTGCGCGCGGTCGACATGACTATTCCATATATGGACGTCCGCGCGACCGTGCTTCTACGGAAACCGCCGAGAGGTGCCGAACCGAAGATAACGTCGCTCGAAGACCTCATCAACCAATCGGAGATTAAATTTGGCACACTGAACGCCGGGGTCATCAAACACGCTTTCCGCACGTCCAATAGCAGCGTCTATAAGATTATGTGGCGCCGGATGTTACGCTTTAAGAACGGCGCCCTAACGCGGACGAATCAGGAGGGAATCCACAAAGTCCGGCACGAGAAATACGCTTTTATTCTTCCTAACACGATAGGGGAGTATATCTCTATGAGGCCTCCGTGTGACCTCATAACGCTTGATCCGTTCCTCATGACCCGAGGTTATTCGCTGGGTGTGCAAAAGGGGTCAGTTCTGCTCCCCAAACTCAGCTCGGCCATAGCGCATCTGAGGGAGAAAGGGGTGTTAGCGAGACTGAGGCGGAAGTGGTGGCTTGGCAGGAACGTCTGCGACGGCGTAATCAGCAGCAAGGTATACAGCGTGCATTCTGCGTCACCTGTGACGTCACAACGGCTTGACGTCATGTCCGTTCTTTTTGTATTCGTCTCGACCACGTCCGTGGTGTTCGTTTGACCGTCAATGTGAGTTGAGAGAGTTTCGGGATATGAAAGGTGCTGCGTGTGTTTCTGCGTAGAATGTGTAAACAAATGGACACGCGTAGATATACACGCAAAATGAACATAGTATGGTATGTTGGGCATATTTGTCTGTGTATATGTGTTTTTGTTTGCTTATGTGCGTGTGTGTGCGTGTATATTAAGTGGTCTTCACCGTGTACTCACCCGACATCTTCACCCACCGCGTCTACATCCACTTCCGGCTATTACCAAAGCTACACCGTAATGCCTGCAACATTGTAATTCAGCAGAACTGATATTATTTCAGTAGGATTATTCGGCTGGCGACGCCGGCCGATTACGTTGGCATATCGGTGCGATCGACGAATCTGTCGACTCGCTTTAATGTGAAGGTTTATGGTTAATGGAACTGTAATGGAGAGGTTGCGTACGAGCGGTGATGAAGATCACATCGTGATCGTCCGGTTTTCACAGCGAGTCGGCACAGCGCCATTAGAAACTGCTCCAGTATGTTTTGTAAAAGAAGTGTCACGATATTTTGTCAATTAAAGTGTAATATTTGTATCAACGTTACGTTATTTGCAAAACCATTGGCACTGACATGTATACACGGCAACCGCCTTCGACACACTTTGTGATGTATTATATGTAACGACCATTAAGATAACTTATTTATGCGACATACGGTAAGGAAACATGGCACCAGTAAGATGACACAAGTATGCATGACATACATACGCCGGCATGTACACACGCACACACGCACGCACGCACGCACGCACGCACGCATATTCATACATACATGCATACATACATACATACATACATACATACATACATACATACATACATACATACATACATACATACATACATACATACGTACGTACCTACGTACATACATATATATGTATATATACAAACACACATACACACACATTACACACACACACACACACACACACACACACACACACACACACACACACACAACACACACACACACACACACACACACACACACACACACACACACACACACACAAAACACACACACACCAACACACACACACACACACACACACACACACACACACACACACACACACACACACACACACACACACACACACACACACACACACACACACACACACACACACACACACACACACACACACACACACACACACACACACACACACACACACACACACACACACACACACACACACACACACACACACACACACACACACACACACACACACACACACACACACACACACACACACACACACACACACACACACACACACACACACACACACACACACACACACACACACACACACACAACAACATACATACATACATGCACGTACGTAGACAATGCGATGTTGTCATGGAGACTTCATTCCTATCCCGATTTTAGTGTTGTACCTAATATGTTTTATTTATACTCAATTCATCGGATACAAACAGTATAACATTGAAGACATTGAACATAACGATGGCATTGCAGTTACGTAGCAACCAGAAATGACAGCGGCGCCAGACACTGTGTTTCAGAATCCTAGAACAAATCACTGTGCCCCTCTCGTCGAACTTATGAATAAATCAAGCACTAATGTTGCTGGGTTAATCCTGTTAGGACGACTAGTCTTTGTAGTCAACGCCGCCATGTCGCCATCAAGTATTGACACTAACCGAGTAGTGTCACTCGCAGACGTGACAGGGTGAATGTCTTCACTCTGTTTGAATTATACCTTCACCACTATACTGCATTTACAGATAGCCTCGCTTTGTCACGTGGAATGTTCTTTCACTTTAAGGTTTTACAATTCTGTATAGGTTGGAGTTATTCCAAACTTCATATATTTATATTTATATAATATACTTTTTTAATAATACCTTTAGCGCCTCTGAGGAAATGTTTTACCCTATGTCAGACGCGTTATAAATGTTTAATATAAATAACAAATACACCTTCCCTAATAAAAAAGTACTTTGTAGCCATGGAGTAATCTTACATTGTCGCGCAGGATAACCCAACATTTTCGTGTAGCATAACAATATAGGGCCTACTATCGCGTAATTTCTGGTGGAAATATTCATGGATAGGACAACGAATGTTTGTACCGTGCAATATGGGCATGCAACTTGTCTGTCTACCACTAAAATCACATCAGTTTCTCTATAATTATTAATCGACTCGACTACTGTAATTGACTTCTTGGCCGTATTGCCAAACGGGACTTACCTAAACTGCAACCTATACCGAATTGCAAAACAAACTGTTGCTCATTATATCATTCAATAGCGATCGGGTAGGCCTAATCTGTAGGCAAAACAATTCGCGGTGCGCCAAAAACGATCGATATTGACACATCAATACTAACAAATCAAACAAAACAACATTTGCACAACCACGTTAGGTAGCATCGGGTACTGGCGGCACGCATTCTCTTCAGACAGCACTGTCCGGCTTCGATTTATGTTAAACGAACGACGTGCTTTATCATTTCCAATAACTCACGCGTGTGTATTCCGGCGCGGCTGTCGACACGCGCTATGAGATTTTCGACACTTCTCATTTTCGTTAAAAACGTGATTACTCGACCACGCGCACGCGTGGGTATACTCGGAACACACATAAGACATCCTTTTATCGGCTCAGTGTCTCTGCTAAGCAAGATCAACTATTCCAGGCGTATTGTGCGCTTCGGCATCAATCTGAGTTAAAGACGGCGGTCACCGTAGAATTAGTTCCGCCGACGGGTGCCATGTCGTTCACGGTCGTCACCAGCGGGTCAACGCTATGGACACCCACCGGGTGCGGTTGTCGTCGGCAGAGATTCGACCGGGCCGAGATTCGATTCCACATTCGACCTGGGTTCCAGTGTCGTGTACATTTAAACAAAAGGCAACCGGGACGAAACGTATGAGTCAGACAGTAGGTCAAATACATGTTTGCCACCCATAGCCTAATTAGTAATAAATTGATGGAGCACAACTAGACTAGAGGTAATTACATACATTGACGCGTTCGCGACGGGACGAGGCTATTCACGCAGACGTTCTATTCAAAATTAACAGGTCAGACTAATTAACATTCGTTCTACCTAGACTAATGAGTTTACTGCTTCGACAAAAACAGAAAAAATCAAGAATATCAATGTGCAAGATGTCTAATTCAGCGGATGTTGTGCATAAAAATATTTCAAAAGTTCTTTGGATTCGCGCGATTAGACTCGAATCTGGGACCTGTCGAATTTGGGACCCTGACACCGCACAATGGTCCGTGGATACCGTACGCAGGACACTTCGGCAGCAGCCGCAGACAGAATGATGGCGGACGGTAATGATGCAGCGATTGAACACAAACGAGTGGCTTTAATCAAATAGTCATCTTCATTGGCCTGGTCAATCCGTCATGGCTCCAGTCTCTCGTCGGTATCCTCCATTATTGATGCGCCGGCTGATCTCTGGCGAGATTAAATTTGACACATGACAAGTCGGCAGAAGCAGAAGCGGGATAACACAAGCGTCAAAACGACGGCTCCTACGGCCACTAACGTGTACAGACGTACACATGCAGTGACCGGTCCGGAAGACAGTGACCAGTCCACACACACACATTGACCACTCACATACGAACTAACTAGTTCACACGTACATTGGAAATCATGTGAAACAGTCTCACACTTACACTTACACACACACACATTGTTTTTTAATTTTAATCATTATAAAAAAAAAACGTCAAAACGACGGCTCCTACGCCACAACGTTACAGACACACACATGACCGGTCCGGAAGCAGCCAGACCCCACACACACAACCACACACACACAACAACACACACACACAAACATGTGAAACACTCTCACACACACACACACACACACAGTTTTATTTTACATTAACACACACACACACACACACACACACACACACACACACACACACACACACACACACACACACACACACACACACACACACACACACACACACACACACACACACACACACACACACACACACACACACACACACACACACACACACACACACACACACACACACACACACACACACACACACACACACACACACACACACACACACACATACTATTGACCAGCTCACACAGGATAGTGACCAGTCCACACACAAGTGACCAGTCCATACACAGTAATGACCAGTCCATACACAAGTGACCAGTCCATACACAATAGTGACCACTCCACACAGGAGTGACCAGCGCCGACCAACCAGTACAATAACACGTCGACACTGCGCCCTCCACAGTCCCAATCCCTCTCTGCCTTAGCATCTGAGCTTTCATTAAACGCATGCTTTGTTCCCCTCAAACAGTTCTGCTATTTCTGTTTGTGTCGCATGCATTTAACGACATTTGGACGTTGCTTGTCAAATGTCCTCTTGCATAATACATAAGACGCCGCGGATGTTTGAAGCCGTGTTCGCACGGTCCACACCTGCGGTGTCTGTTTGGTCTCTACGTCGACTCACGCTGTCCACATTTACCGTCTAAGTTTGGTCTCTTTTTGGTTCCTATGTTACTTCACGCCGTCTGCAGGTGCCGTCTAAATTTGGTCTTTTCTTGGCTTTTGTGTCAATTCGCACCGTCCACATTCGCCATCTAAGTTTGGTCTCTTCCCGGTCTTTAATTAAACTCACGCAATGTGCTTAACTCTGCCGTTCAAGTTGTGTCTTTCCTTGGCTTCTATGTTAATTCAAATCGTCCATATTTACCGTCTAAGTTTTGTCTATTTTTGGCTTCTGTGTTAATTCTCGCCGTCCACACTTGCTGTATAAGTTTGCGGCATCAGACCCTACACAATACAGTACACATATACTTTCTGCCTCAACGGATCCTTAATCATACGCCAGCGTGGACCCGCTGCCATAATCGACCGCTGTATATCGGCTGAAGGCGGAGTTCTAGACCAGTCTATACGACAACCTGTAACAACCTCTTTGCTTGCAAACGAAGTTGTTTAATGTACAAAGTGATGTGATTTGATAACCAATGAATCACTTGTTTCCTTTTTTCGCTGATTATGTCACTCAACCTTCCGGCTGACCGGGCATTGTCATGGCAACGGTCTGAAGGAGACGCGGCGTCCGTGACACGTGAACGTACGGCTGTGGCCACGACTGTGTGTCTCGACCATTTGCTGCACTCCTCGGGATAAGACGTTACACCACAAACGTACACGGGTCAGTTCTGTGGAGATGTGTTGTAAAGACAGGTATATATGTTACCCAACAGGAAAGTAGTTTCAATAAATAGGAAACAACAGACAAGTTACCCATGTAATGTAATAATAATTGTAAATATAATGGTTTCATGTAAATAATAAGTTTGCAACCCGTATGTTTGTGTGTGTGTGTGTGTGTGTGTGTGTGTGTGTGTGTCGTGCGTGCGTGCGTGCGTGCGTGCGTGCGCGTGTGCGTGCGCGTGCGTGCGTGCGTGCGTGCGTGTGTGTGTGGTGTGTGTGTGTGTGTGTGTGTTGTGTGTGTGTGTGTGTGTGTGTGTGTGTGTGTGTGTGTGTGTATGCATGTGCGTACGTGTGTGTGTGTATGTGTGTGTATGTATGTAAGAATCTAGCCTATCTCCCGATCTCCAGTACTCAAATTTACCCCCACACGGGATATTCCCCCGCCGACGATGGCACCCAGATAGAGGACGACGAGGAAGTACAGACGCTTCCATGTGGCTACAAACATGGGCGGACAAGTTTGCTGCGGGAATTCGATAAAACTCTTAAGACGACACGTCTGCTTTATATACGCCTACAACTTGTCAGGGTCACTTCCCCATCAGTCATGGGGCAGACATTATGTGGAGAAACATGTTCGCGCAAACACGCACGGGGCAGTGGTCGATGCAACAAGTAGCCTCGATTACTCAGGCTCCGTGAGGTGGCAGCACCTTTTAGTCTATCTCACGGACAACATTCAAAAGCCGGTTAAGTTATGCTAAGCACACACCTACCGACTAACGCCGACTTCTGTTGGCCGTCGGCTAAAGGCCGATTAGTTCCGCCGACTAGCGCCGTATTTTGCCAGCATACACCAGCCAGCACACACCTACCGACTAACGCCGACCGTCGGCGTTACGCGTGTCCTTAAAATCCATTATGAATATGCGTGTTTACTTGAGATAATTTATTCACAAGAATGACGCCGTTAACAGAGGAAGGAATGAGTTTGGGGCTGGCGGTAGTGATAGTTGCATCATTACGATGTCGCCACCGCCGACGTCTTCGACTACGAAAAACCAAGTGACAGGGATGCGTCCACACATAGCGGCGAGAGGCGCAAGGGGCGTGTGTACATTGAGCGAGACTAATAGGAATGGTGCAATGTGCTAGTCTGGCGCTGCCGATCGCCATCACATAGGCGAAACAGTTTGCTATTTGGCGAAAATAAATAAATAAATAAATAACTCTTCGCTAAAGTGTTATTTTAGTTGTTATTAGTGACGTCATCAGCAGTACATGACTGCTTTATTTCCTACCCGCCTCCTTTGAAATTGCCTAAAGCTAAACGATCGAACATCAAACCGACCCAAATAGCCAGTCAGCGTGACAATATGTCGCTAATCCTTTCAGTTATCCAAGTTCACAGACAATAGCAGGGCTTAATTCAATCAGGTATTGTGTTGCTTGGACAATAGAGACATGTTTGACCTATTGTTGACACCAGTTATAAATTTGATGCGAGTACAACGTCGTACCTGACAGGTTCCCTATTATCGCTCAGTACAGATGAAGACACGTCGTTAATTGATGTATCATCTGGTAAATATTCAGCCCAATGCCAACTTAGGTTTGACCTAATTCATGTATATTTGACAAGTCTCATCAGCAGAACATATTACAGATAGAAAGATGCATGTCAAACACATATTTTAGTACTTAAAACCTGCATCACCCAGGTTAGGATTATAGTCGATCTATAGTATTATACTAAAAAACAAATCGGGAGAATTATTCTATTCAATTAATTAGTTACTGAGCAACCAAATTATATTTTTTAATGGATAATGATTATGTTAATGCAATCTTTGAATCATTGCAGAGCAACAAGAGCAGAGTAGAAATTCTCATTAATTCTTCAGCTTTCTTTTCATGGATAAACAATGTTTCTATTAAATTATATTGAGTGTTTATTTGCTTTATATATATATATATATATATATATATATATATATATATATATATATATATATATATATATATATACGTTTGATTGCCCCAAAGCTAATATTGATCTAGATTACACCTACATAGGGTGTTAAGAAGTAATTCGTCATTAGGCGGTAATGGTCAAAAATACGAGCAAGTGTTACGTTTACCTATAACCTGTTACATATTACGTAAGTGTCTATCTGCCTGTCAGCGTATGCGTGCGTGCGTGCGCGTTCTATGTGCGTGTGCATGTGTATGTGCATATGCACGTGCACGCGCACGCGCACGCACACGCACACGCACACGCACACGCACACGCACACACAACACACACACACACACACACACATTCAAACATAATAAATAGACACACAACAAACATACATCATACGCACACAGAACATCAACATACGTGCGTATACACACGCACGCATACGCTATATATATATATATATATATATATATATATATATATATATATATATATATATATAGCGTATGTGATGTTCTGTGTGTGTGTGTATGTATAGTATTCTACACCATTGGGTATCACTAGTCTTCATTAGGTGGCCATGAAGGGATGTTGCAGGCATCTCAAGCTCTCATCTCTCACCTATTTTGCAGCCAACCCCTCACTTTTTTTACAACATATGTCATATATTAATGTTAATTGGCTACTTTTTGACATACAAGTACTATTTTTGTCTGTAGCACTTTAACAACAGCAACTTTCAAACTGTTTATGTACACGCATTTGGCGGAATGTTTATTGTTGTGGCATCCCTGTACTCAACAATGCTTTCCTCCCATTATTAAAACCATTTGAAACAAACAACGTTTACGCGACGATAACGCGGTCATACACACTGTATATGCCTCCCGGTGAGACGCTGCAGCGCAATGGACACCATCAGGCTTAAGTTCAAGAACTGCGCCAAAAGGAACGGGACAGCTACAAAAATGTCTTAAGAATGCCACCCCACTTACTCGTCAATCTGTTTACATCGCCACTCGTACAAAGAGAAAAAACGCGGTAGAGAGCGGCGATCTCACCAGGAGACTGTTACATCGTAATAGGGCCTGCAAGTCTCGCGCGCGAAAACGAGGCTGGGGGCAGTTGGGGGCAGGAGGTCCATTTACTCCATGTTAACATATAGGACTTAGTTTTGTTTTGGTCGTAATAATGGAACTGTCCGGAAATAGCGTATTTCAGTTATATCGTCCGAAGGATTATTACAAGCAGAAGCAGTGGAACACTTTGCCGGTGACAATGATCACGGAAATCATGAATTTTAATCGATTATTATGATGGTTGCCATGGCAATAGCGGCAAGTACTTGTGTTTGGCGATCTTGACTAATAATGAACAGTGCCAGTTTTCGCGCAGTACAACCTGTTTGGGCCAAACGTATACATGTGTTATGATTATGTGCATTTAGACAACTTGTCAGATATAAGTGCTTATCGAAACCACAACGTACAGCAGTGTAAAACGCAAATCCCGTAAAAGACACATACAGCCTAGCATCGTGTCGATTATCTGCACTACGTAAATCGCTATGTGCCTATGATAGTGTGATAAACTCAATATTAAATCGGACATTTAAGATAACAAACGTATAGCATAAGATAGTTATGAACTGATTTTCCTAGTATTCATCAGTCGAAAGCTACAACTGTCATCCATCGTTAGAATATTATTCGTGTGTCCAGTCCCCAATTAGTCTCGCTTAGTCCCCAATAAGCTCCAGTCGCGCGGAGTCACGCCATGTATCGTGACCCACTTGCAGGCCCTATAACTCGGAGCTTCGCCGACAGCCTTCACGATGATATGGCTTGCGCGTTTAACCAAATGTAATATTCCAGCGAAAAACTGCACAACTCTGATTACTGTTTTATATCAGTACAAACAACCTTACATATAAACGCGCGTTATGTTGAGGCCAAAACAGTCGCACCCAATGAATTCTTTGAAAAATTGATTTACCGCTAGCGCCGCTATGCGGATTTTATGGTTATATATGCGCCCAGTCCCGCCGCTACGAACAGCAGCGTTTTTCGTAACACAAAATGGCGATTTCTATCGGAAGCGGGAAATGAAATCATGCAGAAATTACGTTATTTATGGCGCCGTCTTTATAAATAAGCGATATAAAACGATGATGAACAATGACTAAGTATTTGTAGGATAGAAAACAATTTATCTCTTTCTAAAATGTTAGTTATACGCCATGTTAGTAAAATATGAAAACTAAATATTAAAATGAAATTTTGTGGATCGACTTGGCTTGAAAACTAAAAAAAAGGATGCGGGAGTAGCCTTATGTCGAGATCTGTCATATGATCGCGCCTTGCCTTCTTAGTGGCCAAGGTACCGCCGACCGTCGTGTTATGAAAAAAACCAGCACACACCAGCCGACTCGTCATAGGATATACGCCGATTCGTCACAGCCGACACCGGATACGTCCTTATCTAACACCGACTGCAGACTAGCCTCGACTGCCGATTCAACATTTGAATCGGCGTTAATCGGCGAAATAAGGCTGATCGTCGGCCCAAATTTCCGCACACACCTACCGACTGCAGTCGGCCGACTGAGTTTACGCCGACTAGTCCGGTAGGTGTGTGCTGAAAATCGGTAGGTGTGTGCTTAGCATTACCAGACTGTCTTTTCGGCGAAGTTACACAGCCAAGCGACAGCCGCGTGCTGCCGGTTTCGTCACGGAGAAATTGACGAGGGTCGAGGTTTCATATTGTCAGATCTACTCCGACTACAACTCGCCCTTCGATGTCGGTGACTACATGACGTCACTTGACGGACAGCTGCATTTCAAGTACCTAGTAGAACCAGACACGTTATGGTAACCTCTACATTACAGCTACCTCACAAATAGGGTCGCCTTACGACAGACGCGAATTAGAGTCATGTGAAATATTTTAAATTGGTCCTGCTAATAAGGTTACCTCGCAATTATGGTCATTTGTATCCAGTCATAAGGGTGACCGTAATAGCGAGGTTTCATTGTACCTTTCTTTGGTGGCGACCTCTGAAACAAGCCGCTCCTCTAATCAGCAATTTCCCACTAGCTGACGACCAGCAAATTAAATTTAAACGCAAATAAAACTGAATTTCTCGTCATTGGTATAATTATACTCACCAAAGCAGTATATACAATAATTGCTACTTTTCACAAAGCATATCCTTCTATACTCAAAACATCACACCAGCAATCTCAGCCCATAATCTGAATGTTTCTCAATAGGGACCGGCCTGTCTCCGCCTAACCTACATACTGGCGTCGGAACAACACTATTAAAATGAGGGCGGGGGTATGGGGGTGGGGGTGGGGGGGCTAAAAACCAGACAGCAACAGCATGGCGTCGGCTTTTAGCCCCCCACAATGTTAATACTATTGTTCCGACGCCACGCAGTTGCTGTCTGATTCTCTGCTTCGGTACTTGCACTTCTGTCGCGCTGTCTGGGATAATGACGTCAGGACAGGGTTGAGGGTAGGTCTATATACTGTAAAACATGTTTCGCCGAAACAATGTTGTCTGTTATCTAGCCTTTCACAAATCCAATAATTGCATCCAGACAAGCACCTGTCCCTAAATATTGGGGGCAAATATCCTATACCCATTTTCAAACAATTACTTAATTACACTACAAAACTACCACTTAATTTCCTGAATATTACGCTACACATAATTACATTGGGTAGCTCAGTCACAAACCCGATAGTTCCAGGGACGACGCCTATATGCGTATAGATGCGTAGTATATTTTATAGCTTATGCCGTATTGAGCCAATAACGTTTTTGTCAAAATAAAGTGAAATGCAAAGCCACGTCTCATATCTGACATAGGGCCTTGCGCGAGTTGGCGTATTCTAGGAAAAACTACCCCCCGGCCGACATATTTCACAGCAGCTCTAAGTTACATATATTACTATTACTAAGCCAGCGAGGAATTCGACGTTTCCACGGAGTAAACGTGTCTGGAAGCCCAGCTATCTGCAGCCGGCGGCAGCCGCGCCTATCTGCCCTGGTGGGAAGAGGCGCCGATTTTTAGGTTGCCCAACTCTGCGATGACGTCACGGGTGGGAAATGCCAGGAATATTTCGTTGCAGCCATTTTGGCATCCGCGGGTCGGACTGCTGAGCTAAGCGCAGAATTTCGAAAATCTCGCGTTATATCTGGCTGCTAAAGCCAGATTAGCGGGTTTCGGCGGGCGAATATACTTACCGGGCAACAATACGACGAGACGGCAAATACAAGGTGGGTAGATTGCTGTTAAGGTTGGTGAAACGGGCAGGGTAAATAGTTACTTCGGTTGTTAGTCGGACGCAGGATGATATACATGGACTATAGATAGGAAACGTCATCCTAAAATTTTTGTTGAACTAAGTTGTCGTGACACGAATATGTTGTGTACGGGTTTATCGTTTGCCAGTATAAGGGTAGTGGGTGACCAACTGCAGAGTTTGAATCGACTGTTAACGACCATATGTCGATAGACGTTGATTTATAACCGAGACGGACGGAAGAATTCGGGAGGCGCCAGCATAGTATCTGTGCTCGGCGGTAAAGTGATGTCGGGGAAAGTTCGTTGCACAAGTCGCTGTCGGCGGCGGTGAAAGCTGCGGCTATAAATAGCTTATAAAACGTCACCGGACGTCGAACGCTGTTGTTGACGGAATGCGTTCACAAACTTAGGTATGTGTATTGGGCAATGGTGGTGATGATTGTTTATTTTAGATCCTAGGCTATACAAACATTCAAATTATATGTAGTTTAAGGTTTAATCGTATTTAAAAGTTTCTATAATGAAATTGGCATGTCTGTTCCTTGCAATAAATGCCCTAGGCTATGGCTATATCAAAAAGTATGTCTTTTTTCCATGGTGCAAGATGACAAAAAAGGAAAAAGACAGTGCAGTTAAAGAACAGAAAGTACACTGAAAGGAGAGTAATAGCACAAATCACATTTATCACAGCAATACCACAGTTCATTTTCTGCATCTTGGAGGTGAGAATTAAGGGAACGAGGAAAATGATGTCCGTAGTTCCAGAGGGACTTATGTCTGTAGGAGACTGACAGCAGAGCGAAGACATCTCGCTGGCTTTGAAACATATAAGCTTCTGTCTTTATTGAGTTAATAAAACCATATATTGAACATGTTATTTTATACAGTTAGTACTAATACATTACATGCAAGATGGCCTAATCATTATATATATATATATATAATATATATATATATATATATATATATATATATATATATATATATATATATATATATATATTATATATATATTTTTTTAAACTGGTCTAACTATCAATAAGACATTCTGCAGTCACATGACAGTGTGAGGAGACACACACAAGCCCACAACTCTGAGTATCATTAATTGTTTGTAGTTAGACGAGTCTGATTCATGGGTGTCAACACTCAACAGTCAAAATTGAACCCCACCACTTGCTTTGAAGCCTATAGAGACCAAATCAGGGAGAGGTTCAACCTGCACCAATTGCTCACAGTTAGTACAAACTGGTTCTTTGACCTGTCTCTGGGGTGACTGGTAAGGATGGGACGAATCTGGGATATCATTCAAATCGAATATCCTCTACCTTTCGAATTAGAATCGAATACGAATATTCAGTGGCTTAAAATTTGATTAGAATACTGAACGATGTTGAGATGTCTTGCTGGGACGCGGTGTCATTCCATTGCCACGTGCACAAGTCCATGCCAGAGTCGTTGGCGTCACAGCCATACACATCAATCTATTTTGTTTACTTTCTGACCTAAGTATGAAAACGACTTCTTATAGCTGCCAAACTTATCCTCACATATCTGCACACACTAAGTTACAAAATGAAATCATGTAAATGCCTTTAAAGAATAAAATTAAGAAAACAAACTCGTGCACAACTCGACATGATCTACGGCGGCTACACGGAGCTTGGCGCTTACCGTAATATCAGTAATTTATTGCAGCCATCGCTAAATAAATGACCGTCACAAATTCCGGTCTTATGCTAACCGTTAATTAACCATAACCCTAACTAAGATCAAGCTAACTTTAACTAATCCTAAACTTACCTGAAACCCTAACCATAATTCGACACTGCTAACAAAAGACCCCTCGACACAATACCGATATTACACCACTACCGAATCAGGCGATGGTGATGCCGGCGAGTTTCACGCGAGTTTGTTTTGTGAAGTTTATTTGTTAAGTAATTTTATTCTGTAACCTAGTGTGTGTATATGAAATATTATTATGTATGCATGTAAGATTTACGAGGAGTAGTTTGGCGGACCAATTTTGCAGTGGAAGACTTCAAGGAAAATATTCAAGCAATATTCGTTTTTATTGCTGCAAATTTGTGAATTTCAATTCGAATCGAATACCGGGAAAACATCTGAATATTCAAAATTTCAAATATGAATTGAATATTCGTTTGAAACCTTATTGACTGGTTCAATCTTGGTCATTTATTTTATTTCTAATCAGTAAAAACTGGTTCATTGGTTCAATACTGACTGGTGTTACCTCAAAATTTGCTTGTACTCTACAGAGACCAGTTCAAGGGTCTGACTGTATTCATTACACACCTGACTGTATTCATTGCACACCTGACTGTATTCATTGCACACCTGACTGTATTCATTACACACCTGACTGTATTCATTGCACACCTGACTGTATTCATTGCACACCTGACTGTATTCATTGCACACCTGACTGTATTCATTGCACACCTGACTGTATTCATTGCACATAGCCAGAAATATAAAATGTTGTCCTGCCTTGAATAACTAAAAAGCACAAGAATGCTTGTGTGGAAGTCGTTTATGTCGATCGTAGCAGCATGCAATTAACAACATGCTGAGGCCTTCACCTAATCACGGGACACAGTCAGTGCACAATGATGATGATGGTGATGGTGGTGGCCATTTTGCATAGCTTAGTATTTTTCAATGACAAACTAGTGTTGAATTTATGAGCCATTTACAGCTATTTCCAGCAATTTACAGTATTATTGCACACAAAATTGCAACTGATCAGGGCTGGGATCAATTCCATTCTTTCAAATTAAATTCATTGCAATTCCTTTTATTAAATTCCAATTCAATTTCTTTCAATTCATTTTTTTAAAATTCCAATTTGATTTCTTCAAATTCAGGTTTGCTCTGTATCATCATCTATAATCATGCAATTCCAATTCACGCTCCAATTCACATAACAAAAGTTAGCCATAAAATGATACAATTAATGTGCATAGAGGGTGGGCGGGGTGATACAGCGTGCATTGATGTATTTATATAATTATATAATCATTATATAAATACAAAGTTGTGGTAATAACGACAAACTGGTAATAACACAAACCATTTGATTGGTGTCATTACCAGTTGTGCTTATAATAATATTATGATTATTAATCACAAACAGAATAAAATGCTAACCAAACCAAGTAGAAAGCAAAATTGAAACAACCAATATGAACTCTGGTGCACACAGACATGTGGTGAAAGAAGGCGTCTGGTTTGGTTCGAGTGGTTCAAGCGTTCATATAGCACCATCTAGTGATTATGTATATTTCTGTTTCACATTACCACAAATTGCATGTTTTATTAAAAGCAAAATGTTCCCACAAAATTCAGGCTAGCCACTTTTTGGCCACCCAGTAACTCTTCAAATCTACTGGCCCCAGGACAATTGGATGCAAAACATTAATTGCAACGGGCCTACAAGAAACAATAATTTTTTGATTTTTGATATGTATTTATAAATTTTCACAGGCTTTATTTATGTATTTATTCATAATTTTATGAATGCTGCACACAAACTCCTATTCCGGGACAATAACATTTGATTGTATAATTGTAGTCAGGTGACTAATTAAATGTATTTTGGCTTATGACCTGTGCACGCAATCTGGCACTTTGGTTTTCTTCTGTCTGCAGATAATGTCAACCAAGTGTGGCAAGATATGACCAACAGTGTGTCACAGATCCACACAGTGACACAAGACAGACACTGTCTCACATAGTGACACATGTGACAGATACACACATAGTGACACATGTGACAGATACTCACATAGTGACACATGTGACAAACACTCATATAGTGTTACATATGCAGACACTGTCACATAGTGACACGTGTGACAGACACTGTCTCACATAGTAACATACATTGCCTGACATAGTGACACATGTTACATATACTGTGTCACATAGGACACATTTGACATAGTGACGTTTAACAGACACTCTCACATAGTGACATGTTTGACAGACACTGTCTCACATAGTTACACATGTGACAGACACTGTTTCATGTAATGACACAAGTGACAAACATTGCCTTACACTTTCACACTAGACAGCAGCATATACACTTTTAGCATACACATAGTGACAGCCACTGTCTCACATAGTGACACTCTTGACATACACTGTTTCACATAGTGACACTTGTGTCAGACACTGTCTCAGAGAAAATGCGGCCAAGTTGCCAGCAGATGGTATTGGCGCAACACTGCAGTTCGAGAGATACAAAACATCGGGATCCGCCTCCGTACCCTGGACCAGGGACAGGGTGCGCCCTCTACCAGCCAGGTGAGGAACTGTTTGTGTTAGTGTCAAGACATGTTTGTATTATTTTTGTTTGTATTGTTGGATTTGAGTCAGGGCATGCCTGTAGTGTCACATTTTTATCAGGGTGTGTAAATGTTTGCATTGTCAAGTATAAGGATCTTTTTGTGTTGTCAGGTTAGTGTCAGGACATGCCTGATTGTCAGGTTTATGTCAATACATGTTTGTATTGAGGTCGTGTTTATGTTGCAGTTTATGTTGCAACATGTTGTATTGTCAGGTTTGTGTCAAGACATGTTTGTATTGTCAGGTTTGTGTCAAGACATGTTTGTATTGTCAGGTTTGTGTCAAACATGTTTGTATTGTCAGGTTTGTGTCAAAACATGTCTGTATTGTCAGGTTTGTGTCAAAACATGTCTGTATTGTCAGGTTGTGTCAAAACATGTCTGTATTGTCAGGTTTGTGTTAAAACATGTCTGTATTGTCAGGTTTGTGTCACAACATGTCTGTATTGTCTGGTTTGTGTTAAAACATGTCTGTATTGTCAGGTTTGTGTCACGACATGTCTGTATTGTCTGGTTTGTGTTAAAACATGTCTGTATTGTCAGGTTTGTGTCATGACATGTCTGTATAATGTATTGTCTGGTTTGTGTCATACATGTCTGTATTGTCAGGTTTTGTATCAATATATGTCTGTAATGTCTGGTTTGTGTTAGGACATGTATAATATGTTGTTAGGTTTGTTTAGGACATGTTTATGATGTTAGATTTGTGTCAGAGCATGTTTGTATACCATGTTTGTTCAAGGCATATATAGATGTTTGTATTGTCATGTTTGTGTTGTGTTTATGTTATTTTTGTGTTTATGTTTGTGTTGTGTTTATGCTTCCAGGTTTCCGTGAGAGTTTCTCTGGCAGTGAGACCAGCACCGACATGTCCCTGTCATCGACGGAGAGCCTCAGTTGTCTGCGTCAGGAGCCCCAGGGTGAGGAAGAGGCCCTGAGGCCCTTCCCCAACACCCTCGACCCAAACATCAACGGGTCGGCCTCCTACAGCATCCTCGGAAGACTTGGACTGCCACAGACTGGCGCTGTCGAAGTGAAAGCCACCAATTCCAGCACGTTCTACGTGACAGGGAGTGTTGACCGGGCGCTTGGTGACACACAGGATCGGGGACCCAGTGACAGACAGGACCGGGGACTTGATGACAGACAGGACCAGGTCTGTGGTGACATACAGGACCAGGCGTTTTGTGACATACAAGGTAGGGACTCACAATGTTACATCCACGCCTTCCACCGGGTGGCTGTCGATTCGTCGAGCACGCAAACGAAGGTTGTTAGTGCATTGTCTGCCAGCCAGGTGGCTGCACAAAGCAATCAAGCGAGCGATATGTTGGCGGGATCACGTCAGTCGAGTGCCGTCGGCGTTCAAGGCTACGCCTTGTCGCCGATGTCTAACCGGCAGAGCGAAGAGAAGGCAGAGACAAACTTACTGATGCGGTGGCATCAGCTGCAGCAGTCCCACAATGCAATGGGAGGCAGTCAGACGACGCAGATGTTTTCACGGAAACGAAGGTCTTCGAAGATTCCTGTTTCGCAGTCTCAGAAACAGCAGGAGACAAAGAAGTTTCTTGGTTCCTCTCTTCCACGAGCCCTACCAAGCGCCGCACAGTTACAGGAGTGGGGGGTGCAGTTGGTAAATGGAACAGCCATGTCACCACCAGCCAATGAGAACTGGCGCCAGCTCGATGCAGCCGTGTCGGCACAACACATGACCTTGCCGTCGACCTTGCCCAATGTGTTGCCAAGTCACATGACCAGTAGCCACGGAGAACTGACCAATGAGGTGGAACGGCCGAGACCCGCGACCGCGCCGATCAGTGGTCGACATGCCAGACTGGACGTTCAGCCATGTGGGCATCAGGATGTACTCATTCGAAGCGGTCAGTTACGACGGTCATATGAAAGAATTGACCGAATTGTGCTGACACACTCACAACCAGATTTAACCCGCCTTGCCAAACTACAGCTGGCGCCCTCTATGGGAATGATGAGACACAATGAGAGGGCAGGATCAATAGAGAGTGGCAGCTCACTCAGCTTTGACGAGTTGACAGCCATTGGAGACAGGTGGGTCAGTGTGACAGGTGTGTTAGTGTGACAGGTGTGTTAGTGTGACAGGTGTGTTAGTGTGACAGGTGTGTTAGTGTGACAGGTGGGTCAGTGTGACAGGTGTGTTAGTGTGACAGGTGGGTCAGTGTGACAGGTGTGTTAGTGTGACAGGTGTGTTAGTGTGACAGGTGGGTCAGTGTGACAGATGTGTTAGTGTGACAGGTGTGTTAGTGTGATAGGTGGGTCAGTGTGACAGATGGGTCAGTGTGACAGGTGTGTTAGTGTGACAGGTGTGTTAGTGTGACAGGTGGGTCAGTGTGACAGATGTGTTAGTGTGACAGGTGTGTTAGTGTGACAGGTGTGTTAGTGTGACAGATGTGTTAGTGTGAAAGGCACGTTAGTCTGACATGTGTGTTAGTGTGACATGTGGGTCAGGGTGACAGGTGCGTTAGTGTGTCAGGTGGGTCAGTGTGACAGATGTGTTAGTGTGAGAGGTGAGACAGTATGACAGGTGTGTTAGTGTGACAGGTGTGTTAGTGTGGTATGAAAAAAGTGGTTAGTGTGACACAAGTGTTAGTGTGACTTTCAGGTCAGTGTAACATCTAGGATTATGTAAAAGGTGTGTTAATATGACATATTGGTTGTATGAGATGTTAGTGTGTTCACACTTTCAGACTCTGGACTACAGCTATACCCATCCACACACTTGTACACACGCACACACGCACGCAAGCACACACACACACACACACACATGCACACACACACACACACACATGCACATGCGCATGCACACACACACACACACACACACACATGCACACGCACATGCACATGCACACGCACACGCACACACACACACACACACACACACACACACAGTGTCACTCACACAATGTTACACACACGCACGCATTCACCAGTGGTCCACAAGGTTCTAGATGTTCAAGTTATTTTTGGTTACTGTTATGTTAAACGAGTCAAACTTACATAACTATGTGGACATGACAGAGCCACATTTACGAAGTTGTATGTGATGTTGTGTTTCTTCGTTGTGTGCACAGTCTGGTGAGAAGGCGCCCCACAGAGTTGGACCACGCGGCCATCGCGACCCGTGCCACGCAGATGGTGGAGCGACTGAGTGGAGAGAACAGAGCCCTGCGCTCAGAGCTGGACGGCTACTACAAGAAAGTGTGCAAACTGCAGAAGGTGAACTAACTCAACCATCACAACCACGTGTACAACCATTCGGTCCGTTCGGTCCGTTCGGTCCGTTCGGTCCGTCCGTCCGTCCGTCCGTCCGTCCGTCCGTCCGTCCGACCATCACAACCAACTCGCAACCCACTTTCATCTATCACAACCAACTCACAGCTAACTCACTAATAACTCACAACTAACACAACAAACCTTAGGGATGGGATGATTAATCACAGTTCACAGTATTCACAGTTTTATTGCTCATGGTTTGTGTGGCACATTTGTGTGTGGCCACATGGACATCAACTGTTAAGCCAGTTTACAAACTTTAAATGTGTTTTTTGACCTGAAATGGACTACAACTCACATGTGACAACATTTACACTCATTTCTAAAGCTTAAGTCCAGGGCTTTATGCAGAACCAAATTATTGCCAGTCACATGTTTTGGTGGACACATGGATGTTAACTGTTAAGCCAGTTTACAAACTTTAAAATGTATCTGATGACCTGAAGTGGACTACAAACACATGTGACACCATTTACCATTTTACTAAGGCATAACTGACAATATCTATGGTTTTGGAAGATTTGTTTTGCTCCTTCATTTGTTTTACCCGTCCACCCATATTTCTACCCGTCACAACGGTTTTACCCGTCTAAATGACGGATGGACGGGTCACTGCAAAAAGCTGTGCTGTATACCTAATAAAGTAAATACAGCAACTCATAACTAACAACTCAAACCGGTGCAAGTTGAACTCATGTTAATCACAACCAACTCACAACTAACAACTCAAACTAGTGCCAGTTGAACTCATGTTAATGACAACCAACACACAACTCACAACCAGTGCACGTTGAACTCATGTTAATCACAACCAACTCACAACTTACAACTCACAACCAGTGCACGTTGAACTCATGTTAATAATAATAATAATAATAACTTCTTATGCGCCAATATCCTCGAAAATCAAGCTCAGTGGCGCGACAAAACCAAGGGGTTAAGCAATTGCGTAAACGTAGAACAGTGCGTGAGTCGTTGATGGATGGACGAAGGTTCTAGGAAGCTAAGGAGGATAGGCAGCATTAAAGAGATATGTTTTTAGACGTCGGCGGAAGGAAACTATATTACCTTCCGACTTGACACTGACAGGAAGCGAATTCCACAGAGTTGGTGCAGCAACCGAGAAAGCTCGGGTCCCAGCTTTCGTCTTAACCCGAGGAATGTAAAGTGGGTTACTACTGGTTGAGCGTAGCTCTCTGGAATTCCTTGCTGGAGTTAGCATTGAGTTTAGATATGTTGGTTGTTTAGATGCGAGTGCTTGATAGGATATTGTGCAAATCTTGAAAATAATGCGATAATGCACAGGGAGCCAGTGCAATGATTTTAGAAGCGGCACCGAGCTAGAAAAACGAGGAGAACGGGTAACTACCCTTGCCAAGCAGTTCTGGACACGTTGAAGTCTTGCAATATCCTTGTTCGCAGTATTGTAAAGGAGGGAATTGCAGTAGTCAAGTCTGCTGCTTACTAGAGCTGTCGCGATGGTTTTAGCAACAGAAAGTGATAAAAATCTGCGAATACGACGAAGATCACGGATATGGTAGAAACAGCAACGGCATGTTTTTGATATGTGCTGTTTGAAATTGAAGCATTCGTCAAAGTTAACTCCGAGATTTGAAACGGAGGGGGCTGGTGTTACACTCTGATTTAGGATATGTGTCGGGAAAAAGCCGTCGAGTTTTGCACGCTGCGTTACGGTACCAATGATGATAAATTCGGTCTTGTTTGCATTTAACTTTAGTTTACTATTTTTCATCCAAAGGGAGACATCTTGGAGACAATCCCTGAGCTGGTTTAAGGAGCGGCAAGCATCTGGTGTAGTCAACGAAATGTAGATTTGGGTGTCATCGGCATAAAGGTGATGATCTAAGTTGTGACCTTGGATAACAGAGCTTAAAGGTGTTGTGTATAAAGTGAAAAGCAAAGGCCCCAAAACAGAACCCTGTGGGACACCACATGACGTGGGCAACATGTCTGAAAAGCAGTTACCTATTTTAATGGCTTGCTGTCTGTCAGTAAGATATGAAGTAAACCAGCTCAGGGCTGTGCCAGATATGCCGTACCATGTTGATAGACGTGTAATGAGAATATTGTGGTCGATGGTGTCGAAAGCGGCGGATAGGTCAAGCAGGGTCAGGGCGGTAACTTTTCCATTGTCGATGTTGAGGTTAATGTCATTGTGTACTTTTAAAAGAGCAGTTTCTGTAGAATGAAATTGTTTATATGCAGACTGCGACACATTGGATAGACCATTTTTGTAGATGTGAGATCTGAGACGATTAGCTACAACCTTTTCAAGTATTTTTGAGATGAAACTTAGGTTGGAAATAGGTCTGTAACTGTTTAATTCTTCTTTAGGCAGAGTTGATTTCTTAAGAACTGGATTAACATGGGCACATTTAAAATCGTCAGGGAAAAAGCCGTAGCATAAAGATGCATTTATGATATCTGTTATTGGTTTAATTAATACGTCAAGGCATGCTTTCAGTAGTATGGTGGGGATTGGATCAAGGTCACACGATTTACTTGGGGATGACATGATGATTTTTCTCACTTCAGTAGTTGTAGCTGGTTCAAACGATGCAAGTTGAAAATTTAGTTGTGGAAAGTCTGCGTGAACCGTGTGCGGAGTATGACCTGTGAAAGTTGATTGTATAACACTAATTTTGTCTTTAAAATGACTCGAAAAAGAGTTACACAATGACTTGATTGATGCATGAGTTGGTAGAGAAGGAGCAGGCCGCCTGTGTAAGATTTTATTGATGCATTCCCATAGCTGTTTTGGCGTAGCAGAATTTGTTGACACCATGTTCTCATAATAATGCGACTTTGCTTTTGACATTTCTCGGTTGCATTGATGACATTGCCGGGTATAGCGTGATCTGTCTAAAGATGAACGAGATTTTCGCCACACACGTTCCAAATAACGACGGCGCTGTTTAGATTTGATTATTTCCGGGGTCATCCAGGGAGCTGGCGGTTTTTGCGACACAGATTTTGTTTTAATGGGTGCATGTTTGTCAAGCAATGTTTTAAGTATTTGATGGTACTGTTTGTACAATTCTGATAAATGTTCTCTGGGATGTGTGACGAGGTTGGACGTGGTGATATCAGCCATAAATGCTGCAATGTTGATACTGTGAAAGGCTCTGTAAAACACATTATGTTTGGACACGGCAGGGGCTGTACGAACTTTAAGATTAGCAATTACTGTATTATGGTCAGACAGGCCATCTACAACTGTGGGTGTCTGGATGTTTTTGCAAGAGGAGCGAGTTATTATGATGTCGAGCCAATGGCCATGTATGTGTGTTGGGAAATTTACATGTTGTGTTGTGTCAAATGATGCTAGAATGTCATTAAATGTAGTAGTTGTTGCAGATGGTGTGTCCAAATGAAGATTAAAGTCGCCAACAATATAAAAATCTGAGTGTATGGTTACAACATTTTCCAAAAGATCCTGGAACTGTTCAAAGAAATTAGCTGGATGACCTGGAGGGCGATAAATGCAAATGAAATGACCAGAGAAACAGGAATTTGATATGTTCAGACACATTGACTCAAAGGTGGTATAGTTAGGGCTGGGCTGAAGGTTTACTTTAAACTGTTTTGAAACAAGAAAACCAACACCACCACCTCGACCAACTGGTCGTGGTTTATGGTGGAAGACGTAACCGGGAGGGGAAATGTCGGCAATACATGAGGCTGTGTCATAGGGTCTGAGCCAGGTCTCAGTGACAGCAAGGATATCAACAACCAACTCACAACTAACAACTCAAACCAGTGCCAGTTGTACTCATGTTAATCACAACCAACTCACAACTAACAACTCACAACCAGTGCACGTTGAACTCATGTTAATCACAACCAACTCACAACTAACAACTTGCAACCAGTGCACGTTGAACTCATGTTAATCACAACCAACTAACAACTCGCAACCAGTGCAAGTTGAACTCATGTTAATCACAACCAACTCACAACTAACAACTCGCAACCAGTGCATGTTGAACTCATGTTAATCACAACCAACTCACAACTAACAACTCGCAACCAGTGCATGTTGAACTCATGTTAATCACAACCAACTAACAACTCACAACCAGTGCACGTTGAACTCATGTTAATCACAACCAACTCACAACTAACAACTCGCAACCAGTGCATGTTGAACTCATGTTAATCACAACCAACTAACAACTCACAACCAGTGCAAGTTGAGCTCATGTTAATCACAACCAACTCACAGCCAATGCGCAACTACCTCTCAACCGGCTCAAAATCACCTTGTATCTAAGTCAAAACTAACAGTGAACACACATAAATCACAACCAACTGCCACGTATCACACCCAGGGCTGGGCTCAATTAAAAAAGAATTGGAATTGATCAATCCAATTCAAATCAGAAATTGGAACGAGAATTGGAATTGAATGATTTGGAACAAAATGAATTGAATTGGCGTTGGAATTGAAATATTTTTGAATTGAATCGGAATTGGAATTGAAATATTTTGAATTGAATTGGAATTGAATAAAACGGAATTGAGCA
The DNA here is from genome assembly GCA_025642075.2 of Ridgeia piscesae. Lineage (NCBI taxonomy): Eukaryota > Metazoa > Annelida > Polychaeta > Sabellida > Siboglinidae > Ridgeia > Ridgeia piscesae. Next base: position 899,088 of record JAODUO010000009.1, on the reverse strand, counting down.
TCTGATATTTTTGTGATACTGCAAAGGATATTTTACAGACAGTTGGAAGTATTGCTATTAAGAAAAGTTAGATAACGAAGCTGTTGGTCAAACATTACCCAGCAATTAATCACTGGATGAAACTGATGACTGGGAAGTCAATTAGGCTTGTCCTGCTGCCTTGTGTGAACGAGTGCTGGCTGGGGACTGCTTCAGAGAACCATTGAAATTGCCCAGATAACAATCACACTTTCCCTGGGTCTTCCAAATAATTATTTGGACAACCCAGGTACCAGGAGTCAAGCCAGGGTATCTCCAAGCAGTTCAAAGTGTAACCAGTTAAAGTTCAAATATTACCAGTGCAAATATAAGCCCAGTGAAGACTGGCAACACTTGTAGATTATAATCAGGATGAGACAACCATATCAATGTTATAAAATACATCATTATATTTTACAATTGGCTGGGTATTTTACAATACACAGCCAATACTCAGTAGCCACTCAGTGTTTTCTATATGTTCTTCCTGTGTTGCACCTTGCCTGTATTGACTTTAAAACACTGGTTGATGCATTGAAATATTTTGAGTTAATTGTTTATCTTATTTCTGCATGCTTCATTACACTACGTGTCAGTGAGTCGAAAGTCAAAACAATTTTAATGTGCTGAGTGTTTCAACAAAATCATTGTTAAGTGGGTGATGCTGGAACGAGAGCAGACTCAGTAGAACTCAGACATTTCAATTATGCAGTGAATCCAGTGGTGCCTGGTTTAAAATGCAATGCAATAAAATGTCACTAAATGAATTCTTTTAGTTTTTGTGATTATGTGTGTGTGTTATAATGATTAAAATAAAAAACAATACATCAAATACATCAATAAATAACCCCCCGTATGCATATTAATTGTATAATTTTATGGTTAACTTTTGTTATGTGAATTGGAGCAGGAATTGGAATTGAATGCTTATGGATGGAATTGGAATTGAAAAAAAATTGATTTGAAAGAAATTGAATTGGAATTGGAATTGAAAAAAATTGAATTGAAAGAAATTGAATTGGAATTGATTTTTTTTTATTGGAATTGAAAAAAATTGAATTGAAAAAAATTGAATTGGAATTGAAAAAAATTTAATTGAAAGAAATTTAATTGGAATTTAATAAAAGGAATGGCAATGAATTGGAATTGGAATTGGAATTGAAAGAATGGAATTGACCCCAGCCTGGTCACAGCAGACGTCTTACAACCAACTCACTCAGCTGCAGTAAACACGTCCCCTCACTATACACAGTACCACCTGTGCAGTAATGTGGAGCGTGACATATTTGTTGTCTGTGACAGTTTGAGATGGAGATAGAGAAAGTGCGCAGTGGCTACGAGGCCCTCGTGAAACAGTCACAACGTCGCGAACACCTCGAGAAACTGATGAGATACAAACTGGAGGCAGAGATCAAGAAACTACGGGGCATGAATACGGAACTACAAGGTAGGGCATGAATATGAATTTGGGGTTATGAATGGTGAACTACAATGCAATAATGCATTAATACAAACCATAGGGCATGAATAATCAGAGATCTCGCTTGGGTAGCGCGCCATGCTAATGGCATGCACCAATTTTGTATGGCACATGGCCATATCAGTGCGTGGACCAACTGACACACCTGTGTAACTGTTGTTGGCACGGCTTTATGCAGGATAAAATTATTGCCAGTCACACATGTTTTTGTGGACACATGGATGTCAAGTGTTAAGGTGTCTCTATGTAAAGGTATAATTGTTGGGCCCTGTGTCATTTCTTCACTCTGACTGATGTAAGCCAACGACAGTGTACACAATGTTGACATTATACTATCAGTTGTCTTCTGTTTACAGAGGACCTCAACCAGGCTCTCAGCCAGCTTCTCCACTCAGAGGTAGGTCAACAGTCAACATGTAGCTACTTCATTCAGAGGCAGGCCAGCATGTAGCTACTTCATTCAGAGGCAGGTCAACAGTTAACATGTAGCTACTTCATTCAGAGGCAGGCCAGCATGTAGTCACTTCATTCAGAGGCAGGTCAACATGTTGCTACTTCATTCAGAGGCTGATCAGCATGTAGCTACTTCATTCAGAGGCAGGCCAGCCTGTAGCTACTTCATTCAGAGGCAGGTCAGCATGTAGCTACTTCATTCAGAGCAGGCCAGCATGTAGCTACTTCATTCAGAGGCAGGCCAGCCTGTAGCTACTTCATTCAGAGGCAGGCCAGCATGTAGCTACTTCATTCAGAGGCAGGCCAGCCTGTAGCTACTTCATTCAGAGGCAGGCCAGCCTGTAGCTACTTCATTCAGAGGCAGGCCAGCATGTAGCTACTTCATTCAGAGGCAGGTCAGCATGTAGCTACTTCATTCAGAGGCAGGTCAGCATGTAGCTACTTCATTCAGAGGCAGGCCAGCATGTAGCTACTTCATTCAGAGGCAGGCCAGCATGTAGCTACTTCATTCAGAGGCAGGTCAGCAGGTAGCTACTTCATTCAGAGGCAAGTCAGTATGTAGCTACTTCATTCAGAGGCAGGCCAGCATGTTGCTACTTCATTCAGAGGCAGATCAGCATGTAGCTACTTCATTCAGAGGCAGGTCAGCATGTAGCTACTTCATTCAGAGGCAGGCCAGCATGTAGCTACTTCATTCAGAGGCAGGTCAGCATGTAGCTACTTCATTCAGAGGCAGGCCAGCATGTAGCTACTTCATTCAGAGGCAGGTCAGCATGTAGCTACTTCATTCAGAGGCAGGTCAGCATGTAGCTACTTCATTCAGAGGCAGGCCAGCATGTAGCTACTTCATTCAGAGGCAGGTCAACATGTTGCTACTTCATTCAGAGGCAGATCAGCATGGAGCTACTTCATTCAGAGGCAGGTCAGCATGTAGCTACTTTATTCGGAGGCAGGCCAGCAGTGCTACTTCATTCGAGGCAAGCATGTGCTACTTCATTCAGAGGCAGGCCAGCATGTAGCTACTTCATTCAGAGGCAGGTCAGCATGGAGCTACTTCATTCAGAGGCAGGTCAACATGTTGCTACTTCATTCAGAGGCAGGTCAGCATGGAGCTACTTCATTCAGAGGCAGGCCAGCACGTAGCTACTTCATTCAGAGGCAAGCCAGCACGTAGCTACTTCATTCAGAGGCAGGCCAGCATGTAGCTACCTCATTCAGAGGCAGGCCAGCATGTAGCTACTTCATTCAGAGGCAGGCCAGCATGTAGCTACTTCATTCAGAGGCAGGCCAGCATGTAGCTACTTCATTCAGTGGCAAGTCAACATGTTGCTACTTCATTCAGAGGCAGATCAGCATGTAGCTACTTCATTCAGAGGCAGGTCAGCATGTAGCTACTTCATTCAGAGGCAGGTCACCATGTAGCTACTTCATTCAGAGGCAGGCCAGCATGTAGCTACTTCATTCAGAGGCAAGTCGGCATGTAGCTACTTCAGTCAGAGGCAGGTCAGTATGTAGCTACTTCATTCATAGGCAGGTCAGCATGTAGCTACTTCATTCAGTTGCAGGTCAGCATGTAGCTACTTCATTCAGAGGCAGGTCAGCTACTTCATTCAGAGGCAGGTCAGCGTGTAGCTACTTCATTCAGTGGCAGGTCAGCTACTTCATTCAGAGGCAGGCCAGCACGTAGCTACTTCATTCAGAGGCAAGTCAGCATGTAGCTACTTCATTCAGAGGCAGGTCAGCATGTAGCTACTTCATTCAGTGGCAGGTCAGCATGTAGCTACTTCATTCAGAGACAGGTTAGTATGTAGCTACTTCAGTCAAAATGCACCATTCAGCCGAAACACATTAGTATTAACAACACAATATTGTTAGATTAACATTATCTTCATGTTTTTGATGTTTGTGGTTTATTATACAAAAGTCAGAGACTACCACAGACATTAGATGTTACATTATTTCTGTAAATATTACAACAGCAAATATACATAAGAAAGAAAGAATAGGGCCTGTAAGTGAGTCACGATACATGGCGAGACTCAGCGTGACTGGAGCTGATTGGGGACTGGACACAAGAATAATATTCTAATGATGGATGACAGTTGTAGCTTCCGACTGATGAATACTATGAAAATCAGGTCATAAATATCTTGTGTTATACCTTTCTTATCTTAAATGTCCGAATTAATATTGAGTTTACCACACTACCATAGACTTATAGCGATTTACATAGTGCAGATAATAGACACGATTTTAGGCCGTATGTGTCTTTTATAGGATTTGCATTTTACATTGCTGTACGTTGTGGTTTCGATCAGCACTTATAACTGACAAGTTGTCTAAATGCACATAATCATGATACATGTATGCCCCAAATAGGTTGTACTGCGCGAAAACTGGCACTCTTCATTATTAGTCAAGATCGCCAAACACAAGTACTTGCCGCTAATAATCGATAACCACTATAATAATCGATTAAAATTCATGATTCCGTAATCATTGTCACCGGCAAAGTGTTCCATTGCTTCTGCTTGTAATAATCCTTAGGACAATATAACTGAAATACGCTATTTGGGAACAGTTCGATTATTACAACCAAAAACAAAGTCCTATATGTTTACATGGAGAATATGGATTTCCTGCCCCAAACTTCCCCCAGCCTCGTTTTTGCGCGCGAGACTTACACTCCCTATGTAGTAACCACACAACGCCTGAATAACTTTCTGCCGATGAGTATTAAATGGAGGGTGCCAGCTCCTCTGCCCAGAATTGGCTGAGCAGTAATTTCTAATGGGAAACCTACTGTCTAGAACATGTGAAAGTTAAACATCAAAGGGTATTGCTTGCCTTGGCATTATTGCCAATAAAGTTAGTTACGGAACTGGATATATTTTACATTTGTACATGTTGCAGATGTAATTTTTTAAATTGCAAACATTGTTCCGATCTTACTAAAAATAACTAAGCACACATTGGAAGGCAGTAATCCATAAGAATGTAATATTGAATAGAACAAATTAAATTTAAGTTCAGCTGCCTCCCTCACTTTAAGTTCAGCTGCCTCCCTCACTTTAAGTTCAGCTGCCTCCCTCACTTTAAGTTCAGCAGCCTCCCTCACTTTAAGTTCAGCTGCCTCCCCCCTCACTTTAAGTTCAGCTGCCTCCCTCACTTTAAGTTCAGCTGCCTCCCTCACTTTAAGTTCAGCTGCCTCCCTCACTTTAAGTTCAGCTGCCTCCCTCACTTTAAGTTCAGCTGCCTCCCTCACTTTAAGTTCAGCTGCCTTCCTCACTTTAAGTTCAGCAGCCTCCCTCACTTTAAGTTCAGCCCTCCCCCCTTTTAAGTTCACCTCACTTTAAGTTCAGCCTCCCTCACTTTAAGTTCAGCGCCTCCCTCACTTTAAACCCTCATTTAAGTTCAGCTGCCTCCCTCACTTTAAGTTCAGCTGCCTCCCTCACTTTAAGTTCAGCTGCCTCCCTCCTTTAAGTTCAGCAGCCTCCCTCATTTTAAGTTCAGCTGCCTCCCTCATTTTAAAGTTCAGCTGCCTCCCTCACTTTAAGTTCAGCTGCCTCCCTCACTTTAAGTTCAGCAGCCTCCCTCACTTAAGTTCAGCTGCCTCCCTCACTTTAAGTTCAGCTGCCTCCCTCACTTTAAGTTCAAAGCCTACCTCACTTTAGTTCAGCTCCTCCCTCACTTTAAGTTCAGCACCCTACCTCACTTTAAGTTCAGCTGCCTCCCTCACTTTAAGTTCAGCAGCCTCCCTCCTTTAAGTTCAGCTGCCTCCCTCACTTTAAGTTCAGCCCCCCTCACTTTAAGTTCAGCAGCCTCCCTCACTTTAAGTTCAGCTGCCTCCCTCACTTTAAGTTCAGCTGCCTCCCTCACTTTAAGTTCAGCAGCCTCCCTCACTTTAAGTTCAGCTGCCTCCCTCACTTTAAGTTCAGCTGCCTCCCTCACTTTAAGTTCAGCAGCCTCCCTCACTTTAAGTTCAGCAGCCTCCCTCACTTTAAGTTCAGCTGCCTCCCTCACTTTAAGTTCAGCAGCCTCCCTCACTTTAAGTTCAGCTGCCTCCCTCACTTTAGTTCAGCTGCCCCCCTCACTTAAGTTCAGCGCCCCCCCATTTTTAAGTTCAGCTGCCTCCCTCACTTTAAGTTCAGCTGCCTCCCTCACTTTAAGTTCAGCTGCCTCCCTCACTTTAAGTTCAGCAGCCTCCCTCACTTTAAGTTCAGCTGCCTCCCTCACTTTAAGTTCAGCAGCCTCCCTCACTTTAAGTTCAGCTGCCTCCCTCACTTTAAGTTCAGCTGCCTCCCTCACTTTAAGTTCAACTGCCTCCCGCATTTTAAGTTCAGCGCCTCCCTCACTTTAAGTTCAGCGCCTCCCTCACTTTAAGTTCAGCTGCCTCCCTCATTTTCCTAAGTTCAGCGCCCCCCTCACTTTAAGTTCAGCTGCCTCCCTCACTTTAAGTTCAGCTGCCTCCCTCACTTTAAGTTCAGCAGCCTCCCTCACTTTAAGTTCAGCTGCCTCCCTCACTTTAAGTTCAGCTGCCTCCCTCACTTTAAGTTCAGCTGCCTCCCTCACTTTCAGTTCAGCAGCCTCCCTCACTTTAAGTTCAGCAGCCTCCCTCACTTTAAGTTCAGCTGCCTCCCTCACTTTAAGTTCAGCTGCCTCCCTCACTTTAAGTTCAGCTGCCTCCCTCACTTTAAGTTCAGCAGCCTCCCTCACTTTAAGTTCAGCTGCCTCCCTCACTTTAAGTTCAGCTGCCTCCCTCACTTTAAGTTCAGCAGCCTCCCTCACTTTAAGTTCAGCTGCCTCCCTTTTAAGTTAAACTGCCTCCCCTAAGTTCAGCGCCTCCCTCACTTTAAGTTCAGCGCCTCCCTCACTTTAAGTTCAGCTGCCTCCCTCACTTTAAGTTCAGCAGCCTCCCTCACTTTAAGTTCAGCTGCCTCCCTCACTTTAAGTTCAGCTGCCTCCCTCACTTTAAGTTCAGCAGCCTCCCTCACTTTAAGTTCAGCTGCCTCCCTCACTTTAAGTTCAGCTGCCTCCCTCACTTTAAGTTCAGCTGCCTCCCTCACTTTAAGTTCAGCTGCCTCCCTCACTTTAAGTTCAGCTGCCTCCCTCACTTTAAGTTCAGCTGCCTCCCTCACTTTAAGTTCAGCTGCCTCCCTCACTTTAAGTTCAGCTGCCTCCCTCACTTTAAGTTCAGCAGCCTCCCTCACTTTAAGTTCAGCAGCCATGTGTCCGAGATGCTAGACGACCACTGCCTGGTGTTAACCTGTTGGGTGGTACCATTACATTTTGTTCTTGTTATTAGTGTTTGACTAGTTATTCAATTGTTATGCATCAGAAATAGAAGATGTACACTTCTTGTACAATTTGGCGGACGTATAATAAAGAATTTTTCCTTCAGAGGAATAACCTGACAGAGACAGAGGTAACGAAGGAACTTCGACGCAAAGATTCGCTGATGTCAAAACTCATCACCCAAAGTAAGTCATGTTAAAACAACAGTGATTGATTCGCTGCACATTAGTGGACAGAGGGATGTCATAGTTTGTACATGTGTTATGTTTTGCAAAGAAAGACACGTTTTGCAGACAGAAATGAGTTATATTTTACAGACAGATGTGTTATGTTTTGTGAAGTTAGACATGTTAAGTTTTGCACACAGAAATATGTTATATTTTACAGACAAAAATGAGTTATATTTTACAGATAGAAATGAGTTATATTTTACAGACAGATGTGTTATATTTTACAGACGTGTTATAATATTTTACACACAGAGATATTTTATATTTTACAGACAGACATGTTATGTTTTACAGACAGAGACATGTTATGTTTTACAGACAGAGACATGTTATGTTTTACAGACAGAGACATGTTATGTTTACAGATAGAGACATGTTATATTTACAGATAGAGACATGTTATGTTTTACAGACAGAGACATGTTATGTTTACAGATAGAGACATGTTATGTTTTACAGACAGAGACATGTTATCTTTTACAGACAGAGACATGTTATGTTTACAGATAGAGACATTTTATATTTTACAGACAGAGACATGTTATGTTTTACAGATAGAGACATGTTATGTTTTACAGACAGAGACATGTTATGTTTTACAGATAGAGACATGTTATGTTTTACAGATAGAGACATGTTATATTTACAGATAGAGACATGTTATGTTTTACAGACAGAGACATGTTATGTTTTACAGACAGAGACATGTTATGTTTTACAGATAGAGACATGTTATGTTTTACAGATAGAGACATGTTATGTTTTACAGACAGAGACATGTTATGTTTTACAGATAGAGACATGTTATGTTTTACAGACAGAGACATGTTATATTTACAGACAGAGACATGTTATGTTTTACAGACAGAGACATGTTATGTTTTACAGACAGAGACATGTTATGTTTTACAGATAGAGACATGTTATGTTTTACAGACAGAGACATGTTATGTTTTACAGATAGAGACATGTTATGTTTTACAGACAGAGACATGTTATATTTTACAGACAGAGACATGTTATGTTTTACAGATAGAGACATGTTATGTTTTACAGATAGAGACATGTTATGTTTTACAGACAGAGACATGTTATGTTTTACAGATAGATACATGTTATGTTTTACAGATAGAGACGTGTTCTATTTTACAGACAGAGACATGTTATGTTTTACAGATAGAGACATGTTATGTTTTACAGATAGAGACATGTTTTACAGACAGAGACATGTTATATTTACAGACAGAGACATGTTATGTTTTACAGACAGAGACATGTTATGTTTTACAGACAGAGACATGTTATGTTTTACAGACAGAGACATGTTATGTTTTACAGACAGAGACATGTTATGTTTTACAGACAGAGACATGTTATGTTTTACAGATAGAGACATGTTATATTTTACAGACAGAGACATGTTATGTTTTACAGATAGAGACATGTTATGTTTACAAATAGAGACATGTTATGTTTACAAATAGAGACATGTTATATTTACATACAGAGACATGTTATATTTTACAGATAGAGACATACTTGCAGCAAAGGAGAGACTACAGTTGGAGGTGGCCAGACAGCGGTCAACTGTCCAGGAGCTGCGGGCCCACATTGATGTCCTCAGTGAGGCTCTGACCAGCGCCCGGTCAAGCACCATCAAATACGAAGAAGAGGTGATAACATTAATAATAATCAACTTTATTTTAAACACTGATCTCCAGAGTATAACTTTGGATGTATGGTCGTCTATAAAACAATATAAGTTATGTATAAAAATAAACTTTGGTGATGTTAATTCAGCCTGATAACAATTGTGACTATGAAACCTTGTAAAAATATAAATAAGTAACACAAGAAACATAGCAAACATTTAAAACCAAATAAATGTAATAAAAATGTGAAATTTAGACAAATAAATACATATACTAACATGTTATTAAATATATAATTAAAAAATAATATAGTGTAATAGTAAACACCCAAATAATTAGACATTAAAAGCAGATTTTATATGATGCGAGCGAGCGACCGAGCGAATATAACACTTGGTTATATTTATTCAACCAAGCCACAATAGGGAACAATTCAAAAAATGTTGCAGTTGATAGCATTCACAGTATTCACTGTCAATGACGACTGGCATTTTAATGGCAATGATGGCTAATATATACAAATAACAATTTATTTACCAAACTTTTACAAATGATGGCTGTCATATTCTAGTCACAATCTATGAACTGCACTACAATATTTTACAACATTCTCCAGGTTTTTAAAAGGGGGGGTCCAAATTCTGTAATAGAATATGGACCACCGAGTCTTTAGGAGGGTCAATATCCTATCTGACACTGGTGTGTCGTAGATACGGAGACGACACATTCAGGAGCAGAAGGTGGACGACCTACAGAAGACACTGCTGCAACTGAAGCTGCTGAGTGAGAAGAGAGAACTCGTCCAGCAGCAGATCCAACAGAAGCTGGAGCAGGAGGTACAGCAGCTCAAGGAGCACAAGGTTGGTGCACCACCCTCTAGGGGGAGCCACGTGTTCAATTTTATGCTGCTTAAAAGTGAGAGCCCACTATCCTGCCGTTTTCACGAACAAGTGCAATACGTAAATAAGATGATAAAATAGATGTATAAAGACGATGCAAATGTTATAAAATAAATATATAGATGAATTATCGTCTTGTTCTTCTGTTGATGCGTGTTGGTATTTGGCTGGGTGCTTACGTTTGACTCCCTGACAAGTGACAAACCGGTTCAATTGAATACCACCTCAGCTTCACTTGGGGAGCATTACGCCAAAATGCTGCAATTAATGCACGGAGATTATTCATGCACACACATCCACTACAGTCTATAGCCAGGTACTCATCCATACTGGACCAATATATAGTGAATGAACTAGCCGGTGGTTGGAAATAGCAGTAGGTGGGTATTAAGCTGGTTACTTTTGTTCCAAAGCTTTAGCTGCCTATTAATTGATTAATTTATGCCTAATAATCAGGGATTGTTACTAGCTTATGGTTTTTTCTCTGACAGTTGGGTTACTGACTTGCTATTTATGTACCTTCAAACCTTTAATGACATGATGTAATTATTGTGTAATTACTGCCATGTAGCTATTGACTTATAGGCCTGATCTGTAATCACTGACCTATTGTGTTCTTATTTGCAGATGTTGCATTTACATGCCTGTGTGTGTGTGTTAGTGCGTGTGCATGTGTGTGTTTGTTGGGGTGCATGCTAGTATGTGTGTGTTACTGTGTGTGTAATTTATGTTTATGTGTGTGCATGAAGGTGAATGTGTGTGAACTTAGTTATATTCACTATACTTTGTGTGTAGAATCACAACATAACTACTGTTACATCTGTTGCTAGGCGAATCGGAACAGAGTTGCCATGGAGACGGATGAAGGCATTGCATCAGACTCTGAGTCACCCACGAGTGTGCAGAGCTTGATTCGACAAATGCACGACAAAGAACAGCGAGTACTTAACCTGCAGGCTGAGGTTGTCAAGGTAACCACAGTAAACAACAAACTAACAAATTACCTGTGGCCTGTATTGAATATATTTCACACAAAACAGTATAGAAGTATGATATGCATGGCAATACTGCCAATATAGGGATACATGAGGTGTTGTGTAAGAGTAAGATTATAGTCATACTGTCTGTCTTTTGCAGTGGGAACAGAAGTTTCTGGAAGAGAGCATTTCGAAGCAGTTAGTGACAGAGACAGCTGCTGTAGCCAAGTAAGTGAAGATGCACTCATTTGTCTTCATGTGTCTATGTCTTGGTCTTTCAAGCATGTCAGACATCTACAAAATGATCCTTAGGAATGTTTGAACTGTATGTTGACAGTAGAGACACCTGTATGTTGTCACTAGAGACACTTGTATGTTCACAGTAGAGACACCTGTATGTTGACCGTAGAGACACCTGTATGTTGACACTAGAGACACCTGTGTGTTGGCAATAGAGACACCTGTATGTTGACAGTAGAGACACTTGTATGTTGAAAGTAGAGACACCTGTATGTTGACAGTAGAGACACCTATGTGTTGACAGTAGAGACACCTGTGTGTTGACAGTAGAGACACCTGTATGTTGACAGTAGAGACACCTGTGTGTTGACAGTAGAGACACTTGTATGTTGACACTAGAGACACCTGTGTGTTGACACTAGAGACTGTGTGTTGACAGTAGAGACACCTGTATGTTGACAGTATAGACACTTGTATGTTGAAAGTAGAGACACCTGTATGTTGACAGTAGAGACACTTGTATGTTGAAAGTAGAGACACCTGTATGTTGACAGTAGAGACACCTGTATGTTGACACTAGAGACACCTGTGTGTTGACAGTCGAGATACGTGTATGTTGACAGTAGAGACACTTGTATGTTGAAAGTAGAGACACCTGTATGTTGACAGTAGAGACACTTGTATGTTGAAAGTAGAGACACCTGTATGTTGACAGTAGAGACACCTGTATGTTGACACTAGAGACACCTGTGTGTTGACAGTCGAGATACGTGTATGTTGACAGTAGAGATATCTGTATGTTGACAGTAGAGACACCTGTATGTTGACACTAGAGACACCTGTATGTTGACACTAGAGACACCTGTATGTTGACAGTAGAGACACCTGTATGTTGACAGTAGAGACACCTGTATGTTGACACTAGAGACACCTGTATGTTGACACTAGAGACACCTGTATGTTGACAGTACAGACACCTGTATGTTGACACTAGAGACACCTGTATGTTGACACTAGAGACACCTGTATGTTGACACTAGAGACACCTGTATGTTGACAGTAGAGACACCTGTATGTTGACACTAGAGACACCTGTATGTTGACACTAGAGACACCTGTGTGTTGACACTAGAGACACCTGTGTGTTGACACTAGAGACACCTGTATGTTGACAGTAGAGACACCTGTATGTTGACAGTAGAGACACCTGTATGTTGACACTAGATACACCTGTGTGTTGACACTAGAGACACCTGTGTGTTGACACTAGAGACACCTGTATGTTGACACTAGAGACACATGTGTGTTGACACTAGAGACACCTGTGTGTTGACACTAGAGACACCTGTGTGTTGACACTAGAGACACCTGTGTGTTGACACTAGAGACACCTGTGTGTTGACACTAGAGACACCTGTGTGTTGACACTAGAGACACCTGTGTGTTGACACTAGAGACACCTGTATGTTGACACTAGAGACACCTGTATGTTGACAGTAGAGACACCTGTATGTTGACAGTAGAGACACCTGTATGTTGACAGTAGAGACACCTGTGTGTTGACACTAGAGACACCTGTGTGTTGACAGTAGAGACACCTGTTGTTGACACTAGAGACACCTGTGTGTTGACACTAGAGACACCTGTGTGTTGACACTAGAGACACCTGTATGTTGACAGTAGAGACACCTGTATGTTGACAGTAGAGACACCTGTATGTTGACACTAGAGACACCTGTATGTTGACACTAGAGACACCTGTATGTTGACAGTAGAGAGGCGCACCTTTCGGCTGCTGCGTCTGTAGCAGTGGAGTGCGGTCGCATCAGTTGTGAGAATACCCACGATGCACCAGTGCGATATCTGCAGGAGTTCTACGCAGCGGACAACAAATGTGCCATCTACGAAGCAAAGTGAGTAATATTCCATATTGTCCGCAATAAACACACAGTGTTGAATGCAAATGCTTGGGTGTGAATGTATTAAGGCCAGATAAGGCAGCTAAATAGTGTATTTTTGAAATTTTATAATTATGGCACACTTATCTTCCCAGTGAGAAAGGGTAAGTCTTTGGGAATTAAAAAAAACGTGTAACTTTTTTACTCAAGCCCACCAGTACCATGATAACCAAACAAAATGGCTGCTATAATGTGAAAATTGCATAAAAATAGTTATGCTACTTTTTATAAATATAATGTAAGGTTGTAGTTATAATCTCATAAGACATACGTAGCACTAGTTATCAATGGTGGATAAACATACAGACAACATGTATGTGACACGTATGTAAATCTAAGATGTTTCTGTTGACATGTGGTTCAGTTTGCATGTGGTTTGATTTGACATGTAGTTCGATTGACGTGTGGTTCGGTTGACATGTGTTTCGGTTGACATGTAGTTCGATTGACATGTGGTTCACATGACATGTGGTTCGATTGACATTTGATTTAATTGACATATGGTTCGGTTGACATTTAGTTAGATTGACATGTGGTTCGGTTGATTTGTGGTTCACTTGACATTTGGTTCACTTGACATGTGGTTCAGTTGACATGTGGTTCAGTTGACATGTGGTTCACTTGACATGTGGTTCACTTGACATGTGGTTCACTTGACATGTGGTTCACTTGACATGTGGTTCAGTTGACATGTGGTTCAGTTGACATGTGGTTCAATTGACATTTGGTTCACTTGACATGTGGTTCAGTTGACATATGGTTCACTTGACATTTGGTTCACTTGACATGTGGTTCACTTGACATGTGGTTCACTTGACATGTGGTTCACTTGACATGTGGTTTAGTTGACATTTGGTTCACTTGACATTTGGTTCACTTGACATGTGGTTCACTTGACATTTGGTTCACTTGACATGTGGTTCACTTGACATGTGGTTCAATTGACATGTGGTTCATTTGACATTTGGTTCACTTGACATGTGGTTCACTTGACATGTGGTTCACTTGACATGTGGTTCACTTGACATGTGGTTCAGTTGACATGTGGTTCAGTTGACATGTGGTTCAATTGACATTTGGTTCACTTGACATGTGGTTCGGTTGATTTATGGTTCACTTGACATTTGGTTCACTTGACATGTGGTTCACTTGACATGTGGTTCACTTGACATTTGGTTCACTTGACATTTGGTTCACTTGACATGTGGTTCACTTGACATTTGGTTCACTTGACATGTGGTTCACTTGACATGTGGTTCAATTGACATGTGGTTCATTTGACATTTGGTTCACTTGACATTTGCTTTGGTTGACACGCATTGGTTGCTGCAGACTCAAGAGCCTCCAGAGACAGATGGCGGAGAAGGATGCAGTGATGAGGATGATGGGAGGTCACGCTTCGCTGGACGAGGCTGCGGGCCACTTCTACGCTTCACCGCATCACTCAAAACATCCGTCCATCTGCTCGCTTTCGTCACTGACAGCAACGCCACCTAGCAGCTGCTCCAGCAGACAGAGCAGCCAGGTTGACGTGAGTCGTCGCTACTCTCTGCTTCGCCCTGACCCCCGACCCCCGGCACACAGCAAATCAAGTAAGACAGCGCGGTGTGGCTGAGTTTGTTAACCCTTTATGCCCCATGGTGTGAATAGTTCATATAGGAGCAACAGATGGCTGTTGTTGTGTTTCTAAAAGAGTTTTGAGTATAACTAAAGGTAAATTGAATGTGTTAATGCAACAAATAGATAGGTTGGACTCGATAAGCCAAATGGCTTCCTTGTCCACCTGCCATCTAGAGTTGAATCTCTAGGTGGCAATCTTGTTAAATCTTGTTAAAAACATACACAGTAAATAAGGTCTATGTGCTTGTAGTAATAATATACTAATGTTGTTTCATATAGCGCCACATTCATAATTGCTTTTGGCGCTTCACAATATATTACTATTAAAATACGTAAAAAGCATAATTTTACAGACTAAGAAGGATACTAATATTTTAAAGTAAAATTAATATGCTATTAAATAATGTAGCATTTGTCAAAATAAAGATGTAAATAAATCAATAAATTACCCACTAGTCATAAAAAATACATAATCCTACAAATAATTCCACAACAATAATACTGATAAATGAATGTATACATATGGTTAATAGTAATAAATAATTTGGTAAATATAAAACAAATATAAATGGTAAAAATAATAACAAAATTATAATAATTATGTTAGTATAACAATAATGACAATAATACTAATAAATATATGTATGTATTGACAATGGTTTTAATAAAAAAATCAGTGTTCATGTTGAATTACATTAGTATGAAATAAAAAAATCACCAGTCAATGCTTGCTTATTGGCCAGTTATTAGAGACACATCTCAATATAGCTGTGGTCAGGAACTGTGAGATTTCAAAATATGTTCTGATTAGGCCACAGGTGTGATATAGTTAGTTGGCACTCTGTTTCATACGTACAGGACTACAGGCCACAGTTGCCTTTTGTTGCCTTTTTTGCACAAACAAAAACTGACCACAAAACTTCATGTATTGTTGCGCTTCACTGATCACTTACTCCATGTAATGCGGCACTCCACTGACCACTGTATTGTCACACCTCACTGAGCACTGTATTGTCACACCTAACTGACCATTGTATTGTCACACCTCTGAACATTGTATTGTCACACCCCACTGACCACTGTATTGTCACACCTCACTGACCACTTTTTTGGTCACACCTAACTGACCACTTTTATTGTCACACCTCACTGAGCACTGTATTGTCACACCTAACTGACCACTGTATTGTCACACCTCACTGACCACTGTATTGTCACACCTCACTGACCACTGTATTGTCACACCTCACTGACCACTGTATTGTCACACCTCACTGACCACTGTATTGTCACACCTCACTGACCACTGTATTGTCACACCTCACTGACCAGTGTATTGTCACACCCCACTGAGAATTGTATTGTCACACCTCACTGAGTATTGTATTTTCACACCTCACTGAGCACTGTATTGTCACACCTCACTGAGCACTGTATTGTCACACCTCACTGAGTATTGTATTTTCACACCTCACTGAGCACTGTATTGTCACACCTCACTGAACACTATTATCACACCCAATTAAGCACTGTATTTCTTACACCTCACTGAGCACTGTATTTGTTACACCTCACACAGCACTGTATTTGGTACACCTCACAGAGCACTGTATTTGGTACACCTCACTGAGCACTGTATTTGTTACACCTCACACAGCACTGTATTTGTTACACCTCACACAGCACTGTATTTGGTACACCTCACTGAGCACTGTATTTGTTACACCTCACACAGCACTATATTTGTTACACCTCACACAGCACTGTATTTGGTACACCTCACTGAGCACTGTATTTGTTACACCTCACACAGCACTATATTTGTTACACCTCACACAGCACTGTATTTGGTACACCTCACTGAGCACTGTATTTGTTACACCTCACACAGCACTATATTTGTTACACCTCACACAGCACTGTATTTGGTACACCTCACTGAGCACTGTATTTGTTACACCTCACACAGCACTGTATTTGTTACACCTCACAGAGCACTGTATTTGGTACACCTCACAGAGCACTGTATTTGGTACCTACAGCACTGTATTTGTTACACCTCACAGAGCACTGTATTTGGTACACCTCACACAGCACTGTATTTGGCACACCTCACTGAGCACTGTATTTGGTTACACCTCACAGAGCACTGTATTTGGTACACCTCACAGAGCACTGTATTTGGTACACCTCACAGAGCACTGTATTTGGTACACCTCACACAGCACTGTATTTGGCACACCTCACAGAGCACTGTATTTGGTACACCTCACAGAGCACTGTATTTGGTACACCTCACACAGCACTGTATTTGGCACACCTCACTGAGCACTGTATTTGGCACACCTCACTGAGCACTGTATTTGGTACACCTCACTGAGCACTGTATCTTGTACACCTCACAGAGCACTGTATTTGGTACACCTCACAGAGCACTCTATTTGGTACGCCTCACAGAGCACTGTATTTGTTACACCTTACACAGCACTCTATTTGGTATACCTCACTGAGCACTGTATTTGTTACACCTCACAGAGCACTGTATTTGTTACACCTCACAGAGCACTGTATTTGTTACACCTCACAGAGCACTGTATTTGTTACACCTCACAGAGCACTGTATTTGTTACACCTCACAGAGCACTGTATTTGGTACACCTCACAGAGCACTGTATTTGGTACACCTCACAGAGCACTTATTTGGTACGCCTCACAGAGCACTATACTGTCATGTACTGTATTGTCACACCACACCAAGTATGTTGTTGTTGTTGCAGACAGCCTGGGCAGCTCCCTGACCAGTGACGGGGAGGGGGACATCTCCCACTGTCCCTCTGAGGATCCACAACTTTGCTTCCTTCAGAGAAACTTCCCCACTCAGGTAACACTCGTTTGATCATCTAAGTAAATAAAAACAAATTTTCACAACGTTGAAAAAATGTGAGTCATGTGGCTTATGCGTCATGTACAGTGTGAGTCATGTGTCAATTGTAAATCATGTGTACTTACGAGTCATGTGTGCAACCTATCATTGTTAGATGTCCCCCATTATGTGGTAACGCGAGTGTAACATGTTCCACCAGGTGGCGCTGCGAGGTGGCCTTCAGTCCGGATGCGACCAGTTGAAGGAGTGCTTCTGGCAGGTGTGAGAAGCCAGCGACGTGTTCTTCAAATTCGTTTGTTAGACAAATGTTCTGCACTGTTGTGTCGTCATCTAAACTGAACTGTGTCCTTCCTATCAGTGTGGCTGCGCTACATCAAGACTTTTCAACTTTATGCTTTTAGCCTTGTATTTTCTGGGAGAGTTAACAGATAGTCGCAACTGATTTGTTGCCAGTCGGCAGAGACTTTAAATGATGAACTTGTGCGGTAACAGCATAAAACGCTACCAAAGGAGAGTTTGTCATGTTCGAAGTGAGTTCTGTGTGAGAGTGCATTTCGCTACATCTGAGATGGATTATGTTGTGTGTATTGCTTGTATGTAAATTAGATGTAATTGCATAAATGTTGTGTGTCAATATATTGTGTTTGTGTTTGTATTTTCCTGGAGAAAATATTGTCTTGTAAAACATACCTGAATTCACACGAGAGCATACGTTGATTTATACACTTCACTTGAATTCACCACAAAGCAAACATAATAATAATAATAATGACTTCTTTTGCGCCAATATCCTCAAGATCAAGCTCAGTGGCGTTATTGTTCTGAAGACATTCCATGAGGACTGCTTAAACCCAGCAGTCCACAAATGACGAAGGTTCTTACAACAAACTCATAGAATCTGGAAAATGGAGTTGCCCACATGATTAACTCAATCCGTGATCATTCCACACCGAGGGAGGGGACACATAAGGCAAAAGATACAGAATCTGGATTAATAATGTTTACTTTGTGAATCATCAATATGTTGACCATGGCACCTTATACCCCTAGAAACAACCACACAATGGGGACAATAGGACTAGGGGGTTCTAGTAGCTTTGATATATTACTCATTCCCATGAATTTCTACTCGCCTTGGGGCAACCGTTAAGTTCAATCCCCAGTAAGGGTGTATTAGAGCAGGTTCAGGCGTCATTGCTTATATACATGAAAAAACGGCTGATGGTATGCGACAGTAATCTTCTGGAATTCGGCCAACGAATAAATGATTTCTTTAAATCGGTGACTGATCACCTACCTGCCCTGAGTGCTGACGATGACTACCTACAGCTCGAAGTGTCATGTGTGCCATCTGAATATGTTATCCCGGTTGAGAAGATGGAAAAGCAGTTACGCAAACTAGACATTAGTAAAACACCGGGCCCAGTTCCGATTGACGTTTCTGCGCATGCGCGATATATGTAAAATCATCAATGTGCAGCGAAAAGACAAAGCATTTATGGAATAAATACTACAGGTTGCTTGTTAGGATGTATGTAATCTCTCAGCAAAGTTATTTGTCACAAATTCACACGAGGCAAACAAGTTTTGAGGCATATTTTGAGAGCAAGCGTAAATCACGCGACTGTAGTGCGCAATAATCCGTGACAGCGATTTATAAAAACGTAATATTTTATTGCATTGAACGACATCTTAAGAAACTCTTCACAGTAATCATCACAGGAAAGTTATCGAACAGCTCGTGGTATTTATACCGAAAATGCTTTGTTGTTTTGCAGTTATTGTGCATGCGCAGAAACGTCAATCGGAATGTTTTTAACGACCGGAAAAATGTAAGTGCGACACCGGCCCAGTTGCTGCCATCTACAACAGCTCGCTTCGAGAGGGGCATGTTCCACGTACAGTGTATCTGGCGTGCTGCATACTTCAGTCCACTTCCAAAACAGAAGCCACCAGAGCACATCAAAACAGACAGACCAATCTCCTTGACTGCTGTGCTGTGTAATGAAATGAAAGAAATGGAAGAGTTCGTTGTTAAATGGGTCTGGGACAGTGCTCAAGAGTTGACCTAAACTAATACGGCTCCATTAAGTACAACAATAATGACTCTTCTTGACGTCAGCATAGAATATGTTGATGACAGCATTTGTGATATTGACAATATGTTGGGGGGTCGGGGGACCAATTTATATATATATATTGTATGTAATACTGTATATATGTATATACATACATATTAATCATCTATGATGTGCTTGATGGCTAGTGCCTATTAATATATCAACGCAAGGGTGCAAAATGATAGAGCCAGACATAATGAATATTTACTGGACTAAGTTGTGCGCTGCGGCCAACCAAACAATTTATCTAGTGATTTTCCACTGGGTAGTCGGAAGTTTATATCTGAACTCGTATATTAATTTTACTACTAGACCAATGTAGGTTTTTTAGGAGAGGGGAGTGATCAGTCTCGCTATATGCCTGTAAATTTGTTTTTTTAACTGAAAAAGTGGGGGGGGACATTTCCTATGCTGGCTGAAAAGTGGGGGGACACCACCGATCGATGCCCGTGATCGTAGCAATGGTGAAGTCTAACAAATGTAGAGTCATTCCAACAACATATTGAAGATAATACATTTATTAACAAGAAAAATATGAATTTATTGTTATCTCAGAAAAACAAATTCATTCAAAATATTTTACATGTTTGCTCACTGAAACGTGATTCTATCATTAATTGTCAAATTTTCATTGAAATTAGTTTATATCTCAAATAAAATAATTTCAAATGATAAGATCGACTCTTTACCTGCATGACTGTATAACTTTTCTTTTCTCTTTAATGCAGATATATACCTTTGGAGGGAAATAAAATACATCGTTTGGCTGTGTACAGTCATTTAAGACAGTGTTTATGTCAACTTGAGATAAGTGTGCTAGCATCAACTGAAACACGGCAGAGGTGAGTGAAGCATTTACAAACACTCTTCACTGACTCAACGAAATTGCACATTTTGAGAACACGTCTCCCACATTCACCCAAACATCATCTATCGAGTCAGCACTGTATGTCGGTCGGTTCATTCTATAGACATTCATGTCGATAACATCATTGAACAGGTTCATGTTGTAAGTCGTGTTGGAGTCTAGACACTGGTGCTGAAGACGTCATGGTTTTGGACGACTGTTGAAGACGTCATCAATTGGACTGACGCCGTATGTTGTGTCATAGACTAAACATTGGTGTTGAAGACGTCATCAATTGGATTGCCTCTATATATTGTGTCAGAGTCTAGACATTGGTGTTGAAGACGTCATCAATTGGATTGCCTCTATATATTGTGTCAGAGTCTAGACATTGGTGTTGAAGACGTCATCAATTGGACTGACGCTGTATGTTGTGTCATAGACTAAACATTGGTGTTGAAGACGTCATCAATTGGACTGCCACTGTATGTTTCGCCATAGTCCTGACATTGGTGTTGAAGACGTCATCAATTGGATTGCCTCTATATATTGTGTCAGAGTCTAGACATTGGTGTTGAAGACGTCATCGGTTGGGTCTACGCTGTATGTTGTGTCGGAATGACGGGCGTCATGTGCTTTCTTCTCGTGAACGCGGTTCATGTACTTTGTGCCGTGTCTCAATCGCAGCATGCGCCGCAGCTACAACCACAACAAGAGTCAAAGTTTCACATCACAGTCACCATGAGTTTGTCCAGTCATAACACTATTTTGTATTTTTAAACGTTTCATCACATTTCCTACTTTGGTAACAGTCACCCTTTTGAGAATTTGCAAGTGAATTTGCAAGCTCTTAATCTGTAACACTGATGGCATTTAGATACAGGCTTATAAGTAAACATCAGGCCAGACACAGCTGAGTATAATCAGAGTTTGCAAATGCTTCTGTTTAATTCGCCATGGAACAGATGTGAGACTAAAATATACCCACATACTTTGTCAGTATCAGCGTTACAAACAACACACAGATGTACTGTGAGGATTGTGTAGTTTTATACAACATACACGTGTACTGTGAGGATTGTGTAGTTTTAAACAACATACACACGTACTGTGAGGATTGTGTAGTTTTAAACAACGTACACACGTGCTGTGAGGATTGTGTAGTTTTAAACAATGTACACGTGTACTGTGAGGATTGTGTAGTTTTAAACAACGTACACGTGTACTATGAGTATTGTGTAGTTTTAAACAACACACATGTGTACTGTGGGGATTGTGTACTTTTAAACAACATACACACATACTCTCATTATCACATAGTTGCAAACAACACACACACAAACACACACACACAAACACACACACAAACACACACACACATGTACAGTCAGTACCATGAAACGACGTATAGAAATACTCTCTGACCATCACCATGTTGTCAACGTACACTATCATCATGCAAGTATTACACACACACACATAAGTGATGCAACTGCTGTCAAAGGTTTGGTGTATGTGAGTAACTCACCATGTTTGGAGAGACGTAATGTGGATTCTGATACAATGTTGGTCCTCCAAAACTGCCTTGGAAGATGCGAATTGGATTAAGGACCATCCTAGGACCTGTCAACAAGACACATTTTAGCATTAGGGCCACTTAGTTGAATATATTATGCAGAAACATATCATGAGTGTTGCCAGCAAGGTATTTTACAAATGCTTATTCACCAATTAACTTCCTTATATTAGAATTTAGGTCTAGTTAATATTATGATTTTGTTTACTGTAATTGTAACCAATCATCATGATTAAATATTTATGTACATTGTAAAATGTTATTCTGTACATTTACTTTTCACAAGAATGATTATACTCTGCTCCGAAAAGGTAAATGAAACAAGCAGAAGAAAAAAGTACATTTTTTCTCCAGTTTATGTACAACATTCATTTACATCTATATACCTACAAGGGAAGCTGATTCACATACACATTTTAATATAATAATTTACCAGTGTACATATGCCAAAAAAGCTAGTTTAAAAATGTTCCTTTACCAAGTTGTGAACAAAATCATAAAAATTAAGTTGCAAATGTAGCTATTGTTTATTTGATAATCACATTTTTGTTACTAAATTCACAGTTTATATATCTGCCAGCATTAAAGTGTAACACTGCAAGAATACCAAGTAAGTAGTACTAGTTCTAAGTAAGTAGTACTAGTTCTATGTAAGTAGTACTAGTTCTATGTAAGTAGTACTAGTTCTATGTAAGTAGTACTAGTTCTATGTAGGTAGTACTAGTTCTATGTAGGTAGTACTAGTTCTATGTAGGTAGTACTAGTTCTATGTAGGTAGTACTAGTTCTACGTAGGTAGTACTAGTTCTACGTAGGTAGTACTAGTTCTACGTAGGTAGTACTAGTTCTACGTAAGTAGTACTAGTTCTACGTAAGTAGTACTAGTTCTACGTAAGTAGTACTAGTTCTACGTAAGTAGTACTAGTTCTACGTAAGTAGTACTAGTTCTACGTAGGTAATACTAGTTCTATGTAGGTAATACTAGTTCTATGTAAGTAATACTAGTTCTATGTAAGTAGTACTAGTTCTATGTAAGTAGTACTAGTTCTATGTAAGTAGTACTAGTTCTATGTAAGTAGTACTAGTTCTATGTAAGTAGTACTAGTTCTATGTAAGTAGTACTAGTTCTATGTAAGTAGTACTAGTTCTATGTAAGTAGTACTAGTTCTATGTAAGTAGTACTAGTTCTATGTAAGTATACTAGTTCTATGTAAGTAGTACTAGTTCTATGTAAGTAGTACTAGTTCTATGTAAGTAGTACTAGTTCTATGTAAGTAGTACTAGTTCTATGTAAGTAATACTAGTTCTATGTAAGTAATACTAGTTCTATGTAGGTAATACTAGTTCTATGTAAGTAATACTAGTTCTATGTAAGTAGTACTAGTTCTGTGTAAGTAGTACTAGTTCTGTGTAAGTAGTACTAGTTCTGTGTAAGTAGTACTAGTTCTGTGTAAGTAGTACTAGTTCTGTGTAAGTAGTACTAGTTCTGTGTAAGTAGTACTAGTTCTGTGTAAGTAGTACTAGTTCCGTGTAAGTAGTACTAGTTCCATGTAAGTAGTACTAGTTCCATGTAAGTAGTACTAGTTCCATGTAAGTAGTACTAGTTCTATGTAAGTAGTACTAGTTCTATGTAAGTAGTACTAGTTCTATGTAAGTAGTACTAGTTCTATGTAAGTAGTACTAGTTCTATGTAAGTAGTACTAGTTCTATGTAAGTAGTACTAGTTCTATGTAAGTAGTACTAGTTCTATGTAAGTAGTACTAGTTCTACGTAGGTAATACTAGTTCTACGTAGGTAATACTAGTTCTACGTAGGTAATACTAGTTCTACGTAAGTAGTACTAGTTCTACGTAAGTAGTACTAGTTCTATGTAAGTAGTACTAGTTCTATGTAAGTAGTACTAGTTCTATGTAAGTAGTACTAGTTCTACGTAAGTAGTACTAGTTCTACGTAAGTAGTACTAGTTCTATGTAAGTAGTACTAGTTCTACGTAAGTAGTACTAGTTCTATGTAAGTAGTACTAGTTCTATGTAAGTAGTACTAGTTCTATGTAAGTAATACTAGTTCTATGTAAGTAATACTAGTTCTATGTAAGTAATACTAGTTCTATGCCCTCAGTTAAATATTTTTGTGTTATCAAATATTTGTATACATGTTGGAACAAATCACAGGTAGTTTTCAACTTTTAAACCTGGGTGGCAAATGACCCTTTTAACACTTGGAAGGTGGGCAAATGACCACTGGACAAATGCCTTACCTATCTCTGCCAACTCTGCATTCTCTTCCAGAATCTGGTAATTGCGAAACCAAATCCTGTTATCAGCAACAGAGAACGTGAAGACATGGTCGAAGAATGGCTGGCTCTTTGGATGATAGTTCGGTGTACTGAATGTCTACAAGCAGTAATATATGGGGTCATTTGGGTAACGGCTAAAAGATAATGGTAAGTTCTTAAATAGCGCAGTATCCAATCCTCAGGATTGCTCAAAGCGCTTTACACTTTATTCCCCTGACAGACCTGTTCAATGAGACACGATCTCAATTTCTCTGGGAAGCATCCAGCCATATGCTACAATGCTACAATGCTGCGAGAAGGCTGCTCGTACACATATCCTCTCAGTCGAGAGTCTTAAGCTCTACCCCTGAGCCACTGCGCTCTACGAGTTTAGCTCTTTGGGAGGGTAAATGGGCATAATGAATGTGTGCAAACAATAACATATGGGGTCATTTGGGCAAAGGCTAGCGCTTTGGGAGGGTGGTTGGGTACATTGAAATGCAACAGATACCATCTGGGCAAAAGACACGACTATAATTTGTTTTGGTTGGTAGATAGGCCTGTAGAAAGTCACTTTTAAGGGTTTACTCTCTGGGTGTCAACTGAGAGGATATTACAAATAACTGCTGGACCTTCTGTGATACCACGGCACATGCTACACATGAGGGCCTTACCTGAATGAAGAGCTCCTTTAGTAGAGCCAAGTGGGGCTCTCCATCAAATGCCTACAAATACAAACACACATACTTAGTGGGGGTAGGCAGCCTCAAGGAACATATTGCTGGGAGGTTCCATGCCAAATCAACAGATTTTCAGAAACTCCAAATTTCCCATGAACAATGTCTTAATATCTCTTCAAAAATGCAACCAATACAAAAACAAGCATGCCTCAAAAAGCCAACAGGGCATTGAGTAGTTTGTAATAATAAATAAATAATATAAATAATAATATCACATTCACGATAGCCCAACTAAATACAATGCACATTTTAAAAATATGCATAATTTTTTTAACATGGGGTCATCATAAAGACAGGCTTTCATCATAGATTACATCTATGATGAGTGGTTAGCTCAGCTGATATGATAATTTTATACCTGCATAATGTGATTACTAACTTAACGCAAGTTTATCAAAATGTCTCTTTCCCCTTTTAGACATTTTGAGCAGTATGTCTATTTTAGCTTTAGTATGGAACTTACCTATTGGAAAACTTTACAATTTAATTATGCTTCTGAAGGATGTGTGACTGTGTGTATATGCATGTGTGCATGTAGATATAAATTAAATAATTAGTACTAATTGTTTGTATCTATTTTCTGTTTTGTTTATTGAATCTTACCGGATCAAATGACAGCAGCGGTCTGGATCCCTTCAGACAGTTGCCTGTCATCTTCAGCTCCAGCATTGTGTGCACTGGAACAATATGACAGCATTTCCTGGTTACCATAGCAACATGATTGGATGGATTTAGCCTTTGCTCATAAAATTGGGATGGGAAAAGGAGTGACCAGACAGGAGAGATGGAGTGACCAGACTGAAGAGATGGAGTGACCAGACATGAGAGATGGAGTGACCAGACTGAAGAGATGGAGTGACCAGACAGGAGAGATGGAGTGACTAGACTGAAGAGATGGAGTGACCAGACTGAAGAGATGGAGTGACCAGACTGAAGAGATGGAGTGACCAGACTGAAGAGATGGAGTGACCAGACTGAATAAATGGAGCGATCAGACTGAAGAAATGGAGTGACCAGACTAAAGAGATGGAGTGACCAGACTGAAGAGACGGAGTGACCAGACTGAAGAGACGGAGCGACCAGACTGAAGAGACGGAGCGACCAGACTGAATAGATGGAGTGACCAGACTAAAGAGATGGAGTGACCAGACTGAATAGATGGAGTGACCAGACTGAAGAGATGGAGCGATCAGACTGAATAGATGGAGCGACCAGACTGAAGAGATGGAGTGACCAGACTGAAGAGATGGAGTGACCACACTGACGAGATGGAGTGACCAGACTGAAGAGATGGAGCGACCAGACTGAAGAGATGGAGCGACCAGACTGAAGAGATGGAGTGACCAGACTGAAGAGATGGAGAGACCAGACTGAAGAGATGGAGAGACCAGACTGAAGAGATGGAGAGACCAGACTGAAGAGATGGAGAGACCAGACTGAAGAGACGGAGCAACCAGACTGAATAGATGGAGTGACCAGACTGAAGAGATGGAGCGATCAGACAGAAGAGATGGAGAGACCAGACTGAAGAGATGGAGTGACCAGACTGAATAGATGGAGTGACCAGACTGAAGAGATGGAGAGACCAGACTGAAGAGACGGAGCAACCAGACTGAAGAGATGGAGTGACCAGACTGAAGAGATGGAGCGATCAGACTGAAGAGATGGAGAGACCAGACTGAAGAGACGGAGCAACCAGACTGAAGAGATGGAGAGACCAGACTGAAGAGATGGAGAGACCAGACTGAAGAGACGGAGCAACCAGACTGAAGAGATGGAGTGACCAGACTGAATAGATGGAGTGACAAGACTGAAGAGATGGAGAGACCAGACTGAAGAGATGGAGAGACCAGACTGAAGAGATGGAGACCAGACTGAAGAGACGGAGCAACCAGACTGAAGAGATGGAGTGACCAGACTGAATAGATGGAGTGACCAGACTGAAGAGATGGAGTGACCAGACTGAAGAGATGGAGTGACCAGACTGAAGAGATGGAGTGACCAGACTGAAGAGATGGAGCGACCAGACTGAAGAGATGGAGTGACCAGACTGAAGAGATGGAGCGATCAGACTGAAGAGATGGAGCGACCAGACTAAAGAGATGGAGTGACCAGACTGAAGAGATGGAGTGACCACACTGAAGAGATGGAGTGACCACACTGAAGAGATGGAGTGACCAGACTGAAGAGATGGAGTGACCAGACTGAAGAGATGGAGTGACCAGACTGAAGAGATGGAGTGACCAGACTGAAGAGATGGAGTGACCAGACTGAAGAGATGGAGTGACTAGACTGAAGAGATGGAGTGACCACACTGAAGAGATGGAGTGACCAGACTGAAGAGATGGAGAGACCAGACTGAAGAGATGGAGTGACCAGACTGAAGAGATGGAGCGATCAGACTGAAGAGATGGAGTGACTAGACTGAAGAGATGGAGCGATCAGACTGAAGAGATGGAGTGACCAGACTGAAGAGATAGAGTGACAAGACTGAAGAGATGGAGAGACCAGACTGAAGAGATGGAGAGACCAGACTGAAGGTGTATCAAATTAAAGAGTGATCAATAGTCTTTGAAATCAATAATGCTAAATCCTGAAATATGCCAACTTAATCAATTACCATTTTCGACTAGGAATTTTGCAGATGGTCCTCTTGGTGAATTTGCAATCCTACAACATGGAAGACATTGAATAAGTTAGCATATAATATACAAAACAAGGTTCACCGAACAAGTTTTACTGGCATGTGTTGGTATCATAAGTTTGGAATTAAATGGTTTTCTAGCAACTGTTCATAATATCAATCACTGTCTTGGTGACATAAAATGTTTTGTCTCCAGGCAAAGGTGACACTCGGTGACATCAATCGCTGTCTCCAAGTAAATGTGATAATTGGTGACACCGGTAGTAATGAGTGACTGATGGTGATATCACATCAAACATTTATTGTCAAAATTGTCCTGTTCAGTATATATTAAAAACATAAATAAAAAAAATTCAGTTGCTCACCAGAGGTACAAATCCTTTTTCTTTTTCGCTTCAAAGAAGAGACATTTTCTGCAGTTCTTCATTTCACAAATCTGCAATTTTAAACCATCACTTACAAGCTACAATAAAGTCAGAAAACACAAATAACTAATCATTTTGATTCACATAGGTACACCATTTGCAGAAACTAATGCATAGTTCCATCGGTACTTATTTCCAATTTTACAGGCCTCTGAAAGTTACCCAGATTACCAGATATGTTTCAAACATCATTATCTTGAGGAAGATATCATAAGTGACATGCATGATTTGTAAGCTGGGATGCACACGTTTCTGGCCAATTGAAATGTGGTTTACTTTTGAAACAAGCACGTTGCTTATAAATCAAAACATTTCACTTTTACCCAATACAATGTCAGCAAGTTGCCGGAATGGTTTGTCAAGTTCACAAACTGTGGAAATATCTATAATAATGTCATGCCTGTTGAATTCAGGTACATTGGTGCGGTTGTGGGCTTTTGACCGCTTGTACACACAACAGGCAAAACAGACACCATTGTTCACATAACTGGGCATTACAGTCGCACATGTTCACAAGCTGGGCATTACTGACAGTTTGCATGGAAATGCTTAGGTTTTCTGCAGAAGGACTTAAGCATAGCATCTTATTCAATAGTTAAAACTGTACTAAATTCTGAGGCATCAACTGTTAAAATGTTCTAAACAATTTAAACTTTAACCATGAATACGAAACAAATATGTCCACATACCTCGTTGACAATAAACAACTGGTCTTTTCGGTCCATCTTAGAATCTGGGACAGATAAACAAACAGATGCATTTAGGGTTGGAGCAGTGGGGTCCTCCCTCCTCAACATGAGGGAGGACCTCTGCCATACTGGCACAGTTCATCAACCACGAATGCTGTGTGTTCTACAAAATATCTCTAGTAAAGCACTTACAAGATAATCTTGGCTGTGGCAGCAATAGGCACGTTCATATGTAATCCTAATTCAGTTTTCACGAAGAACAGGATCCGTTTAAACCTGCAAATTTTCATAAGATGCAATATTGGCTAGGTAGAAAACCAGTGTCTGGCCCCTGTTTCTTAACACAGACTGTATGCAATTCTGTCCATTGTTAGTGATAACTGAATTTCTTTTTCATTTAGACTCATCTAATGCTGAGGGCAACTTAGCTAGTACCTCTGATGATAAAGTACCTGATTTTGAATGTGGCATCATAGCACGGAGGTCATTCATCAAATGTCTGTCTCTGTAGGAAATACCTCGAGATGAGAAAATTAGCACACGTTCTTTATTTGTCCATTTCGCCTGAAAGAATCAAAACAAATGATCGAAAAACATTATATCTACAGCCCAAACTGCCTGCATGAGTCATTTTAAAGTATGCACATATATGTGACACATACTTGAAAACGTTGCATTAAAATAAAGTTAATACAATAAGCCAAACATTTTGTTTTGAGGAAACAGTCAGTTGGGAGCGGTGGTCGCATGGCAGAGCACCGGACTATCACTCTCACCCGCTGCCGTTTCAAAACTCTGGCAATTTCATTTAACTGTGTCTTTCAGAAGATACACAAAAAACCGGTGGTCGTTTCCATGGGAAGTAAAAGATCCCACACAGGCTGACAGGGAGTAAATGCGTAACCTATAGTAGACTCACTAATGACAGAGAAGAATAACTCTGAAAACCAAGCTCGATAGTAATCTAGCCACAAACATGTGGCTAAGATAGAGCGATGAACTAACCATAAGAAGACGTCACATATGACGACAATCAACATGATATATATATATATATATATATATATGATCATATCATGGCATCATATATAATTATTAAATATCACATAACAGTGATAGCACTGATAGCAGTAAATTCTGAAAACCTGAGTAATGACATATCTTTGTGTAGTGTTGAATGATAACAAGTAACTATAAAATAGGCTGTGGCTGTTGGTCCAGACCTGGATGTTCACAAAAGTAGCTATTGCTCCGGCACTTCAACTGCGCATGTGTACATTCCAGCATCCTCGTATCGCGTAGTATCAGTTGCACGTTGTTGTCATATTCGTAATCAACATCAAATATATATGTTTGTAATTTCATATATATATATATATATTTAAATCTGTGTATCTTCTAAGTGTCTCCACCTGTAAACGACATGACCAACGAAAAGGAAGACATGTGAATTATATACCCTGTGGGGTATATGCCCACACGCTTACTGTGCATGCAATGCGGAAATGTGCTGGACCAATAGCTGTAAAATTGCGCTTATGAGTTCGGACCTATACTAGCCACTTCATAAACAATATGATCATCCAAAAAATAAGTTACGGTTTCATACGTCACTTCCCCCCTTTTTGTGTGTAAACACAAACTGCCCTAAACTATTATTTATCAAAGTGTATATTGCACCTAAAGTCGGTACAATAGTTGTGTGACTATTGCACTGACAATGCATTATAGCATGGGAATACGCATGCCATCGTTGCTGGTGTCAGATAACATGTTTAAAGTCGGCGCATCTGTTAGAACGTTTGTCGAATTGCAGAATGCGCTACATTTGTTTGAGCAACAAACGCATAGTCAGTTTTATACGAGATACCTGAACTTAGAATGAGGCAAAGAAAACGACACCAAACACTGTTGAAAAAGCGTTGAAAGATATTAAGTACTATGTCAGTTTGATGGTGCATGGCAGATTTGGACCGAACCACTATTCCAAAATGGGGGTGTGAGTTTGGGTTAGAGTTAGG
Source organism: Ridgeia piscesae (assembly GCA_025642075.2). Lineage (NCBI taxonomy): Eukaryota > Metazoa > Annelida > Polychaeta > Sabellida > Siboglinidae > Ridgeia > Ridgeia piscesae. The sequence goes on along the minus strand of JAODUO010000009.1, from coordinate 868,046 downwards.
GTCAGGTTTAGGGTTAGTGTAGTGTCAGGGTACTATGTTTTATACAAGTCAAGTCGGGCTCCCATTGTTATGGCCACGCAGCAGCGACAACCTCACATGTATCTATTTTGGAATAGTGGTTTGGTTCAAATCGACTGTCGGTGCAATAGTAAATGGTAGGGAGGTCAGACTGACAACATAGGGAGACAGGGGTCCGTGTTTAGTGGTCGTAGTATATTATCGCGCAACACACTTGTTCGTTTATAATTTTTCTCATGTTGTTATAATGTCAGTCCATGATTCTATGCTAATAGCTGATTTTTTGGTGCTGACTGAGAGCAGTGTATTTTTCTTTCTGTGTCGTAATTTGGTTTTCATTGTTTATGCTGCGGCCATGTTAGATGGCTTACTAATCGATAGCACAAACGGCCACAAAGTCCGTTTATGGAGCCCCTGTCTCAAAAGACATCGCCATTTTGCCTTATTCCCCGTACGCGCGATGCATTGTGGTATACAAAGCACTCTGATATTGACGCGATTGATAGCGGATGTCTTTGATTAATACTATTATTAATAGTTAGCAAGTACTTTTAACTTATGCTTGCACATGTAACTGTGTAAATTAATTAATTACTGCCATGTTTAATGTAGCTAATTTATATTAGTTTGTTTATTGGTATTATTTTCTTACTATCGTATCTGTACTTTTGTGTGTTGGTTTGCATGCATGGCTACATCAAATATACTAATTACTAAAATTGATGATAATTTATCATTAATGTTTATAAAATTATATTAAACATGACTTTTGTGTGTCGTTACTGGGGTATTTTTTGATGACAGTTTTACATGAATTAGTATTTAGTTTTGAGAATATATGTAATGTGTATAACACTGTTGAAAAATTATGATACATTACATATTAAGAGAAAAAAAAAAATAGTTATGTATTGGTCTTCATCATAGTTTACAACAAAATCAGTATAATTGAAAAAAAGTAATTTTTGTGTGATTTAGGTACAAAATAAAATAGGAGAATGTTCAGAATGTTTTTTAAAATAAAATTGTAGTTTCATTAATATTTTATCTATGTACTTAAAGGCAGCACCATTGCATTTTAATTAATTACCATTATCAGATGAAAAAATCTAAAGCAATTCTAAAGATTTACTGGCAAGATAAAATCTGAAAATAATCAGAATTTTTTAATTTGAAATTTCATAAAATTGCAGTTTCCTTAATATTTCATCTACATACATGAAACAAGCACTTCAATTAGTGATTATGACCAAGAGAAAATAAAAAAAAGTAATGTGTGTGGTTTATAAGCAAAATTACATACATTAGCAAACCGTCAGAAAATGTCATGAAATTTGTAATTTAAACATCTGTAGTTTGCTTAATGTTTCATTTAAATAGATGAGACTACCATTATACTTCTTATAGTGACTACTATCAGGGAACATTTTTATAAATATTATTTTCGAAAGAAAAATTTGGTCCTACCACCCTATATTAATGGACCGACTGTCGGTGCAATATCCACGGCCATTATTTATTGTATTTGTCAAATATGTATGTCTATGTTGTGGACTATACGCCAGTAATCATGCGTAGTAATACACGTTATAGCCATTACCTAGCTGTGAGTAGTGATACATGGATATGCAAATAAAGTTCAGTTGAGTGCTATCCCCAAGAACCACGTGTGTGTTTTACGTCTGTAGTGTCTGAATATACAACAGCATTCATGTTCATTTCACATGACAAACTCTGTAACTATGTTTTTTATTTTAAGAACTAGATCTACGATTATTCTGCAACACGACACGTAGGTTATTCTGCTCTAACATCTCGATATAGTGCAAAGCCTCTTGTTGAATGGGCGATAATATGTCATAGTCAATGTTTTCATGCACGTGGTATGTTTTAGGAATAGTTTATGTCGTTGATATTAACACAAGCTTCTATACGTTTGGACCCATGTATTTACCTTCTTAGTAACTGGCTCATCTGATTGTCTAACTGGTGGGAGAGCTTCAGGTTTCTCTGTTGGTTTGGGTTTATTCTGTGAAATCGTTCTCTTACGTTTCAACGCCATATTTACAGTTAGTCTAATGCATAGTCACCAGGTGGCTGATACGACCAATTACCCGTTATGTGGCGCCACTAATATGTATAGTGATAGCTTTATGTTGCCCCTCGGCGCATAGAATTATAATAGTAAATACATGTACTACATGATGTAAATGTTGTCAACCATAAAATTATCCCTAGCAATGGACTTCAACCTAATTATAATCTTCTTCTTCTTCTATTAATCAGCCAACATCAATATTTTGATGATTATGCGGATTTGTGGAGGTTGCAGTAGACACTTCTGAAATGTAGTGAAAGGGTGTGTGACATAGTAGATGGGGGGTAGTAGACATAAGAAATAAGAGGGGAGGGGGAAGGGGAGGGGTGGTCTTTCTGGTTACAGGTGGGCAGCAAGCCTGGACTGTAAACAGTCCAGGGACTTGGCTGCCACTATTTCCTGGGGCAGGCTGTTCCATTCGGGGATGGTCCGAGGGAAGAATGACATCTGTCTGTACTGTGTCCTGCAGTAGGGGATATTGTAGCTGTGTGAGTTGTTCTTTCTGTGGCTTGATCTGGTTTCTGTTGGCTGTGGTATATAGGTATTCAGAATCAATGGTGATGAGGTGGTGGTGAAATTTGTAAAACATTTCAAGTCGAGCTTTTTTACGGCGTTGTTGGAGTGTGGGCCAGGCAAGAGTGTGGTTGATGGAGTTGACGCAGGATGTCTGGTGGTGTCTATTTGTAACCCATCTTGCTGCACGGCGTTGGACTTTTTCTATTGTTTTTATGTTGTTTGCAGAGTGTGGGTCCCAGACAGTGGCCGAGTACTCCAGGATTGGGCGGACAAAGGCTTTATATGCTGTTTCTTTTGTTTTCTTGTTTCCGATTTTTAGGTTTCTTCTGAGGAAGCCGAGTGTCTTGTTCGCCTTATTGGTGATATATGGTGTCTATGTGGAGTCCCCAATTCAGGTTGTCTTGTATGTTTACGCCAAGGTATTTTGCTGTGCTGACGTTTTGCAGGTTGTGTCCGTGTAGGTGGTATGACGGTACAATTTTTTCTCTCTTTCGGGTGACACTCAACGTGTAGCATTTCTGTGGATGGAAGCTCATGGACCACTGTTTCTCCCATGTGGTGAGGGAATCAAGATCTTTTTGCAGCTTTTTCTGGTCCTCTTTGTGTTTAATGGTGTTACTGCACAAGGTGTCATCAGCAAACAGTCGGATTTTTGATTCAATTTCTATGGGTCGGTCATTGATGTACAGAAGGAAGAGACACGGGCAACGACTGATCCCTGGGGGACTCCCGAGTCCACAGGCATGAAGTTTGATCTCTCTCCCCCAACCACTACAGCCTGCTGTCTGTTCTCGAGAAAGCTGTCAATCCATGCATTAAGTCGACCTCCGATTCCATAGCGACGCAGCTTGTGAACTAGGAGGGTATGGCTCACTTTGTCGAATGCTTTTTTCAAAGTCAAGGACAATGGTGTCCTCCTGGTTTCCCCTCTCCAGCTCTTCGCTTGCTTCATCCACATACCCCAGAAGTTGTGTCTCACAGGATCGGAAGCCATGCTGCTCTGGGCAGAGAATGCTGTTCTTCTCTAGGTGTGACATGATGTGACTGGCGATGATGTGCTCCATCACCTTGCAGGCTATGCATGTGAGTGAGATGGGGCGGTAGTTTTCTGCCTTGTATCGTTCTCCCTTCTTGAAGACAGGCGTGATATGGGCTAATTTCCAGTCGAGTGGCAATGTTCCAGTCTGCTAGGAGTTTCGGAAGAGCAAGGTAAGGGCTGGTGTGACTTCTTCTGCAACTATCTTCAGGTGCCTTGGTGAGATCCCGTCAGGACCACAGGCTTTGTTAGGGTCTAAGTTTAGGAGCAGTTTCTTCACCCCTTCTTCAGTAATGTTGATGTTTTTGCAGTCTGTGTACTCAGAAAAGTCTGGTTTTGGGGGGCAACGTAGTTTAAACTCCTCAGCAGTGACAGTATCTCTGGGGCTGAACACAGAACAAAATTGGTTATTGAGAAGCTGGGCTTGTTCTTTGGGGTCTGTAATGAGTTTCCCAGTATTTTTGAGTGGAGAGACTCCCATCCCCTCAGTTCTTCTCGCTTTGATGAAGCACCAGAACTTCTTCTTGGAGGAGATTGGATTTGTCACGTCATCTGAGATCAGGTTTTCTACATGTCTCCAGTAAAGGCGGCGCAGGCTTTTCTGGACTTGCCGTTTCAGCAATTTGAATTCCTGTTTCAGATCTTCATCTCCACACTTTTTCCAGCGTTTGTGAATCCTGTTCATCCTTTGGATCAGCTTCTTGGTTTCATGGTCAACCCATGGGTGGCTTGGTTTTGATTTAGTTTGCTTGTGGGGGACATGTTCTGTGAGGGCTTGGCTAAGGCCAGTCTTGAGTTCTGTCCATATGTCTTCTACTCCACTATTTTCATTGAAGACGGACATAATGCGATTGTTCAGCTGACGTGCTGCATTTTTAGTGGCTCCTTGCATTCTTCTGTGTATATGGGGATGAGGCGTTTTGGCTGGTATTTCTTCGGAGGATGGACCTGCAGTTCCATGTAGACTGCATCATGGTCGGCAAGTCCCGGCAGTATTTCAGTTCGGGGGACCAGGTTTGGGTGGTTGGTCAGGAACAGATCTAGGTAGTTCTCTCCTCTCGTAGGATCCTGTACCATCTGCTCCCAGCCTACGTCGTTGATATCATCCATGAATTCTTGGTGTATACTCGGGCTGGGGGATCCCTTCTTTAGGGTCTTGGTTGGCCAGTGCCATCCGGGGAGGTTGAAGTCTCCACCTGCTACACTTATCGCGTTATTTATATTGGAGGCACGGTGGGCAGATTCCGCAAAGGCCTTCATGTTGTTTGAGTCCTCTGTATGGGGGTGGTAAAAGCAGCAGACCAACAGGGTTCGTCGTCCCTGTAGTCGTTTTGCATGCCAGACCAGTTAGAAAATCGCGACAAGTAGCAGATGCTAATGCTCATGCAGTGCCAGAGGCAGATCCGGAGGCAGAACCCTTTCTCGTACGCCGGGGGTCGCTGCTATTGATTACGTCAGCACCGGCCATTACTACCCCTGCACACCCTTGTGCAAAACTCCTGTTTTAAGCTCAACCAATGAAATCGCTCATAAGGAGTGTTGTCGGCCTCCGGTCATGTGAACACGGGCGTCGATCCGTGGGGGACGGGGGGAACGCGTCCCCCCACTTTTCAGCCTGGGGGGACAGTTCGACAGTAGGAAATGTTCCCCCACTTTTTTTAGTTAAGAAAAATTTACAGGCATATAGCGAGACTGATCACTCCTCTCTCCTAAAAAACCTACACCTAGTAAAATTAATATACCAGTTCAGATATAAACTTCCAACTACCCAGTGGAAAATCACTACTAACATCGACCAGTGGGAATCCTTGAACTAAGATCGGCATTAAAACGTGTCATGACTTTCTTAGGTGATCTTAGGTCTTAGGTGATTACCTCCAAACAGCCCAAACTTGGGCTAACGCAGGAGTTGTTCTTCCCTAGAATTTGTGAGTCCACTACAGGTTACACATTTACCCCCTGTGTGGGATCTTTTACTCCCCTGGCATAGACACCAGACAGAAGGGACCACCGGCTTTTAGTGTCTCTTCCGAAAGACACAGGCAAATGTGGGGTGAAGAAATTGCCTAAGTTTCGAAACGGCGGTAGGTGGGATTGAACCACCGTCCCCTCGATTGTGTCTTGCCTGTGTCTTTCGGAAAACCATTACTTAGAACTGTATCCGTTTAGAACATGTTAAATGCGCTTCTTTGGAGTTTGACCTGCTCAGCGCAACATAATCGGCACATCCAATGATCATTCGATGGACAGCCACACGTGCGCGGACAGCCAGTCTCTGCCACGCCCCGTGACTATCGCCAGGTACACAATTACGCAACATGTACCAGAGCGCCAGCGACCGATGTCGCATTGCTCGGCGCAACAACTTGTCTCTTGTTTTGGCCGCATCTATTCACACCTCGAAGTGCTGACCCAGGGCAACCGGAACGTGTTTATAAACACGCCGAACGCTGATATAGTCATGTGTATTATTATATATGAATACACACTACCTCTCATCAGCGGCCATCCGGGTAATGTGGCCAATGATCAGGTTTGGATAAAGAATCTTCCCCTCTTCAGCCAATCGCTAGTCGAAAGCTGCAATCTTTAATTACAAGTCAAAAACAGATTAAGTAGGCCTACCATACACACTCGTCGTTCGTGGCATATAATAATAAATACTGCAATAAGTTATGAGAGGTTCAATTGTGCTAGAGTAGAGACGGAGAAGAAATGTTGGATCAACATTAAAAGCACACAACGTTCGAAGAAAGTGCAGTTGCTGCTGAGGCTTCTTTTGCTCGGCTGTAACATGCTCTGTAGAGCTGTGACGTCATGAAACGTGTTCGTCGTGTTCGCTGGTGGAAACGCTGTTTCGACTCGTTGCTATTCATATTCGGTTGTTATAATTATGTTATACTACAGCGGGTGGGCACGAGTACGACAGCAGAGAGAGAGAGAGAGAGAGAGAGGGAGGGAGAGATGAGGGAGAGATGGAGGGAGGAGAGGGAGGGAGGGAGGGAGGGAGGAGAGAGAGGGAGAGAGAGGGAGGGAGAGATGGAGGGAGGGGGAGAGGGAGGGAGGGAGTGAGAGAGAGAGAGAGGAGAGAGGGAGGGAGAGAGGGAGAGGGGGAGAGAGGAGGGAGAGAGGGAGAGAGGGAGAGAGGGAGAGAGGAGAGAGAGAGAGTGGTGGTCAGACAGGGGTTGAATGTTGGGTGGCCAGCCAGCAGATTCCTGCCATGGTTTACTCGCCGCTTCAGCTGTCAGTCAGGTATGTTAACCTAATATAATTTTTATCTAACCTAAATGACTGGTTATTTCTAACTGTCGTGCAATTAATGTAGGGGTAGGTAGCAGGCTAATAAATTATAATAGACACGAGCAAATGTATTGACGTCTCCCAAAATGCACCGCACCAAACTTGATACAAGTTTTCATCATAGATATAAAACAGTCTATTTAGTTCATTACGTCAATTCAGGGTCGTCCATGAAGTAGGTCACACCGCAGGGTGGGGCTATCTGAGTACATTACGTGGAGTTGGCGGGTCAAGGTGAACGCTGAATTAGCAGAGCGTTCTAATTCACAACAGGCTAATTACCTGATAATGTGATTCACAGTAAATGGATTCTACAGAAAAAAAACATACTGCCCATGAGATGGGTACTGAGTTGTGGCCTGGTTTACAGATGTGCATGTTGACACACACTGTGGCCAAAATGTCAACACTCTGTCAAATCAAACTGGGCTATAATCCTGCCGTAATTCTTATTTTATAAAAAACTGTAAATATGAATTTTTACTTATTTTGTGTTAATATAATTTCAATGTTGAATACTTTTCGTAGGATATAATTATCTTATATCGTTATTTTAATTTTATTTCATAGTTGGCCTGAGAGCCAATCAGCGTCTCTACCCTAATCTGGGGTATCTGTCGGTTATCAAATGCAGAGCATTAGTTTCCCCAGGCAGAGTTGAGGGGCTTAAAAGTGTGCCACCTCACGGAGCCTGGGTAACCGACGCTGTGGAGTTACAAAACTACCCAAGGTTCAACATAGTTTGAATCTTAGTTCTCTTGACAGAAGTCACAGCCCCAGTCCACTCCAGAATGCATGGGCAGCAATTCGTGACACTATTCATAAGCTGGATGAATTATATATTAAAGCAATTTTTTTATTTACAACTAACAACTCATGTTTACGTTCCAACATGTGTGTAAACATTGTAATAATTGTTCAAAGTATACAAAATATATACATCATCATCTTTAACATATATGATCTATGATATTCAAGCAGTGTTTATAAAATTGACATGACATATTGACAATTCGGCACTGTATAGTATTATAAAAATATCCAATTCACAATAAATAAATGACACTTAACCGCATTATATTTCATTATACTAATTATTCTCATAATCAACACAGTCATGTAACACCTAAACTGGTTGGTAAGAAAACAATGAATAATAACACTATATTTAAAACAAACAACAGGTATACCCAGCGCTTATAACACATCATCTTATTACGACTGTGAAATAAAAAAATTATTCAATGTCTTCAATAAACGCTTCACCACATCACTTTGATAATGTACCAGGTATTCAATTCAACACGTCTTATCAGTGATATACTAAAAAATAAAATATTACAATAGCATTGCATCAATATTGTTTTCCGTCTGTTTTTCGAATATCGATATCACTGTTATTACTGGTTTACATGCAAGAAGCTAAAATAACATGGACAACATAAAAATAACTACAAAATGATTGTGTTATCAAGAGTTCACATATTTACAACTATGAACAAATACATTAGCGATAAATCAATTACTACTAATCTACATACTTATAAAAGTAGATATGATAAACAATATGTCACGACAACATGATTAAAATACAGAACAATCCCTGAGCATTCACGACAACAATTTGTGCAAAAAGGTGCGAACGTACTTGTTTTATGTTCATCCACATTTACCTAGTTCATACAGCAGCATTCTGAAGACAATGTTTGTTCAGTCGCTATATAAATACAGTCAATAGCAACTTACCATTACTTGTGGTGAATAATTTTAGTACACCACATAAAACAGACGCTACCCAAGATGACCTTGAAGTAACATTATGCAGTATGACCTCATTTGGAATAAATGCAGTAAAAGTTCGCGTGTAAAAAAAGAGGTGCTAGTGCAGAGGAAATGCTGAAGTACATATGTGATGGTAAATATCACTGCATGTTTTATTACAATTAACATTAATTTGTTTCAATAACTGAGATATTAAGCACATTTTTTCTTGAAAGAAATAATTAATAATTTGCATTCGCAGCAGTTTGCCACTACTGGGCTTCGTTCCAAACATTATTCATATATTTGTTACAATCACTGTAAAGCACCCATAAATGATTTTGCAGGGGTCGCTATATATAAAAACCTCAGTTAAACCATAAAAGTACAAAATAAATGCTAATGCTCATGCATGATAAAACCACTTTGAAGTTAACATCTATCAATTACAATTTAGGTAGCGCTTCCACAATCTTGGTTGTAGAAAAGGGTAGTCGTCTGGCTGTGCTAAACATTTGAAAATTGCGTTACATTGTTTTATTGTGCTTACAAGCGTGACAACAAAATGTTATCATGTACAGTCTTTTATAGTATGTTCTCAAACTTCTCGGATGAATTTTGAAATAGTTTAAATATACGAACCTTCCCAATGGGTACGCTAGATCACATGCAAAATTTCTGCTTGAAACATACAAAACTGATGGAAATGTAGGTTCAGAAACATACATACATACATATATAGTATTATATACATACAAAGAGAGACTGTTTTATAATATAGATTATACATTGTGTCCGCTTTGCAGAATAACCCATTCTGCTCTGGAAATGCTCAGGCAAGTTCCATATCCTACGTAACTCCCAGGACCCAATTTGAAGACGGATAAACACTTTCTGGGATTCCCAGTACAATGTACAATGTCTGTGTACACAATCACAGCTGAACAGTTTTATGTATTCAAATATTTGTTATACGTTAGAAAGAGGAGGAGAAACAGATTCTCGAGAAAATAGAGATGAGGATGTTGAGAAGAATTAAAGGTGTAAGACTGAGAGACAAAGTCAAGTGTGTGGACATTAGAAAGGAGCTAGGAGTGAATAGCATACATGAGGAAGGCAGAGAAATGAGACTACGCTGGTATGGACACATGCAGAGAATGGAAGAAAACAACGAACTGAGAGCAGTTGTTGACATGATAGTGCCAGAAAAAGACCAAGGGGGAGACCAAGAGGGAGATGGATGGATTGCGTCTGAAGGGATATGCAGGCACTGCGGATCACCCCGGAGGATGCCCAGGACAGAACATTCTGGAAATCAAGAATTTGGGCCGCTGACGCCACCTAGTGGGGAAAGGCAAAGAAGAAGAAGAAGATAAGTCCATTGGCTGAGCTTCAATTCACAAAGAGTTGCGCCTGGTGACTGCTGGTTGGTAGTGACATAGCCAGCAGCAGCGACCCGGGACATGCCAGGATGATGGAATGCAAGCATGGTGATTATTCCGGTAAGCAGAACACACCGCAGCCACTGTGCACCGTCCACTCACTGCTTCTCATGTCGATGACTTGGCCATGGAATAGCACACGGAAGGTTATCTCCTGTAAGCATCTCCGCATTCAGTGTCTCCGGCACCGTTCTGTTGAAAATCAAGTTAACTTTAACCAGACAGAAGGATGAAGTTGGCCTTTTGATATCTCTTCATCGAAAGGAATATACCGTGTATTTCAAACAAAAGGAACAAAAGGCAATTGTTTCATCTAGCAAACAGTAGCAACTACATTTGAAACTTTTATGCCAGTAATTTATTATTGATAATGTT
>JAODUO010000009.1:807500-852500 GCA_025642075.2 Ridgeia piscesae | reverse complement strand
CAGAATACTGACTGTTTCTAGGGTTGTTCTCTTTCAGATCAAAATTGTTGTGTTTCATATTCCAAAATAAAAAAATTGTATATGAAAATTTTTATGTTTTGATCTGATTTCAGATGCAATAGTCTGCATAGAATTCCTGATTACATGTCCAAGTTTTCAGCTTCAAACATTTAAATAAAAAAGTCTAACATTGCGTGAATACATTTTTTATGTCAAACCCATGCATGCAAAATTGCAAACACACACATATTCTTGTACATATTATATATATATATATACATATATATATATATATAACATGTATAGGAATATGTGTTATATATATATATACACATACATACACACATAATGCATTAAAAATATCCATCTGATTATACACAAGCAGGTTGTATAACGGGTTTACAAAAATAACGAATGATTACGACATTGTGTAATGACATCCAAATGACAGTGGTGTCCACTATTGAATTAAATACCACCTACCTGGTACACCATTGCGAGAACATACATCGCATATGTAGGCCATTGTCTTAACAGGTATGTTGCCATCAATGCACACCAGGGGTGCTTTAGTCAACTCGGCTTCGAATTTCTTCACCTATGGAAGGTAACAGAAGGTTTATTGAATGTTTATCAAAAGTGCCTCATGTTTTACACAGCTGAGAACGTGTAGTCATTATAAAGTTCATCCGCCCGGCCGCCCAAAATACGTACGTATGTTGTAGTGATCTGTGTGTGCATGTCAAAGTCGCCAAGTCCATAGACCAGCTCCCCTGTGGGTCTAAGTAGGCCACAGTACAGAGCAGAAGGGGAATCTTCCACCCTGTTCACAGCCCTCAGGTCCTGCCAGACGATGCACAAAACACAAGGTTAGATCATTGTGCATCAGTCGCACTGTGCGATGGTTAAAAATCAATGAAACGGTTATTTTTTAAAATCAGTGCAAATCTGACAATCTTTGACAAAACTGTATCGTTAAATATATATAATAAATAAGTTTTTATTTCATATTTTTTTTGACACAGAGCATTTGGCCCGTGTGTTTGTATCAGAATGTTTGATTTAGATATACACATTTGTAGAAGATATAGAGAACATTTCAAACTATTGTTCACTTCTGTTGGGTAGGTCAAGTTCATTCATCTGAAGGATGCTGTGGTTAGGTTTAGGTCTATTACCTGGAAAAATCTCAAAAACCTGAAAGTTGGCCTTATGAAACCTATACACTTCAGAGTCTCTTTTGAGGGAAAAACAGCTACAGATTCTGAAAAGAAATAATTGTCTAAGATAGTACAATCAATTGTTAAAAAAACCTGTCCCATCAAATAATAACATTGCATGTTGTGGTATATCTACCTGTTGTTAATCAACTGGCTTCTAGATACTTTTAGATTGTAATGTTAGCATTTGGATATTTTAAATAGTCAAACATATCATACAAACTTCTTGCCAAAAACAAACATTCAGAACAAAATGTAACAAACATATGCTAGCTTTGTTATAATTTGATGATGTCTTACCATGTACGTGTGCTCTGACATAAACATCCTGGCGTACATGTCAACGCCAACTGCAGAGAGAAATAATGGGGTACACTGTAGTCGAGAGAGGGCATCTGCCAAGTTCCGCCCCACCCCTCCAAATGTCACTCGCACACTCCCTGGGTAGGTGGCGCCATTAGTCTGCAAGACAATAACACAGACAACTTCCATAAGAATAAGAAAAAAAGAGGTCACATCCAAAATGAACACAGAAATGGTGTATATCGTATAACTGGCTTAACACTGTGTTGATCATCTTTTGCCGTATTCACAGGACTTTATGCAGGACCAAATTATTGCCAGTCACACATGTTTTGGTGGACACACTGTTAAGCCAGTTTACCAACTTTAATAGTGTCTGATGACCTGAAATGGACTACAAACACACATGTGACACCATTTACACCCACTTCTAAGGCATAACTGCCAATATCTATGGTTTCGGAAGACCTTTTTTGCTTCTTAATTTTTTTGCCCATCCACCCATATTTCTACCCGTCCACAACAAAATTAATGACAACATACAAGGACAGCTTTCCTATGAAGTCAACTTCTGACACCTACCAATATTTCTTCCGTCTTTGCAGTTGCCAATATGTCAACATTTGTTCCACCAATGACTACCTATGTAGCAACATAAAACACAACCCAGGTTATGGTAACTGGAATAAAATATATTGACTCATGTACACATACATACATCATACATGTTGTACATACTCATCCGTCCGTCCGTCCGTCCGTCCGTCCGTCCGTCCGTCCGTCCGTCCGTCCGTCCGTCCGTCCGTCCGTCCGTCCGTCCGTCCGTCCGTCCGTCCGTCCGTCCGTCCGTCCGTCCGTCCGTCCGTCCGTCCGTCCGTCCATCCGTCCATCCGTCCATCCAATTCAGTTGATGTGGCATTTGAATAAGTTTGGTTACTATCAAGTAGATTTGTGGTTATTATTGCACGGCAAAACATATGTAGGAATATTTATGGAAATAATTAATTTATTCAAATTACTTCAGCCTTTCAACGATATCGATACAACATGACTAGTTATGTCTGAAACACAGCGAACATTCAGATGAAGAGAAAAAACATTTAAAAAAACTTCCATATTCCACAAACTCATTTAACTGACAACACTGAATCTGTGTGTTATTAAAGGCATATTTACCATATGATGATTAAAACTAGACTATCAGTTTCTTTTTGTTTCCAACATTCAGCAGGGTTCTAGTAACGGATTAGTCTGTAGATGTTGTCGTTACAATTCTATGATCTTATGAGATCTCATTAAACTAGTCAGTCTTTTCACAACATTTTATGCCAAGTCGACCTTTCTACGCTGGCACTGAGGGATGTCACTGCCTGGGTATTTGTCATCCTTATATCAGCTCTTTTACATCCCAAATTGAGACAGGACCAACATTAACACGATTCTCCGATTCACGAGGGATACAGTCCCCAATATTAAGAGCCATGTATTTACACCAAATATACCAGACCGGCCGTGACCAAGTATTGAACCCGGGCCGCTGGTGTGCCAGGCGGATGTGCTAACCACTATACTATCTGCACCTCTCTTTCTAAGATACCGATATATGCAAATTTTCATGAAATGTAACAACACCAGAAACACTAGCATCACTTAAGAATACTCACAATGTTGCCATTTGTGTCCTGGTCCAATTCTTCCTCACTTCCTGACGAGTCACACTGATCTGACCTCTGACCCTGGATATGAAGTGAATGACCTCTCGACCCGACTTGATCCTTGACCCAGAGAAGTATGTGACCTAAGTAGTGAGAGTTCGCAGGCAATCTGACCCCCAACTCTTGCATTGTTCTTTACCAGTGCAATGTCTGTATTGAGAAGTAAAGGAAACCAATAAAAATAACAAATTGTGTCTAATTAGTTATGTAAGAGATGTTGTTATAGGACACAGGACTGCATATTTACCAGGACAGCGAGAGACAAAGGAGCTCAAATGGCTTCACAAAAGAAAAAATAATAGAAATGGCAAAAGCATCATTATTGGTGACACAGGAATTAAACATTCATCATGATATACCCATTAGACCAGCCAAGGGAAAACAACAAACACATATATCTGTTGCGACAAAGTATGCTGTGTTCCAATCATCTTTGTGACCCAGTTGCATCGATTTACAAGTGAAGATGTGGCTGGTCTAGAACTTTTGTATTTACTAACTCTCGTTGATAATGATAATATACACAGATGAATGCACCATTAGTCCAGCACTACAGTGTTCCAAAAGGCCTCCTGCAGTGCATGATGGGATATAAAAAAGTTATGTCTCTGAGACAATTTATGAACTCTGAAAAATATTTAAAGTGAGGGTACACGCTCCTAGGTTTTATTTGTTCATTTAATATTACGTTCTTATGACTACAACATGCATGTTGAAGGTTTACTGCCTGCCATTTTCCGCTTAGCTCGTTCATATTCACAATTTGAAAAATTTCGCCTGCAACATGTTCAAAATCTTCAAATGGTAAACAAAACATCCAGTTTCAAAACAAAATTGATTCGCAGTAATGCAGAGGCAAGCAGAGTTAACTGCAATAACCTTTCACGTTTAACTATTCTATGTTCTAGACAGCAGACTTCCCATTACAAATTACTGCTTTGGCAACTCTGGGCAGATGCGCTGGCACCCTCCTTTTAAAACTTAACATAACTAGTTGTATTTTAGCAGCAGTGGGAGAGTGTCAGGGATGAAACCGGTGAAAAAGATACTGGCTTGTAGGGACTGGCCAGAGGTCAACTCGTTCACTCTCTGTAGAATGTACGGGGTCACTTCCTTTCCCGGCATGTTCTTTGACCTAAAAGTAAACAAATGAACTAGTCAACAAGATAAAAAGGCAAAGCTGGGTTCTTGTAGAGCATACCATCCAGTACATGCAACTGGCCACAGTGCGTCACGCTTAATTTCCTGGCAGACCAGTTTAATTAAACACCATCACGCGTGAATTCTCAACTTACCTGGAAGTATTCAGCCTTGTAGTAAACACCGGTGACAGTTTAGACAATTCACCGTGACGAGGGATGCTAATGTTTCACCACTTGCCCAGTATAAGATGAAACTGTCCACTTATGGGGAGGGGAGAAAATGGTGTGAAACACACTTGTGTCTGCAGAACAGTAACAGAAGACAGACGGTACAGTAACAGAAGACAGATGGCACAGTAACAGAAGACAGACGGTACAGTAACAGAACACAGACAGCACTGTAACAGAAGACAGACGGTACAGTAACAGAATACAGATGGTACAGTAACATAACACAGACGGTACAGTAACAGAAGACAGACGGTACAGTAACAGAAGACAGACGGTACAGTAACAGAACACAGACGGTACAGTAACAGAAGACAGACGGTACAGTAACAGAAGACAGACGGTACAGTAACAGAACACAGACGGCACAGTAACAGAAGACACAGTAACAGAAGACAGACGGTACAGTAACAGAACACAGACAGCACTGTAACAGAAGACAGACAGTACAGTAACAGAAGACAGATGACACAGTAACAGAAGACAGACAGTACAGTAACAGAACACAGACTGTACAGTAACAGAATACAGACGGTACAGTAACAGAACACAGACGGTACAGTAACAGAACACAGACGAGTACAGTAACAGAACACAGACAGTCACAGTAACAGAACACAGACAGTACAGTAACAGAACACAGACAGCACTGTAACAGAACACAGACAGTACAGTAACAGAACACAGACAGCAATGTAACAGAACACAGACAGTACAGTAACAGAACACAGACAGTACATAACACAGACAGTACTGTAACAGAACACAGACAGCACTGTAACAGAACACAGACAGTACAGTAACAGAAGACAGACGGTACAGTAACAGAAGACAGATGGTACAGTAACAGAACACAGACGGTACAGTAACAGAACACAGATGATACAGTAACAGAACACATACGGCACAGTAACAGAAGACAGACAGTACAGTAACAGAACACAGACTGTACAGTAACAGAACACAGATGGTACAGTAACAGAACACAGACAGTACAGTAACAGAACACAGACAGCACTGTAACAGAACACAGACAGTACAGTAACAGAACACAGACAGTACATAACCCAGACAGTACTGTAACAGAACACAGACCGTACAGAAACAGAACACAGACAATACATAACACAGACAGTATAGTAACAGAACACAGACAGTACTGTAACAGAACACAGACAGTACTGTAACAGAACACAGATAGTACAGTAACAGAACACAGACAGTACATAACACAGAAAGTACAGTAACAGAACAGACAGTACATAACACAGAGTACAGTAACAGAACACAGGCAGTACAGTAACAGAACACAGACAGTACAGTAACAGAACACAGACGGTAAAGTAACAACACAGACAGTACATAACACAAACAGTACAGTAACAGAACACAGACAGTACAGTAACAGGACACAGCACACAGACAGTCACAGTACAGTAATAGAACACAGACGGTACAGTAACAGAACACAGACAGTACAGTAACAGAACACAGACAGTACAGTAACAGAACACAGACAGGTCAGAAAGGATACAGTGAAAAGTGACTACGCTGATTCCTGAACTAAAAGGTCTTAGTTATGAAAGTTGTGTATTAGAATATAGATTGACAACTAGTGATACTATTAGAGACTTGAGGCTAAGAAGAGACCAAATATAAGTTTTTTTAAACATTAAATGGTGTTGAAGATATTGGTAGAAATATTTTCTTCAAATTCAAAGAAGGCGATAGAATGAGAGGACAACATGCAGCATTTGTCAAGGAATAGAGAATAGATTGGATACAATAAAGTATTAATTCCTCCATACTGACAGCTTCTTAAGACGATGGGTCATAGATAATTTTTGATAGACTCTCAATAAGCCAAAGACTTGTATCTGAGGAGAGAATTCTTTTTCACTCTTGTTATACCAGAGAGTGCACTAACCTGGCCTCGTCAACGGCTTCTTCAATGGCTTGCTCTATGATGTCGCCATTAGCTTCGTCATGCTCCGGGATGGGAACTGCGATAAGCACACCACTCTTCAGCTGCAGAGACAGCGTTGTATCTGAAGCACATAAGCCGGTGATTTAGGCAATTCTCATTCATTAACTGGTCATATGGTGTGTGTGTGTGTGTGTGTGTGTGTGTGTGTGTGTGTGTGTGTGTGTGTGTGTGTGTGTGTGTGTGTGTGTGTGTGTGTGTGTGTGTGTGTGTGTGTGTGTGTGTGTGTGTGTGTGTGTGTGTGTGTGTGTGTGTGTGTGTGTGTGTGTGTGTGTGTGTGTGTGTGTGTGTGTGTGTGTGTGTGTGTGTGTGTGTGTGTGTGTGTGTGTGTGTGTGTGTGTGTGTGTGTGTGTGTGTGTGTGTGTGTGTGTGTGTGTGTGTGTGTGTGTGTGTGTGTGTGTGTGTGTGTGTGTGTGTGTGTGTGTGTGTGTGTGTGTGTGTGTAAGACACTAATCAAGTCGTCACCACACACACATATATATATATATATATATATACTTATATATACTCTCTGTCATTTAAGTTAAGATATTATCTATTATACATTGTTTTTCGGGCGGAAGAAACACTTTATACAAATCAATAGTCCTACGTTCTTTGCTGTCATTTATTGTCAGGTGATGTTTTATATGAGCATTTCATTTTTAGAATTTAGTTTGAAAATAAATGTTATCATCCTCATTATCTGTTAGTGGACGACTTTGCGTAGGATGACCTTTTATGCCGTTCTGAGCTACAGAAACACACTGACTACACCTACCTATAAGTTTGGCGGCATCCTTCGCTGTTTTAACATTGTAGGGGGCGCTGAAGCCACTCCTCGGTGTGAAGAATGCTGGGAAGTCTTTACTGGTGCCATAACTGGCAACGCACACACCCTCAGTTTCCTAGGTGATAGAAACCAATGCACAGCTTACATTGATGGTATCTCAAATGAACACATATTTAAAAAATCTTGAATATAACTCAACTTTAACATTATGTCTGTGTGAGTGGAAGAGTAGCATGGCATTTGAAAATAATATACTTTTGGAGCTGCCAACCTCCAATACAAGTAGATTTATTATATTATTGACCATTCCTCATGATAGTTCTTTTTCAGATCAAAAGTTTTCATTGTTCATATCCAAATCGAGATATTTCTTTTACCTGTACAGACATTTCAGTGGACGTTAAACGCTGACTTCCTCAAAGGATTTGGGTATGAAAATCTAAAACTTTTGATCTGTATTTATTACATGTTTTGTAGGCAATTAAAATTCTCTTGAATGGTGCTTTCAAACTGTTTCATGGCTTATTAAAAAAGCTTCAGTATTCAGTGCCTGTAACATATTTATTCAAACATTAAGAAAGTCGTATTAATATTTGAGGAATGAGCAAGGTTGGTTGAAGAATAGATTACACCTACCAAGTACTCAAGTGTCCGACCTATGTCCAGTATTGACTTGACCCCAGCAGAGACGACCGCTACAGGTGTCCGGCCAAGTTCCCGCAGGTCTGCACTGATGTCCAGAGCTGCAGAATCAGTGCAGCCAAACTTAGGATTGTTGTGAATGGCCGCAACATAAAACATTTCTTTTATATTGCAAAATTCAGCATTTACATCTGCTCAGCTAGCATTATACTTTCTTCCCTGGGACATCTTTTCAATTGAACACCATCTCGATTACTATACAAGGTTTCAGACATGATACAATTACCCAGTAATGTTCCGATTCTTTGGAGAAAAAAAAATAATAACTAGCACTGAATATGGAATATCGCTAAGCCAATCTGCAGCCACGCCCTACGTACACTGCCATGTGAAAGCACATCGTAGTGTCTTATCTGTATTATGAGACAGACAATGGTGGTGTACACTTCCCAGTGTTCAATGTTTGAATAACTACTAATTTAATGCATGCATCAGTGTCTTAATGTCTGTACATTTTGGCAGATGTTTAGAATTAAACATTATGCATATTCTGTCTGTTATTAAAGTGTACAGGGTTGGTACCCCAGCATGGCTGTTAAAACAGCTCAATACAGATATTTCACATCATATATAGTTATTTTGATGGAAGAAATTGGTGAAAAAAGGTGACAAAAAAGAAATATAACAGATTTTATGCCGCTGTCATACAGATTTGCTTTAAATGTAATGTGAGAATGGCCATTGTCTGAATGTGGGAGTGGTCATTGTCTGAATGTGGGTGTGGTCATTGTCTGAATGTGGGAGTGGTCATTGTCTGAATGTGGGAGTGGTCATTGTCTGAATGTGGGAGTGGTCATTGTCTGAATGTGGGAGTGGTCATTGTCTGAATGTGGGAGTGGTCATTGTCTGAATGTGGGAGTGGTCATTGTCTGAATGTGGGAGTGGTCATTGTCTGAATGTGGGAGTGGTCATTGTCTGAATGTGGGAGTGGCCATTGTCTGAATGTGGGAGTGGCCATTGTCTGAATGTGGGAGTGGTCATTGTCTGAATGTGGGAGTGGTCATTGTCTGAATGTGGGAGTGGTCATTGTCTGAATGTGGGAGTGGTCATTGTCTGAATGTGGGAGTGGTCATTGTCTGAATGTGGGAGTGGTCATTGTCTGAATGTGGGAGTGGTCATTGTCTGAATGTGAGGAGTGGTCATTGTCTGAATGTGGGAGTGGTCATTGTCTGAATGTGGGAGTGGTCATTGTCTGAATGTGGGAGTGGTCATTGTCTGAATGTGGGAGTGGTCATTGTCTGAATGTGGGAGTGGTCATTGTCTGAATGTGGAGTGGTCATTGTCTGAATGTGGGAGTGGTCATTGTCTGAATGTGGGAGTGGTCATTGTCTGAATGTGGGAGTGGTCATTGTCTGAATGTGGGTGTGGTCATTGTCTGAATGTGGGAGTGGTCATTGTCTGAATAGTGGGAGTGGTCATTGTCTGAATGTGGAAGTGGTCATTGTCTGAATGTGGGAGTGGCCATTGTCTGAATGTGGGTGTGGTCATTGTCTGAATGTGGGAGTGGTCATTGTCTGAATGTGGGAGTGGTCATTGTCTGAATGTGGGTGTGGCCATTGTCTCAATGTGGGAGTGGTCGATGTTTGACGGTGAGAACGGTCATTGTCTGAATGTGGGAGTGGTCATTGTCTGAATGTGGGAGTGGTCATTGTCTGAATGTGGGAGTTGTCATTGCCTGATTATGGGAGTGGTCATTGTCTGAATGTGGGAGTGGTCAATGTTTGAATGTCTGAATGTGGGAGTGGTCACTGTCTGAATGTGGGAGTGGCAATTGTCTGAATGTGGGAGTGGCCATTGTCTGAATGTGGGAGTGGTCATTGTCTGAATGTGGGAGTGGTCATTGTTTGAATCTGGGAGTGGCCATGGTCTGAATGTAGGAGTGGCTACTGTCTGAATGTGGGAGTGGCCAATGTTTGAATGTAGGAGTGGCTACTGTCTGAATGTGGGAGTGACCAATGTTTGAATGTAGGAGTGGCTATTGTGTGAAAGTGGGAGTGGCCAATGTTTGAATGTAGGAGTGGCTACTGTCTGAATGTGGGAGTGGCCAATGTTTGAATGTAGGAGTGGCTACTGTCTGAAAGTGGGAGTGGCCAATGTTTGAATGTAGGGGTCGCTACTATCTGAATGTGGGAGTGGCCAATGTTAGAATGTAGGAGTGGCTACTGTCTGAATGTGGGAGTGGCCAATGTTTGAATGCAGGAATGGCTATTGTCTGAATGTGGGAGTGATCAATGTTTGAATGTGGGAGTGGCCAATGACTAGATATGGGAGTGGCCAAATACTGACTGACAGATACGCACTTGTCTCCGCCCCTCTGTGCACCCCACCGATTCCTCCCGTCACAAAGACGGAGATGCCTGCTCTCTGCGCTGCCACCATGGTCCCGGAAACAGTGGTGCCACCTGTCAGACCCTAGCACAACCAAACAGAAACTGCTTACGAATGGTGACAAATTGCACAACAACTTCGGTACATAGGTGAAACAATTACCAAAGTTTACCTGCCTTCAGAAATAGTGTGAACACTATTTAGTGTGACGATGTTGAATACATCATTTCAACTGTGTCAATTTGTTAAGTCTCAAACATGTGAAAATTATAGACAATTGGCGTCCAGAAACAAGAATCTAAGTTCAATGTACATGTAGTAAGTAAAAAAGAAAGAGTTCAGAAAAGATATTTTCTGAGCTAACAAACAGAATGCAACATACTAACATGTTACATAGAGCTTCTTGCTTTATACCGTTATCAAATATACATGTAATATTCATACTTCCGAAGCACTCAGTTGCTAATAGATCACTGTAAAGGAACATGTATTTGTGGTGAATGAAGGCGTCATCACCACTTTTAACTATGTGCACTACCCAGGCCTCGCTGGCACTACAGCAATAAATGAACAGGACATTTATCTGACAACTGGCACTAATACCAGCTCAGAAAGTTACCTGGCTGAGGACATAGGCTAGGTCCCGCCGGGATATCTTAACAGAGTCAACTGAGGGAGCAGCGAGTTCTTCAAGCTGCATTGCTGTCATGCCTGCAACCATCATAGAAATGAACAACTTTTTAATATAATTGTTTTTAAAAATTACTAGGACTAGAATGATGATACATAACTGTGTTTTTAATGACAACTGCATATTTAACACCCAAATTATGTATCACAAATTATTTATTTTGGCTATTCACAAATATCAGTTGACAATTCACCAAGACAAACTGAATGAACAAACTCACTAGATAAATACAAATAACTAATAAAAGTCGATGACTATTTTTCAGATGCTGAAAGTATATAAATGTGTGTGTGAGCACGGAATAAATAATACTTGAAGTGCAGAAGCACCGACTGACCCACTGTGAGTCTTCCATTTAGCACGGCCACTGTGGCAGGAACAGCGCCAGTGGCACGCACAATTCTCTCCACTTCCTCCGCCATTCTGCCACAACGAGAAATAATGTACAATAACAAATGTCACTATTATTAATGCCACAATAATGTGTGTGTGTGTGTGTGTGTGTGTGTGTGTGTGTGTGTGTGTGTGGTGCGTGCGTGCGTGCATGCGTGCATATGAGACTTGGTGCATGTTTGTGTATGTGTATGTGTACGGGTATGTGTGAGCGTGTGTGTGCGGGCATGCGTGTGAGACTTGGTGCGTGTTTGTGTATGTGTGTGTGCGTGTGTGTGCGGGCATGTGTGTGATACTTGGTGCATGTTTGTGTATGTGCGTGTATGGGTCTTTGTGTGTGCGTGAGTGGTGTGTGTGCGTGTGTGTATGTGGGCATGCATGAGAGACTTGGTGCATTTTTGTGTGTGTGCGTGTGTGTGCGTGCATGTGTGCGTGTCTGTGTGTGGTGTGTGTGCATATGTGTGACTGTATGTGTGGTGTGTGTGGTGTGTGCATGTGTGTGTGTGTGTGCGTGTTTAGTGTGGTGTGTGTGTGCATGCGTGTGAGTGTGCGGGCATGCTGAGACTTGGCGTGTGTTTGTGTATGTGTACGGGGGTATGTGAGTGTGTGTACGTTTGTGCATCTGAAACAATAAGAGATGTTACACATTTATGCAGCAATGAGAATTGTTGCCAATGTACAAATGTACATGTATGCCACAACAAGATGTTGTCCATGTATGTAAAAAAAACTCACACAAAAATATCCATGAATTTCACAATAATAATTTTTTGTCACAATAACGCATGCCCATGTCACTATAACTACAGGTGTATAACAAATGTTCCTGTCTCATAACAACAAATGCAACATGTTAGCCTACGTGGTACATTGCTAATGTTATAATTATGCTCACAAATGCAACAAGTGGTCACCAGCCCACTGTTTTACGGGAGATTATGAGGGAACTTATGAAAGGGCATGCAATGGGTTATTATGGTGCTCTCAAGAGCTACAACAGGTCGATAATCTTACCGGAGATTGTGAGGGAAGGGTATGCCATGGGTTATTATGGTGCTCTCAAGAGCTAAAACAGATCGACAATCTTACCGGAGATTGTGAGGGAAGGGCATGCCATGGGTTATTATGGTGCTCTCAAGAGCTACAACAGGTCTACGCCCAACCACTGCATCAGCAACCTCCTCTGATAGGTGCAACAAATCTGAAACAATTACACATTTAGTAAGAAGTCACAAGAATAATACTGTCTGTTCTAATATATTGAATCAGCCAGTTAGTTGGAGGAAGTTCACTAGACTTATAACAACACAGCCAGTCAGTTATAGCTCCGGCACTCAGTTGGCACGTGCATGGTGCACACTAATTGGTAAAATATTGCAGTTGTTAAAGGGAAACAAAAGTCAACGCTTTGGTGATATGGACCTAATAGAGTTAATAAAAAGTAACAACTTCAAACAACAATCACATTTTTAACATCAGCCGTTTACCAGAAAAAATAAATAAAACACCTAGACATCGAAAGTCTATGGACATTTTATAAACAGAATGACATAGCAATGCGCACTTGGTCAGCTTGAACTGCCCATACTATCTTTTACTGAGAAGTTTAATTTTAAAATTATAAATAATATGCTAATAATTAATTATTATCATCACTATCATCTGCAAGAAATTATATGTTTATTATAATATAATAATAATATTTTATTTCATATAGCGCCACATCCTTAATTGTTTGTGGCACTTCACAACATACTGTTATTAAACATTTATGCAATAAGAAGAATACTAGTTACTACTACCCACAGGAAATATTTTAAAAAACATGTGTCTATATAATTAACTAAAATTACCTATTAGTTATAATAAATACACAAGAATAATCAATCTAGCAAATAAAGTAAAACCTGTCTTGTACGACCTCTGTCATGTGTGACCATTCATCTTGAGCGACCATTTTCCTAGCCACGGATCGTTTCTGATTAAAATGTACTCACAATGAACGAGTACTAAACAAACGCAACCAGCAATCACATAAATTGTTCACACAATCTGTTTTCACATGTTAGCAGTGACCAGACCTGGTGCTGAATTGAAACATGTTTTGGTCGAGCAGTCTTTACGTCGTTCACTCAGCGTTAAATAGTACACATTTAACATCACTAAAATGACAGGACAGTTTCTTTACTCCTGGTCGACCAATAGTTACACATGTCTCAGTTCAGCACCAGATCATGTCGCGGCTAACAGATGAAAGCAACAATTGCGTGAACATTTTTCAAGTAGTCGTTTATTGTGTCAAATTCGTGACAACAGGCAGAACACGTGTATTCATGCCATGTGAATACACATGAAAACACTTATTCGTGGAGTGGTACCAATTATGAACCAGTATGACACATGCCAACTGGTTCAGAAATGTTTCCTTGTTTGCTGGGGACCCAGCAAACAAAGAACCATTTCTGAACCAGTTGGCACGTGTCATACTGGTTTATAATTGGTACCACTCCACCAGTATTTGTTATCATGTGTATTCACGTGTTCTGACTGTTGTCACAAATTTTTAACGAGTTTGACATGAGTTGTACTGGGTCAGAACTGGTACAGTTTCACTGGTACGTGTCACCCTGTGAAAAACTAGTGATTTCACAATAAACACATGTCGACATATCAAATTTGTTCACAGAATCCAGTGAATTCACGTACGGAAACACGTGAATTGAGCCAGTGAATTCACTTACAGAACATGTGAAATCACGGGTCGTTGTTTGCTGGGGATGCATGTACAGTACCTGAGTGTAGTTTCCTGGAGACTGCTCGACACCAGTGTGGGTGTTTCACCCAAGGGTGTCCAAGAATTGTTCTCGTGACTATACGGCCCACGTTCGCCATTGGTGTCTTCATCTAGAAGAGTAACAACTGAATAAGTATAGATGGTGCAAGTTATAGACATTACTCAGATTACATTCCGTACACATGTGGCTTATCATGTGTCCCAGTTCACTTATGTACTGCTAATAAGTAATGCCAGGTGCCAAGATTAAAGTCTAAATGCTTGCCTGATAAAATGCCTAATTTGTGTAGGCCTACCTCTTGGGACTGGGACCCTAAGAATACCCCTGGCTTAGTGATGAAACTAACTCACTCACTGCATGATAACTATATACCCGAGGCTCAAAGTCAAAACGTGTAATTATGCATAAACAAACCCTGAACATGTATGCCATTATCAGCCAAACGTTCTACTAACACCATATATATTACATAATGGTGGACAGTCGTGCGCCTTTTAGTTAATAAACTCCTTTTAGGACTTTCCTAGTTTAAATTAAGGAAATGACGGGTTCAGAAAGTCAATGTCAACAAGCGTGCTAATGGGCGATAATGCAAGGATTTAAGTACATTCGTTGCAAGCGTTAGTTGCATTAATGACACCAAACATTATTGAAAGCATTGCATCCTGCAATATCTTGTAACAGGACACAGAGCTTAATTATTCGAAATTCGTAATAGTGTCTTACATGTTTCCAGTTAGTTTATTTAATTCCACAGCACGGCTCTCTCCGCGACATTTTAACAATTTCCGATAGGCGGTAGCACTCTCGCAACCAAAATAAGATTAATAATGTGACACGGCTGACCAAATGAGTGATAAGTCGGAAATATGTTGACATACTTTTTTACACATTTGGAAAGAGGAGATATAGTACTTTACAGTGTTTCCAAAAGTATCACTCTACTCCCATAATTGGTGAAGTTATGTCACATTAGGTATGGTGGGGTCAAAAAGTAAAATTGGAGAAAACCGCCGTTAAAGTTTTGCGTTTTGTGCTAGTTGATCAAGAGAGCTCGCATTAGATTGGGTTAAAATACACATTTTATTTTGCATAAATAGTGTAGGATGGCTGGAAGTGTTAAAAAAGATGCTATAAATTTATTTTCCATACAAACCTAAAAATCAGAAAAATCATGCCATCTGGCTTTACATGGCACTCACGCCAAATGTCAGATCCCGACTTGTTACTCATTTGGTCAGCCGGAGATTTGTTAGTCGTAGCTTCGATTAACCAGGCTCCGTGAGGTGGCAGCCCTTTCAGCCTCTCGACTCTTCTCGGCGAGACCTGTAATTAAGCACGTAGACGGGTTGTGTATCTAACTATTTTGTTCATTTGCACACCTTACGGTTATGCTAATAATATAATCTTTATTTGCACGTAAATATGGCACTGGTACACTATTTTAAAATATAGTAAGATCTGTAATAATACAGCTGACATCATCGTTGTATAAAATCTGGCATCTCTTGAATCTCACGACGCACGCACACGCACACGCACACAAACATACGGGCGTCGATCCGGTTGTAAAAATGGGGGACATGAGACCAATTTATATATACATAATTATATGTATGTGTATTTATGTATAATAATAATAATTCCGTTTCTTAATATAACGCTTTTTAAGTAACTAAATGTAAATTAAAAGCTATTCACATTGCCGTCCCAGATAGCATGGAAACGTTAATCTAACGTTCATTTAACGTTAGCAGAAACGTTGCTTTAACGTTTACATGTGAACGTTTTTTTTGCGTTATTTTGCTCGTTTATTTAACGTAGATCTACGTTTACTTTCTAACCAAACAAAAACAACCGAAAACTAACGTTTCGGGAACGTTAGAAATTTAACGGTAACCAAAATCAAACGGTTCTAACCAAATGCTAACGTTAATGTAACGTTTGCATGCTATCTGGGGTGTTGACTAAATCTAAAATACAAAATAGTTAAATATATAAGTTAAGATACAATAAATAAGCTAATATAAATAAGTAAATAAGCTACTATAAATAAGTATATAAAATAAGCTAGGATAAAGAATTAAAAAACGATAAATAAATTAGGGTGTAAAATACAATTTCAAACAGAACAATTTATAACCAAGCAGTGTCATAACATATTAATCAGCTGTCATCAAGGCAGGCAGTGTGTGCGGAATATGTGTCTTTGCTGGAAGCATGCACGAGTTGAAGACTTGTCTCGTCAAGCAGGTTTATATAGGTTATAATTTTATACCCCATGAAGAATTCGCTAATCGATTGTTGGGGCGGGCGGGGCGGGCGGAGCGGGCTGCGGGCCAGGATATGTCAAAATATGCGGGCGGGGTGGGCCAAATGATATAGTTGCGGGGCGGGTGCAGGCACAGTTTTTTCAGCTCACGCAGTTTCTGTCAAAATGTGCACATTGTCTGTGCCTATTAGTTGGTGGAATACCTGATAGCTCTTTCTGTATGTAACACAGTATGTTGTTTGCACAACTGCACCTGTGCGACGAATACATGCTGTGCATGCGTGCATGTGTTCATACATGTGTGCGTGCAACTAGACGTCGTGCATCGCTGCATGTGTGTGAGTGTGCTCGCGCGCGAGCGCGCGCGTTTAACTATGACTGTTATGATAACATGTGCTAGCCATGACGTTTGGACGTTACAGTGAGCCTTCTGGTAACAGAACAGTTTGATAACACTGTTGAAAACACTCATAATATGTCACTGTTTTGTTGTTTTGCCCTGCCAGCTTTAGTCATTCATTAGATTGTACATACATTAATTCACTGTAAAAGAAATCACAGAAAAAATAAAACTTTTGCCTAGGAAAAGTCACAGGAAAAATTGTCACAAAATAATGTTATTCAGACACTGTCTAGTTATACAGTAAGAAATAAGTTAGCAAAATAATGTTATTGAGGCACAGATCGCTACAGACTGCCCTTTTTACACAATCATAGCAATGATGACAAACCTAGCTAACAGCCAAGTTGATTTGGGTTCTCCCTTTAACACCAGTATCACCATTCACCAGGCTGCCCTGTCTTGCTAGGCTGAGTGATGTTTGAACAACCCCCAAGGAGACCTATTTAATTTGGGATACCTGGCTTGGACAAAAGGCTTGCTTATTTGAGCCAGACCTTCTCTAACACACACAGACAATTTGCAGGCTGGTGGTGCCCAGTTTTACTGCCCAGTACCCACAGGTGCTAATTTGTGTAAATATTACTAAGCAAGGCCTGAATGATCTCACATTGGCATTGCCGACTCTTAGGAGAAACTTTTAATTTCTTGATAACCATGTCTAATGTATTTATCATAACATTTGTTCAAGATATTGGCTGCAATATATTAATAAGTATTTAATAACAAAAGAAAAATAATTCTTGAGGGGTTCTAATATAGATTTCCCTTAATGGATGAGTGTTGGCTGGTGTCTATTTAATGTAGAATATATTAATGAGTAATGGAAATGTCTGGCAGGATCCTCAATTACCCAATGTGGGAAGCTGTAAAACTACAACAGTGTAAAGCAATTGAAGATCCTGCCTGGCTTGGGATGTCACTTCCTTCCCTCAAGCAAATCTTTCTTATCACTTTGCACCACCACTATGGCACTGACACAATAGCAGGCCTTAGCAGTTGCCATCTGGCATGGTTAGAAGAGGGCAAGGGGCATGGAAGCCAAGATCAAAAGACAGGCAGGCCACTGCAAGAGGCCTGTTGTTGCTAATTGCAGCTGGGTCCACCTTGGTCAGAGGTTACAACTGACAACCTGCTAGTGTATATTAGCTTATCTGGTATTCTCAGTGTTGTCATGGTGAATGACTACAGTGACTGTGGCGGGCTGTGGGCCCAGGAGATGATCAATATGCGGGGCGGGCTGCGGGCTGCGGGCTGCGGGCTGCGGGCTGCGGGCTGCGGGCTGCGGGCTGCGGGCTGCGGGCTGCGGGCTGCGGGCTGCGGGCTGCGGGCTGCGGGCTGCGGGCTGCGGGCTGCGGGCTGCGGGCTGAATTGTAATTTGCGGGGCGGGCTGCAGGCTGAAATTTCAAGCCCTCGCAGGGCCTTTGTGTGTGTGTGTGTGTGTGTGTGTGTGTGTGTGTGTGTGTGTGTGTGTGTGTGTGTGTGTGTGTGTGTCTGTGTGTGTGTGTGTGTGTGTGTGTGTGTGTGTGTGTGTGTGTGTGTGTGTGTGTGTGTGTGTGTGTGTGTGTGTGTGTGTGTGTGTGTGTGTGTGTGTGTGTGTGTGTGTGTGTGTGTGTGTGTGTGTGTGTGTGTGTGTGGTGTGTGTGTGTGTGTGTGTGTGTGTGTGTGTGTGTGTGTGTGTGTGTGTGTGTGTGTGTGTGTGTGTGTGTGTGTGTGTGTGTGTGTGTGTGTGTGTGTGAGTTAGTTACGTTGTTACCATATCATTTCCATTCCGCGCTGGAGCGAAGTGGAAATAAGTGGCGTCGTAGATATGGCTATAGATGCCAACAAGCTGACTCTTTGCGTTGGTAAAACCTCATATGATTTTTATATATATATATATATATATATATATATATATATATATATTATATAAAATATATATATATATATATATATATATTTTTTTTTTTTTTTTTCAGCCATCGCAGTTCTTTTACGAATATGCCAATGTGGATATGTGTGATTACTTTTTTGTTATAGGAAGGATATGGGGTGTGTGCATATAGTGAAACATTTATCTTTGTAATTATGTACAAAATATGATGCTTAGTTTATGACAAAAGTCGCTATTACTGTTAACGATATATGCTGGACTAGTTAAGTCAAAGTCAACTGGGTCCCTGTCTATGTTGTTACGCACACATACGCTATACGTGCGCTTTACACGCGCTTTACGTGCACTTTTGTGCAGATATAATACAGCCAAGTCTCATTTATCCTCACACGTTGGTTCCCAAGGTTTTTAATTGATTAAAAGAAATGTGCTGAATTATTGAGACACTTTACAATATATGTTATTGAAGATGACTCCCAAGTTGCGAAACGACTGGAATATTGAAGACCAGGTAAACGAGACATGATTGTAGTGCTTAAAAATAAATCTCCGACATGTACATGATCTTAACTTAAACGGTTTTATTGTTAGCACTAATTAAACATTAAACCAAAACGATTCATACAAAATAATTACTAACTACAACTAAAAATGGCACATAGCTACATTCAGTGAAATGTCCTGTTGAGATCTGTCGTCACCAGCCGAACGAGGAGACGTGTTCCTGCGATGACGTCATTTCGATGGGTTTTTGTTTGCGAGATTAGGTTCAGGTGGGTGGTTAGCTCTAATGCTGTGAAACTGGAAATACATATATTATTACTTCGCATGAATATATCAAAGATCACGTAATGGCAATGAATTTTGGCCTAAAATGAATTATATAAAACAGGTATACGTGATAACAAGCGTCCGCAGTGTTGTTTTAAAACCGCATCTTTAATGCGACAAACTAACGTATGTCAACAGTTTCTAAACAACATTTAATATACTCTACGGTCAGATCGTTTCAATATACATAAGACCATTGTAGGCAAGTTTTGTTTTGGTGATCTATTTTTCTCGCACGCTTGCGTGTACACCGAAAAGAAGAGTAAATACAAATTGGTATTTGTACTAAACACATGCAAATTAATTAACCGATTGTCAAAGAATGAACATTGACGGGTGATGCAAAGTCACGTTGCTCATACTGATTAATTGTGTATTAAATAAATGCTGTTGGTTATGTACTGAGTTCAGTGTTCCTATTAATGACAGGGGCTTTGTGACGTCATCGTTATTCGTCGTCACGTGCTTCTACGGTGGCAACGGCGGACCTAACGAAAACAGAAAAACGAATCAATACATTACTGTAGAAATGGCAAGGAGTTGACACACGAAGGTGACAG
This sequence comes from Ridgeia piscesae, assembly GCA_025642075.2. Taxonomy (NCBI): domain Eukaryota; kingdom Metazoa; phylum Annelida; class Polychaeta; order Sabellida; family Siboglinidae; genus Ridgeia; species Ridgeia piscesae. The sequence goes on along the minus strand of JAODUO010000009.1, from coordinate 832,288 downwards.
TTTAACACATCGGATGATTATTAGGCCAGAATATGTCAAATAAAATGTTAAATCGAATGGTTTTATGTGGAATTACGTATATTGGTGAACGCCGAATTAATCGTGTTAGTTTATAGTTACCAACCATAAGGATTACTTTTATATTAAATAAATTTAAATGTAATAAAATCCTAAATAAACTTGTCGCCCGTTCTTGATACAAGCCGTTTCCTAACCATAGGTGGGACCCCCAAACTGCCCCTCGATGCACAAAAACCTTTTATTGTTGATCTGGTGTGCAAAACGTAATTGGGGCTAGGTTGAAGGTCAAGCCGTAATTTGGAGTTTGAGTTAGTGTTAGGTTGAATTTTTTAAATATTAACATAACGTGTGAAATGCTCTTGCATTAGGACTGATAGCAAAATGATATCATCCCATCATTGGCGTTCGACGGTAATTTGTATAGACGCCACCTGGCGATTGATGACTGGCACCCCTGGCGATCGATACTCACACAGCAGGATGTTGATGACGCTCGGCTTGGCGACAAGATCTCGCGGCGTCGGCGGCGGCATCATATCTGGAGGACACAGCTCTTTGACAAGCTCTGTGCCGACGAGGAAGTAGCACTTGTAGTTCGAGAAGTCGTAGTCTATTCCAGCGCACAACTGCGGGAAGTCTTCATTGTGTAGCTCATCCAAGTCGGGCGCTATGCCTTCGCCCGTGTTGGCGCATTTCTACACAGCCACAGGCAACGTAGTACATTTAGTAAATTATGATGACGACTGTGATAATAATAATTTATTATTATATTGATTATGATAGTAATCATAATAATAAGTAAAACTAATATTATATTTTATCATGAACAAATGTAATTAAATTGCTCTAAGTGCCGTACAAAACCATAAACATTTAATGATTAACAGCTAATGTTTAATTTTATAATAAACAGTTGCCGAAAAAATGCTCAAAGCGCCATACAAAATCTTATTACAAGAAACACGCTAAATAGATCATAAATATGCGCGTTTATACAATTAGATTGATCATATACCGAACAACATCATGGTACACGCAATGCAATAGGCTTTAATGGTCCCAAATGGGAACACCACGGGGTAGACATTCACATAACACCACGGTATTTATGTTTTACATAGCAATGTTAATTATAATAGTGGTGCCCGTTTCCCCATTGTATTCCTCCCTCCTCCCCGATCATTTCCCCCTCCCCGATATCGCGTTGAGAGGCCTTATGGAAGTTGGCAGAACAATATTACAATATCGGTTCGTGCCTGCTCTTTCAGACAGATATCTACAGAAACGCGACTGAGCATCATTTTATTCTTCATTGACGATAGACATAGACTTAATCATTAATAAAGTGACATTAATTTTGAACTTGTTGGTGGTCGCATACCAAAGATTTACGGTGCGATGGCTGTTCTCTCGTCACAGCGTACCGGGATGAGAAAAATACCACGTATTTTCGGAGGAGGCGGTGGGTGGTCGTCGAACCAGTGCTAAACGCGTTACGGTTTTCTGAACGTCGCCAACTTATAGCCTTTGTGTTGAATAGTGTTGCGTACCTGTATGCAATGTTGGAGGTCTTTGATGCCTTTGATCTCGACACCTGTGAGTAGATGAGCTCCCAGCGTCACCAGCCCATTCGTCGTCTCGGGCGCGACTGTAAAATGTGAATGTTGTACAATAACAATCACAACAACAAAGTGAACATCAGCACTTCCAGCTGGGAGAAAAATCTGCTACAATCGCACTTCAGTCAATCGCAACAACAATTAGGATAACAAGATCACCGGTGAAGACAACGAACAACGCTTCGAACTATTGCAACAGCAACAACATAATATGCATTTCCATGGTAGAATAATTAACCTTCGCAATTACCATTTCACGAACAACTTGGGGAAGCGATATGCATGCTTACACACTGCACGAGACGCACGTAGCGGCAATTTATTAGAACAACTAAACATATTGAAGAAGCACATCAAGAGAGAGGAAACACGCCAATAATGTATAATTATATACATGTGTGTGTGTGATATGTATATATATATATATATATATATATATATATATATATATATATATATATATATATATATATAATATATATAGACAGACAGACACAGACACGAGAGAGAGGGAGAGGGAGAGGGAGAGGGAGAGGGAGAGGGAGAGGGAGAGGGAGAGGGAGAGAGAGAGAGGGAGAGGGAGAGGGAGAGGAGAGAGAGGGAGGGACAGAGACAGAGACAGAGAAGAGACAGAGACAGAGACAGAGACAGAGACAGAGACAGAGACAGAGACAGAGACAGAGACAGAGACAGAGACAGAGACAGAGACAGAGACAGAGACAGAGAGAGATACCATAATGTACATTTCTGTGCGTACGTGTAAATATTACAGTCGTAACTTACTTTAATCACCTGCAACTGATTATCATCGCAAGTCGATCTAATAGAATATTCACCTATTCCGACACATGTCAAGAACAAACCGTTGTCGACACGGTCCACTTACTGCAGGGCACCTTCTTGAAGTGGATAATGTTCTTGTTCGTCTGCAGCGTGTCACACGCCGTCAGATTCGAGTGGATGTAGCACTTCTTCAGCCACGGGTTGTAGTCCCCGGCGAAACACGTCGGTATCTTCTCGCAGTAATGCATGCACTCGTACAGCGACTTGAACTTGCCGTAGAGCTGACTGCCGCCCTCGATGTAGAAGCCGTGGTATTTCGTCAACGTCTTCTTCTTCTTCTCTGTCGCACAAGTCGCTCATGTGTTAGCGGCTTTGTAAGTAGAACAAATCCAATAATCCAAAACAATGGATGTGGATGGGTGGGTGGAGGGTCCACTTTGGAATCAAATCCATGGAAGATCAAATTTAGTTTTGGAAAGGATCGACGGCAACCACCCACGCCTCATCAAAAAAAATTGGTAAGTCCAGTAAAATGCAGTGGTACATTGGCATGTGTCTCTGTCTTCAACAGACGGAGTTGCTAAAAATAATTACGGGGGTATATACAGAGAGAGTCACATTTTTATATTGAAAATAATGATTAGAACATATTACACGTCAGTGAATTAAGACAAGTGGTTTATTATTATGTCAAAAAATAACTGCACATTTACGTGTACAGCTGAAAATGCATATTTTATAAATAACGTAATATATCTACGTTTTATGTTCACTGCTGACTCATAAACTCGTTTTTAATTTTTTTGCGGATGTAGCGGACACAGCGGGTAATGACGGGAACGAAGTCAATGGCGGAGAAGACAAACCTCGATATTAAGATGGATTAGCAGAAATTTATTATGTGGTTCCCACTCTGAAATGAATTTGCATCGTGACGGGGTTCAAGCAAACAAATCAGTGTGTGCATTTGTGTGTGGGGGGTGGGGTGGGAGGGTGCATAGGATAGTGTGTGGCTGTAGGTAGACATGTGTGCGCGCGTGCGTGCATTCGCGTGCACGTCAAGATGTGTTGTTTTTGAAGACCCCCCAAACAAGCACGACAGACCGATGGGACAGACAGACAGACAGACAGACAGACAGCAGGCAGGCAGGCAGGCAGGCAGGCAGGCAGGCAGGCAGGCAGGCAGGCAGGCAGGCAGGCAGGAGGCAGGCAGGCAGGCAGGCAGGCAGGCAGGCAGGCAGGCAGGCAGGCAGGCAGGCAGGCAGGCAGGCAGGCAGGCAGGCAGGCAGGCAGGCAGGCAGGCAGGCGGCAGGCAGGCAGGCAGGCAGGCAGGCAGGCAGGCAGGCAGGCAGGCAGGCAGGCAGGCAGGCAGGCAGGCAGGCAGGCAGGCAGGCAGGCAGGCAGGCAGGCAGGCAGGCAGGCAGGCAGGCAGACAGGCAGGCAGGAAGTTAGTCTGTTAGTGTGATAGACCGACATACATATGCACGTACGCACGCACGTCGCACGCACGCACGCACGCACGCACGCACGCACGCACGCACGCACGCACGCACGCACGCACGCACACACACACACACACACACAGAACGACAAATGGACGCCTGTATACACTTACTTTTCCTCTTGCGTTTCCTGTAGACAGGCACGTAGACCTTCTCCTTGACGGGAACTCGTTCGATCACCTTGATCACCCGCGGCTTCTGCTGCTGCTGATACAAACTGCCGTAGCTGTAGCCGTACGACTGCTGGCTGCCGTACTGGGGCTTGTACCCTCCGTATCCCTTCGATCCATACTGCTGTAACCCTCCTCCTCCTCCGTACCCACTTTGTTGGCTGGACCCGTATTGCTGTAACCCTCCTCCGTACCCATTCTGCCCGCTGGACCCATACTGCAGCAATCCTCCGCCGTATCCCATTTTCCCCGCACCCCTGGAATTTCGTGCGGTTTTCCCAGAAGCCACGCCACTAGACGGCGCCACAGCTGAAGCATCCCCGTCGTAGTAGTCCGGCTGCTGGTCGCCAGGTGGCGAGTAATCCCCGTACGCTTTCTGACCTGCTCTTGAAAAGTCGCCCTCGTAGTCCAGTTGTTGCCCAGCGCGTTCTCGCTGGGGTGCGTCTTCGTATGCCGCTTGGGACCCGGACTGATACGAGTACTCGCCCTGGTTGAATGCGCCGTCGTTGCCCGTGTAGTCTGCTACGCCGCCCGCAGGACCCACCGTGTCGTACGGAGTTTGGTATCCGGGTCGTTCTGGCAAAAAAGCGCCACCAATGTTAAAGGGAGGCCAGCTCCTCAGCCCAGAATTGGTCGAGCAGTGATTTGTAACGGGAAGTCTGCTGTCTAGAACGCGGGAAAGTTGAACATCTCGGCATTATTGCAAGGTTGTGTTGAAACCGGATGATTTATTTACCATTTGAACGTGTCGCTAGCGGGATCTTTCAAATTGCGTACATTGTTCTGAGCGTAATAAAGTAACTAAGCACACATTATCAGAAGAAGGCAATGTCAAATGACAAATTAAAACCGGAGAGCTGGCACCCTCGCTTTACACTTATAGAATGTGGCAAGACACCTGTAATCTATAGGGTTCGGCATACGGACTATTTCCATCTAAATCGATTGCGATACGTCAACGTCTTACGTTGGTCTTTATCGATAGTTGACAGCAGTTTTACGGACACCACGCATCTGTGCACGGTGCGTAGACCAGTCGTTAAAAATGAATGATTAAGTCTAGACTCAAAACTATTGATATATGTCAATATTGCATAGTCTTTAATATAACAAAACCTTTCGTTGTAGACGTCGCCCGCTGATATAATTTCAACATTGTCGTAAGACATTCTCTTTCATTCAAGTACACCATTTACGACGTCTTAGCAACAACAAGCGACAGATGAAACATTACTAGCATGTTTCAACACAACACTTACTAAAATTGCATTCCACGACACGAATGATATGAGATATATTCACGCAGTACACCACCTACCAGCATTATTAGGATATACGTCAATACCGGAAGTAGTTTGTGCGCACGCTCCAATGATCACCAACGCCAAGATGCCGGTGCAACTGACATGAAATCCTGCAGTTTTTGAACGAGCGAGCTGACCGGAATCTCGATTTAGTAGAAGCCGAAATAACATAGGCGTGCCGTTTAGGGCGCGGTCCCGTTGAACTTTGCTACGTTGTAGCATTGTTTCAGGTGGTGTCTGATTCACATTATCCTCTTGAGTGGCCCAAACCAAAGCTTGTTCCAGCAAGTTCACTTCGGCGTTGATGTAATCACTCGAACAGCAAGAGCGCGTAATGTAGAAACGCCAGAGTTCACACGTTTATATAGGTTATGATAATTAACCAGCGACAAGTTATTAACACTACTCGGCTGGTGCGACTAAAAATCAAATAAAAATAGTCGCGTGCTGTATAAATTAATTATTAATTGCACGGTTGCGTCGTGTCATTGTTTGTGGTATGGATGTCGCATCGTTCGCCATTAACTATGTTCTAATTTGAATACTAGTCTTGCGTTCTACGGTCGTCTTGGAATGTAGAATAGGCCAAGTGTAACAATTAGTTTTAACGACGAAAGACAGGCATTTCCGGCGATGAATATAAATTGTTCACAATATTATCACAACGCGTGCGTGCTCAAGATGCTGGCGTTGTGGACTCCATTGTATGGATGCAGCACGAGTAAATGATGGTGGATGTCGGATGAGTGATATTCAGAATGCGTACACACGGAATGCAGACCGTTTTGTTTCTGTTTTGCTAGACTGGACCCCATTTCGTTTTCCGTAGGCGTAATCACAATTAAAAGTATTGCAATATGTTAACAATTTTAAAGTAATAAACTATCTGTATAGTAGTTTCCATCTTCTAGACGATTGTTTGTTGGGTGGAAACTTAAAACAAAAATTCCAACGGAGGTTTTAGCTGTGGCATTTGCCAGTGGCGTAGCCAGGATTTGTTATTGGAGCGAGCCAAAAGAATGGTGCGTGTGTGTGTGTGTGTGTGTGTGTGTGTGTGTGTGTGTGTGTGTGTGTGTGTGTGTGTGTGTGTGTGTGTGTGTGTGTGTGTGTGTGTGTGTGTGTGTGTGTGTGTGTGTGTGTGTGTGTGTGTGTGTGTGTGTGTGTGTGTGTGTGTGTGTGTGTGTGTGTGTGTGTGTGTGTGTGTGTGTGTGTGTGTGTGTGTGTGTGTGTGTGTGTGTGTGTGTGTGTGTGTGTGTGTGTGTGTGTGTGTGTGTGTGTGTGTGTGTGTGTGTGTGTGTGTGTGTGTGTGGTGTGTGTGTGTGTGTGTGTGTATGTTGTGTGTGTGTTGTGTTGGTGTTTGTTGTGTGTGTGTTTGTGGGTTTTGTGTGGTTTGTGGTGTGTGTGGTGTGTGTGTGTGTGTGTGTGTGTGTGTGTGTGTGTGTGTGTGTGTGTGTGTGTGTGTGTGTGTGTGTGTGTGTGTGTGTGTGTGTGTGTTTGTTGTGTGTGTGTGTGTGTGTGTGTGTGTGTGTGTGTGTGTGTGTGTGTGTGTGTGTGTGTGTGTGTGTGTGTGTGTGTGGGACTGTGTGGGTGTGTGGGACTGTGTATCTCTCGTGACTCGGAGAAGCACGTCAATTTGGGGCCTAAACTGAAAGACGACAATCACCCAGGCATTGACTATCCTCAGTGTCAACATAGAGAGGTCGCCTTGGCAGACTACCCAGTTGATAGAACTTTGGCGAATGCTGTAAACAATTACAAGCCGACAAAGTAAGAAACGAAGAGAAAAATAACACAATACTACGGTCTAGAAACACAAATCCATAGCCCCAATATAAGAGTAAGTGACTAAGTGTTGATATTTGTTCCTTGCCTACCGGTTTGGGAAAAGGAACCCCCAAACCTGCAGACAAGGAACATGATAAATATAAACACTTAGTCACTTACTCTGATGAAACAGTAATTCAATGAAGTGCTCACGTTCAACTAGACACTTCACAACGTGTAATGTTGCTGCTTATTAAAATGTCTAAATTCCCGATAGGAAGTTCCAACTACACAGGATAAAATTGACTACCGACAAATAAATTGCTTTAGTTAGAAAGCGTAATTTGACCTTAGTCAGGCAACTATTATTGTGCATCATTGTGTTGATATATTAAAAGCCATCACTCGCTTTGGAGAATGATGACGTTTTCGTTGTCCTGTCACCTACCGGGCTCCAGCTGGGTGCAGAAGTGGAGGATTCCTCCACATTGTGTAACTGAATCCAATTTGAATCATACAATATATCGGCACTTGAGTACATTTGGGACCCACCTCAATGTTGTCACTATAAGAGTTTATTTGCCTATACTGGATAGGTCACTCTAGCCGTAACCCAGATGATAATAATTAATCATTCCCAGGCGGCATACATATGTTTTACAACATATTTAGCTTTAGACACATTTTGAGACCCAAAACAGGTGTACGATTTGAGTCAGCTACAAGCGCAGCGGCCATGTGTCACTGCGTTGTACACTGGGAATGAAAACTATCGATATGTAGCATTTGTTTGTTTGTTTGGTTGATTTTGCCGACGGCACCGTGTTTTCGGCCTCAAATGTGCGCTATTGTGGAACATAAATACGCTTGGGATGATGTTAAATGATTGAATTTACGAAATTAATTATCAAATGTTCCACATTTTCTGGGATTGCGGTGGCATGGCCTCCCCTGGCTACGACACTGGCAGTTATACCCGTATTCAAAAGACAAAAATGTTATAGTCGTTCGAATAGAAATTAATAGCCCGTCCCATGGGGACAGCATTGTGAATGGAAATGGCAAACAAACCATAAAACGTCGTGGCGGCAGACGAGTGTTGCGAACCCTATTCCAATTACAAAGGAAATCAAGGTTGAGGAGTTATTACGATCTCCTTGCCCCTCAGTGCATTTGGCAGGGGAGAGGTTACGGGGATAGTTCCCTCAGGGAAATACGCGAATGAGGCGTCACTTGTGGGATTATGCAACAGATTCGACTGCAGGTACGACTCTGCTACGTGTGATGATTAGCTATTAACTCCGCATCTGAATAATGACAAAACGTGGCACCTACATATCACACATGTTAACTGTCCGTATTTAGCACCGAGCTTTCGTTATTTTGACAGAGGTGATTAAAAGTTCGACCATGGACTTCCAGTTCAGGCTTTTGAAATCCCGAATATGGATTTTAATTCCAGCTCCGGTAATTTAAATAACCATCCCAGCGACTCATCGAGTGAAATCTCCGCTACGGTAACGGAAATCTCTGTTCCCACAATTGAAATAACTGCCTGGACAATTTGTTTGATATTTCCATAATTTAAAGTTCAACTAATAAACACTTTGCAAATGATTGTTTTGATCATGTTTTGTATATTATTTCAACATTACATATTATTATTTGCATATTACATCTTCGTGTATTAAATATAATATTAAAAATTGGTTGGTGACATAATCACCCGGACATTAGATGCTGAGTCGTTAGTGTGTTCCAGGGACTCAGCGCCGAGATGAAGAATTGACCAATACTTTTCAGTTATAATTCGACAACAGACTAGCCAGCGGTAGATCTTTTGAAGCAGTATGTGACACACGTCGGCCTACATAATAATTATACCTATAAATAGTGCACTCAATTAAATGAAAAGATTCGAGTTCATTACTGCACTCTTGCAGTTTGTCGTATTTCGAAATGTAGTCGAATCAAGTATCTGTGATAAAAGCATGGCTTCTTTCGTGCGTGCTAAATGTTATAATAAATAAAAAAATTGCAAGTTCAAATATTGACAATACATAGTTCAAGACAATCAACTGTAGTTAAATTAAGGAAGTTAATTACACAGATATAGATAAGACACGATTGGTCGGATTGTTCTGAAAACGGATGAAGACACTATATAAATAGTGCATGACGGAATGTATAGCTAGAGTCACACATTAGTCAGCTACAAGTAGTAACAACAACTATGAAGAAATTCGACATTAGGTTAGACAGGTGGCTAATAAATGAGTAAAACAAAAAACCTTTTGTTTTACGTTATCGTGATGGCACAATGATTTCGAGGCGATAGAACGAGGGAGATTGCGCGCGTTCAACACTCTACGCAGGAAGTTTTGTTGATCGAATCAGTCATGTTTCGTCTCAGTTGCAGTTGTCAGTATGGAAACAAAGCAAAACAAACCCGTGACATTCTAATACATTCCTCCCACAATCCAATATCTAACCTGACACCTCTTAATTTTTGCTAGCAATTATTTGCCTGGATCGCACCGCCAATCAAAATGACGCCTGTGTCTAGAAACAGAAAACACACAGACTGACGTCTGTCATAACTTGACAGCCTTTTCACTACGCTGCCCAAGTATACAATTTCAAAGCACTCAACACTAACCAAGTCTTCACATGGATTCAAACAACGTGCATAACGCCATTTCCACTGGGAACTCTTTCGTTGCAAGGGGGATTGGCGGACGAATAACTTATTGTGGTCTTATGACAACTGCAAAATAGAACGTTTTTAAAAGATCGATTGGGCATAATTTTACTGTAATTTTCACTTGGACTCGGGCTGATTTCCATAATTCAGACATTACTCGTCGCTCGTCGTACGCTTGGCTGTGATAAGGTGACGCCGTCAGCTTCAACGGACACACACGGTTGTTTAACGAGTAGGCCGGAGGCGTCGGAAACACTCGACAAGACATCGAGATGCCTCGGGCAATCTTTTACTACCAGGATGTGCACAGTGACTTCTTGGCGGGCACAGTTGCGCCTGTAGCTAAACGACGTGTAATTAATAGTGTCCACGTTCTGTCCAAATAAATGTACTGTGACCAGAAATTACGCAGGATACACATGCGCATGATTTAGGATGCAATTAAGGATATGAACAGAACGGAATGTGTAAGATATATAAGACATGTTAGTCGTCACTTCAGTTTGTTTCAAATGTCTAAAACCATTTATTTATGCATTTATTAGCTATTTGTTTTTTATTTCCCCGAAAGTTTGTAATGTATGGCCGTTTACGGAAATGCAAACTGGAAATGTACGGCAGTTTCCACAGAATTCACTACAGAGCCGTCGATATACAGAATGAAATGGGAATACGGAGTGAAATGTGAATATGTATACTCTATATTCCTACAATGTTAATGGATAGTTTCGAAATGAGGTTTCGACTGCGCATTATGTTGATAACTGCATAAATTAAAGGGATTCTTCGTAAGTTTATAATTATTATATTATATATGCACTGTATAAAACATGATCATTTCCCATACGTACTTTCTCTGATACTTTTGTCTTGCAAATATATGCATAATGTGGTGTTATCTGCACAAGTCGATATATATTATTGCGTTCTCGGGAGTCATTTACAGCTCTCCGCAGATCGATTATAATGAATATTCATGCATGCGCAGTGAACCACGCAATGACCGTTGACTTGAAATATTTACCACCACGCTTTATACGGCTATGTTCTCGATATGTTGCCAAGGTTATAAGTGATTATATAATAAGACACATGTGTAATGAAATGTAAGTATAGAATTACATGACACCAATATTAGTTTAAATGTGCGTACATTAATATAATATAAACTATGTTTGTGTGCGACAGAAAGCGACATTCGTGGAGCAGTTTGTTCAGCTATACTGGACATTGCAATTCTCTGCCCCAGATGTTTCTTGGCACACCCTCTTCCATCTGCCTTGTGGGTTCCACCTGAGTGTCTGTTCTGAGGTGTGATGTATCGGTTTCTTGTGCGTATTACCTATTCAGTTCCATTTAGGTCAGCTGCTTCTAATTTAGAGTTCTATATGTTTCTCTCTCTCTCTCTCTCTCTCTCTCTCTCTCTCTCTCTCTCTCTCTCTCTCTCTCTCTCTCTCTCTCTCTCTCTCTCTCTCTCTCTCTCTCTCTTCTCTTCTCTCTCTCTCTCTCTCTCTCTCTCTCTCTCTCTCTCTCTCTCTCTCTCTCTCTCTCTCTCTCTCTCTCTCTCTATATATATATATATTTACGCATGTACATACACATAAACATATGGAACATAACTAATGACGGCATATGCAACAGTTTATGTAACATCATTGATTTTCCCCTTGTTCACATATGTAGTTGTTTTCTTTAGTATGAGCCTTCACTGTCCCTCTGCAAAACTCCTCTTTTTACCTCAGCCACTGAAATCGCTCACGAGGAGTGTGGTCGGCTTCCAGTCGCGTGATATTATTTTACGTGTTTTCAGCCACACGCCGCTTGTGTTACATACAATGTCTAGGATGCATATTGGTCATTATATTGGGAATCCCTTCACTCCGTCCGTGTATCCGTCTTCAAATAGTGGCGGGTATTTGCGCTTCACAGTAGCGACTGGTTAAGTCACCTGCTATTTTGTTTATAATTCGCCTGCGCTCACTTCCACGGTTTGCGGAGACGACCAACCAGCGCAATGATCCCTGTGTTGCAAGAGTGACGTCGACGGAAATCGCATCGACTATTTTAACACATGTTTCTATGCGTTAATAGTTTTTTTTTCTCAACACGATGTGAATCATTCAACTTGTCGTTGTAGCGCTTACATTTTTCCGGCGTTATAAACGTTCCGATTGATGTTTCTGCGCATGCGCGATAAATGTAAAATCATCAATGTGCAGCGAAAGGACAAAGCATTTATGATATGAATACTACGGGTTGTTCGTTAGGATGTAAATAACCTCTCAGCAAAGTTATTTGTCGGAAATTAACACCAGGTAAACAAGTTTTGAGGCATGTTTCGATGGCAAGCGTAAATCACATGTCTGTAGTGCGCCATAATCGGTGACATTTATTTAAACAAACGTAATATTTTATTGTATTTAACGACATTTTAAGCAACTCTTCACAGTAATCATCTCAGGTGAGTTAACGAACAGCCCGTGGCATTTATACCCAAACTGCTTTGTCGTTTCGCTACACATTGATGATTTTAAATTTATCGCGCATGCGCAGAAACGTCAATCGGAAAGTTTATAACGACCGGAAAATGTAAGCGCGCCATCGTAATACAGTTACTTGTCTTTCCCAATATTTCTGGCTTTCAAGTTGCATCAACACAAACAGAATATCAGCTGTCCGCTATGCCAGTATAACAACATACGCCATACTGTTCGCAGTATACACAAATAATCAAACATACACAATTTCCTAATCTCGAGACCAAGGCCATGATATGTATATAGGGGATACCAGAAGAAATCGTGAGTGACAACATGCCTTTCGGTAGTCGTGAGTTCAAGGACTTTGCCCATGAATGTGGTATAAAGACGACAACGTCAAGCCCAACGTATACACAGTCCAACGGGCAAGCTGAGAGGTTTGTGCAAACCATCAAGGGATTGTTACAGAAAGCGGACGAGGAAGGTCGTGATCCCTACCTCGCACTACTCGAGTACAGAAAACACACAAATTTCTGGTCTCTAGTATACTCCGTCTAAAATGCTGATGAGCAGACTGCTTCGATCCTGCCAACGAAGCAGAGTTTGCTGCAACCAAAGTGGTCCAAGTGCATGATGATCTCACACGTCGACAGCAGCGACAGAAGCTGTACTGTGACAAACGTGCATCGCATTTGCAGAAGCTTAGTCCTGGCGACGTTGTCCGCGTTCAGAGGGGAAAGGTGTGGGAGCCGGCAGTCGTCAGAAGCGCTCACGTTAACCCTAGCTCGTATCTGGTCCAGAGTCAGCACGGACAACTCCGACGAAACAGAAGGCACCTCAGCAAAATGAACGAGCTACCTCCGTTATTCTTGCCAGCAGTAGAAACGGCCTCAGTGGATCATCCGCTCACTACACCCTGTGTTGATGCTCGACAACTGAGAGAAGTGCCAGCAGCTCCACCAGAACCGGCTGATACATAAGAGACGATGGTGACACACGACCGTGTTACCAGGAGTGGTCGGATCATAAAGACTCCAGCCAGATACCGATGAACAATCTTAAGTAACTCTCCTCTGTACCCGTACGTTTAATTCTTGTAATACGGGGGATGTAACATATGGACTTATGTACTGTGGTGCTGCCATCTGCTGGACTACACTAACATACACAGTTGTTACTTTTTGCCATTTTTCTTGTAATCATTTTCTTGTTCTACATTTATCGATACACATGCTGTTCAGATATTACGCAACATCACAGTTTCTTTAGCCTGTCGCGTGATCGACAGATGTGGTTGCGTTAGGAATAAGTGCGCGAATCTGCAGCTGCGATTTCTCTGTTTGTTTTCTCAAGCAATGCGTTAACGATCTAAAATATCCACATTCTATTGTTCGCCCCCTTTCAGATAGTTACTTCTCGTGAGCATGACTTTCGAGCTACACGCATCATCTTCCTCCAGAAGACTGACAACGTTTCTAAAACACTGTCATCGGATGCGATGCGCGAGTAGTATCACGTCTGGTCGATTTGGGAAACCGTGTCATAAAATGGCGACACACCGGCTTCCTCGACGCCAGGAAGTGTTAGCGGCGAGGACTGCTGCTTGGAGAAGGGTCGGAGCTCCCGTTGCCGTTGTCCTTGCTCGAACACGTGCTGTCTTTGCGTGGTTTCTCAGGTGGAGGCTGGCGTTGTTTTTTCAAGGCGAACGCCCGGAGATAGTCGGCGACCGTCGTGTACCGAAAGCGAACGGCGTCGTCCAGAGGCGTGTGCTTCCACCTGGCGAACGAGGACGGAAACATTTGTAAGACGCAGCAAGTGTCACCTGGCGAATTAGGACGAAAACAGTTGTTAGACGTAGCAAGTATTACCTGGCGAATGAGGGAGGAAGCAGTTGTTAGACGTAGCAAGTATTACCTGGCGAATGAGGGAGGAAGCAGTTGTTAGACGTAGCAAGTATCACCTGGCGAATGAGGGAGGAAGTAGTTGTTAGACGTAGCAAGTGTATACCGCGTGACGTTGTTGCGCTTACATTTTTCCGGCGTTATAAACGTTCCGATTGACGTTTCTGCGCATGCGCGATAAATGTAAAATCACCAATGTGCAGCGAAACGACAAAGCATTTATGGTATAAACACCACGGGCTTTTCGTTAGGATGTATATAACCTCTCAGCAAAGTTGTTTGTCGCAAATTAACACGAGGCAAACAAGTTTTGAGGCATGTTTCGATTGCAAGCGCAAATCACGTGCCTGTAGTGCGCTATAATCCGTGACAGTGATTTAAACAAACGTAATATTTTAATGTATTGAACGACATTTTAAGCAACTCTTCGCAGTAATCATTACAGGAGAGTTAACGAACAGCCCGTGGCATTTATACCAAAAATGCTTGGTCATTTCGCTGCACATTGACGATTATATATTTATCACGCATGCGCAGAAACGTCAATCGGAACGTTTATAACTACCGGAAAAATGTAAGCGCGACAACGTGGCAACGTCACCACGGTTGCGATTATTAACGCATGCATGTTTTCGCTAAGAATATTATAAATGCTTCTCTCAAATGTCTTGTTTTATTGCAAAGCGCTAGTGATTGGCGAACGTATAGGCCTATGACCTAGTTGAAGGTGAACAGGAAACGGTAAGTTAACCGTTTAGTATTTCCTAACAAACATACGCTCGAGTAGTAATGTTGTTGGCCGAGTTCGTCAAAATAAGTAGAATAATAAACCATCGGCCTAATTTGTCTGAACTTTCTTGCACGCTGCGCATTTGCAATACGTTCTTGGTGTGATGCAGAAGAACAAAAACGAAAGCGCAGTTTGATGGAAGGTGAACTCTCAACATGACTGAAGACTGGCATTCGAAACATCTGGTACCTGGACTCTCAACCATCAGAATCGGGAGGCGTGGGGGCATTGATAATCTAGCCGTCACCACTAGTGTTCAGATGTCCATTCTAATTAGTCTGGACATGCGCGTGTACGAATGATTAGAAGGAAAGAACAGATAATGTGCATTAAAACGTAGCCGTATGCCGACTACGCAGGCAACAACAAGCAAGTCTGTGTCACGTTCAAATGGTGACGCGCCAGAGTATGAATGTGTCACCTGTCCTTGGGATCATGGATGACGTCACACTTCTCCAACAAGAAGACGACTGTGTCCAGATGACCCTCGGCTGCAGCCACGTGCAGCGCCGTGCGACCGTCGTAGTCCGACTGACCCATGTCCACTCCTGACAACGCCATCCTGCAATATACACCGTGTGACCGCTTGCATTGGTGTCACGTTTTCTATTTCACTAACGGCACACATAGAGTCCGTTGTTTACGTAGACAGGATTGGATTATGTAATATTATCGTTTTTAATTCTTTTTGGATTTAACGCCAAATTGCTACTTATTCTTCTCGGTGTTGGCCACTGATGCGACATAATTCGCTAGGCAAACGTTCCGTGAGAGTTTTGGGTACGTGTCAAATGTGCAATGAAGGTGAACGTATCTGTTTGGCTCCTGTCCATTCTCACGGACCTTGTATGGACGTAGCTATTCATGGTCATGACAAGGGCTAGATTTGGGGCCGCGAAACACTGCATGAAAAGTTCAACATGTTTTCGTTATACTACTTAACAATCTGACCGAATAACTACATTGCAATATGTGTCGTTATATATAATGCTTCAAATCGGCACACTAGTGGGATGCACCTTTCAACACCTTGGTCAGATAAATAAGGGTACTAACGCCGCCCATCGCGCCCTACAATATCCTGGGTAAATGTATACGATCAATGAAGACGACAAATTGCCGCCATAATTATGTACAGGAGAACACGTGATTTTGTTAGTAGAATGATCAAAGTTCGATTACTTGGGTGAACACAACTCAAGTCAAACACATATTACATAGTCATCATCAGGCTTAAGCAATCATGACCCCATTTCAGCGATGTCACATCAGTAATATACGTACGCCCATTAACATATACGATATGTGGAATGTTGTACTAGTCGGAAATTCTGCAACTGAGTGACATTTTATATAACATCGCTGTAGTGTTCTCCCCTTACGAGAACCTTTAGTGTGCCACTGTATGGAATATCTCATGGATGACGAGTGTGTTTGCCTGGGCCACGCCTGTACCTTCTCAGTGTGTAGGTGACGTCTCCACCAGCCGCCCCAAACAGCAGATTCATCACCTCGTGACTCTGACGGTCGAGGTTCGTCCGACGCGGGTCGATGCGCTGCTGAGAGTGCTTGATGGTGTCGTAATGGTGGAAGTTGAACGTCTTCACCAGCTCCTGCGACGGCACACCACAAACCGTGAGAAAGGCCGACGGTAGGGGAATAGGAAGAGCAGATGGAGAAAAGAGGAGGAACAGGTGGAGGAAAGAGGAAGAACAGGTGGAGGAAAGAGGAAGAACAGGTGGAGGAAAGAGGAGGAACAGGTGGAGGAAAGAGGAGGAACAGGTGGAGGAAAGAGGAAGAACAGGTGGAGGAAAGAGGAGGAACAGGTGGAGGGAAAAGGAAGGGCGGGGGGGCGGGGAAAAATGGAGAAAAGAGGAGGAACAGGTGGAGGAAAGAGGAAGAACAGGTGGAGGAAAGAGGAAGAAGCAGGTGGAGGAAAGAGGACAAACAGGTGGAGGAAAGAGGAAGACAAACAGGTGGAGGAAAGATGAACAGCAGGTGGAGTAAAGAGTTGGTGGAGGAAAGAGGAAGAGCAGATTGAGGAAAGAGGAAGAGCATGTGGAGGAAAGAGGAAGAGCAGGTTGAGGAAAGAGGAAGAACAGGTGGAGGAAAGAGGAAGAGCAGATTGAGGAAAGAGAGAGAGAGTGCGTGTGTGCGTGCGTGCGTGCGTGCGTCGCCACCCAATCAAGCCGATGTTTGTGTTTATAACATGTACTGATGCATTGTCGATATATCATTGACGTCATTATTATTATTATTAATACCTTAGCCTCACTCACCGGCGACCGAAATCACAACATTACTCCTACAGAGTTCCGGTAAATAACACGAGTAGCTACTCTACGCAAGAGTTTAAGATGTCAAACAGAAGCCATGCATGACTGTGGTCCATGTTTATGTGAAGTGATTACTAAGGCCACTCGGAATAAAATACTCACGTGAAGTACTGTACTGGTTGTCATTCATAAACATACGTAATTCTAATAGTATTGCCAACATCGCAAGTCAATTGAATACTGCGACAATACGTAATCAGTGTAGGAGTAACGCAAACATTTTAAAAGGAAATACACACGTAATACTGACAAATATATGATCAATAGAAATACTATCAACAGTGATATAGGAAACCTATACGCCTATTGTGTAACACTCGCCTCTTCATTTACTGACATATTTAAGCGGTTTGCACTTGGCGGACTTGTTCAGGATTTAATATTTACACAGGTTTATCTGGTAAACACCTATCCACATTGTATTTATAATGCGAAAATAATTATCCCACATAGTTTCACCATTGTAAATAGCCTGCTGTCCATTTATGAAAATGTATCTGAGTAGCGCAAGAGGCAGCTTTAAAGTAATCGTCACAAATGGGGAGTGCGCATCTAATGATATAACCCGATACCTGTCTGGAGCAATTGTACAAGTCAAAAACACTGCAAATGGCAACCAAAATCTGATCTGACCCCACCCACTTTTTACAACTGTAAAAACCCAGCGCGCCCTTAAATCCTTCATCCCATCCTCCATCAAGTATCTGAATCAGACAACAACAAAATCGTTGACCTATCACCGTCTCTACCGCTGCCAGTGCAATGTTGTTTTATCATCTTTATTAATTAATTAATTATTTTATCTGATTATAATATTGTCATATTGTTTTAGCATATTTATTTACTCCAATATATTATATATATCTATAATATATTTTAGCTACCGTTTTTTATATGATTGATTTTACTGTATACATCCATTACTATGTGTCTTAAATATTGTGTTTTTATGCAACCTTCAAAGTGCAAAATGTATTTCCACTCTATGATTGGACAATAAAGTTACTATTATTATTATAAAATAATAATTATTATGACGATATTACAAACAAAATGGTAAACAACATCAACAACATCACATTTGATTCATCTTAAAACAAAAATAAGAAATGGAATATGATTTCACTGGGTAAACATCAATCTGCCACCTGCAACAATGCTGACGCAGAACGATGCAGAAAAAGGGGTTACATTTCAAAATATTGCGATGTTAAAATATTCGCGACGATTCTCATGACCTCTTAACTACAAGCTCACGTCTCTCAGTAACATGATTACTGCTGATACCCACCTATATATAATAATAATGAACAACGTGCGGAGATATTTTGACAAACAGACACACATGTCATCTGCCATGGCTCTCCGTGTGTTTCAGTGTTCAGTGCGGTCATGACTGATAAGCCAACCTCACACAGGTATGTCGTGCTAAATGGTATACACACTCTCATTGCTGCATCATGATATACGTTGAACTCAGCATCTCACTGGAAACATAATTTTTCTGACTGCACTTCATTGAAATTATAACCTGACACTGGACGGCATTGAAATTCGCGTTTATCTCCTGAATGAAGCTATGCATCTTTTCAAGCATGTCAGTGACTCCGGATGAAGCTCGGAATTTCAAGAGTTTTAGTTTTCGTTTAAATTGTGTTTTAATGGTATTTGGTTATATAAAATGCCATATGGTGGACCCATTTGGCAGTCCTCTGCGGCCCTCAGTGGACTAGGAGGGGGGAATGAGAACCGATGTTCTATAGAATAATCTAACTGGAGTCTAAGAAGAAACGTGCACGCCACCTAGTGAACACGATGGCGCAGCGCCGTCTGGCGGAAAGTGACACGTACCTGACAGAACTGGATTCCGCGACAGGTGTTGCCGTTGACATCGAGTGGAGGAGACCACATGCACAAGCCCATGACGTTGGGGACGACTAGGAGGATCGCTCCCGACACGCCTGATTTGGCCGGCAGACCCACCTGTCACATACAGCATACATGGTACACAGTGTAGACAGGCAGGCAGGCAGGCAGGCAGGCAGGCAGGCAGGCAGGCAGGCAGGCAGGCAGGCAGGCAGGCAGGCAGGCAGGCAGGCAGGCAGGCAGGCAGGCAGGCAGGCAGGCAGGCAGGCAGGCAGGCAGGCAGGCAGGCAGGCAGGCAGGCAGGGGGGCAGGCAGGCAGGCAGGCAGCGCAGGCAGGCAGGCAGGCAGGCAGTCAGGCAGCAGGCAGGGCAGGCAGGCAGGCAGGCAGGCAGGCAGGCAGGCAGGCAGGCGGGCAGGCAGGCAGGCAGGCAGGCAGGCAGGCAGGCAGGCAGGCAGGCAGGCAGGCAGGCAGGCAGGCAGGCAGGCAGGCAGGCAGGCAGGCAGGCAGGCAGGCAGGCAGGCAGGCAGGCAGGCAGGCGGCAGGCAGGGGCAGGCAGGCAGGCAGGCAGGCAGGCAGGCAGGCCTTGTTTAGTTAAATTCTTATTTACGAACTGCGTGTGTGTCAGGCACTCGACGCACAGAGTCATACATGTCTTCAACCATTTCATTATTGTCTTAATGATAACATGGTTGCAATGTAATAAACATTCAAATCTTATTGCTTCAAGGGCGTACAGTTGAGAATAAGATACGGAATAATTAAATTTGTTTTTGTCTTAGACATTTCTTCATTGAAAACATTTGAATACATGTAAAATCACCTCTTTCAACAGTCTAAATATAGGAACATAAACAGTGGTTTGTATTTTATTTTAGAAGAATAACACACACACACACACACACACACACACACACACACACACACACACACACACACACACACACACACACACACACACACACACACACACACACACACACTCACATTCACACACAAGACACAAACACACACATCATACACTTATTTAATGATACATATGGTTGTAATTATGGACTCTTTTTCTTGCTTGCTTGAAACAACGATTTGTTAGACTTAAATTTGACGGAACAGCAACTGTTATCACACATTGAACTCGACGATCTGGGGACTTCGTTGGCACGGTACCCATCTTCAACATGGAACAACTTAAATTTAAAGGTCGAGTGACAACCTTACTCGTTGTGTACAGTGACACTCCTAAGAACCCAGCTATGCTAGAGCTGACACTGACCTTGAATGCGAACTCGCCGGAGTAGTTGTACATGCCGCAGGAGTGCATGAGTGAGAGCGTGTCCCGCACGGAATTGGCACTCAGGAGTTGCTCGTCTGTGATTGGACAGATGCCGCCGTTGGCAAGCGTGGCCGCCATTACGGCGCCCGTCTCGCACGTGATGTCGATGGAGCATAGCTGCAAGAAATCATCAGAATTCGTCCGCGATCGCCAGCAAAAAAGAACACCATGACTTGTTACGTTTCTGGGCCAATGGCTTTTGGCACCATCACGATGTCTTCGTCGATGTTGAGCTGTTTCACTTTCCAGTTGGTGCCATGTGGTGTTGGCCTTGATCTTACGACAGTACGTTCAAGAATGTCGCGGGATGATCTACCGCAGTCTCTACTGAGAGTTGGACACCTCTCTCGGATAGCTATTGTTTCGCTGTTTTATCTTCGTTTCACGCTGGTTGTTACGATGGGTCCTCGTTGACTTGGTGTTCCCGTACAGTGAAACAATCTTGTTCTTAACCTCTTTGAGTCTGACCAGCGATCTGCTTTATACCACCGCATTGGTTTGGTCACAGTCCGGACATGTTACATCATATATTACACAAGTCCTCTGTTTTGTTTCCTTCGAATTTACAACCATGGATCGCATAGTGTTAAAAGGTAAGTTTTATATAGCACAGTATCCAGTCCTCAGGACCGTTCAAAGCGCTTAACACTTTACTTCCCTGTTCAATCTAACATCGTCTCAACTTCTCTGGGAAGCATCCAGCCATTTGCTATAATTAATGTGCGAAGGCTGCTCGTACAAATATCTACCATTATATATAACCAGGTACTCATTTATACAGCTGAGTGAACTGGAGCAATGTAGAGTGAAAACTAACTTGCCTGCAGCACAGGATTCGAACCCGGGTTCTCTTAGTCGAGAGCTCTAACCTGAGCCATTGCGCTCTGTAGTATGGTTTGTGTATGCCCTCGGAATATCGTGGTCAGTTTCTCTGATAGATTGCGCACATAGGTTCATTCGGTGTATGACTTCTCTGTGTTTATGCACCAGGTGTTTAATGTTGAAATGCAACTCTCCGTAGTTGTCAGGTTTGAATGCTGTTCTGATAATTGCTGTGTCGTTGGCGTTATCTTCGTTAGTGGTTATACGCTGGTCTGTTTGTACATCAGGGTTCTGACCTGGTCGACTGTTCATATGGTTCCGACCTGACAATATTTCCTTGAAAACAACAATGTCCTTGAAAGTACCCTAATGTGATCAAGACCAACGTCATATGCAACACATTGCGTTTTCAAACCATAATCGTAACAAAATCCTGAAGCAAGTAAAGTGTTATGTAATTTAAGCAAACTTATTGAAGAATTTGGGTATTACCAACATATGTATTTCTTATATTCGACACGAAATCAGAGTACCTAGTCAACGATAATGAAACTGTAATAAGTAATCATGTATACTTGTAATAACGAATACAAGTTGTGTGCCAGTAAGAATACCAACTCAATATACAATCTGGCATAAGCATATCGACAACTGTGTGGAAGTTATTTTGATGTCGTACGTTTGCAGTAAGTTCGAAACATTCATCCCGAAAACACTACGGTTATGTGTTCAACCTGAACCTTTAAATTCCAAAGAGTCTTCACTGCAAGCTCACCACAGAGAAGCTATTTTCCAAACTGGTCAGTTTATCATAAAACCAGTATATGTAAATTCTATTATTTTTACATTTTAGTTCACGCAATGCTTTCTATCAGGGCTTGGATTCGAATTCATATTACGGGTCCATAAACAACACGATAAAAACATTTTCCCACCCGCTTCGTATGAACGTGTAAGGTTCTTCCGACGCATATTGTGATGTTTAAGTAATTTGGATAGTTGCTCGCAGAAACGTTTATGAATAGACCGAACCATTAATTTTATTGTATGGTATCTTTTTAGTGAATAGCTATATAAAATGCCAGTAGAATGGCTATGGCTGGTCTCACCTGGAAGTAGAAGTCCATCACCTCCATCAAGTTTACACCGCTGGGGAAGCACTGAAACCATCATCGACACAACGTGAAAACCGCCAAGGATGTTGCGATGTTCAGAACGAATTGGACATGTTAGAGCATGTGAAACGACTAATGGTATTGGACTAATAAATGCGATGATGATAATGTAGTTATAAATTGTACGAGTGAAAATAAACAATAAAACGTGAAAATAAAAGTACAAATTCAGGTGGTTAAAACACTTTAGGCTGTAGCCATCTTAATATATAGACGATTTAAGTTAACTGCTCGCTATCAGCACACAACCAACTATTATAATATACAAGATGAACATGGATATATCACAATATTAACACCATGCAGTTACCAAGCCATTTTAGAACAGAACATATAGCATGCTGTACAGCACAGTTAGATTATGAAAAATAAATACGAAACGTGAAATGTATGCGGAATACAACGCCTATATTACAGTTCTTAGCTACATATACTATGGCTGGATGAACTTGTTTGAAGCTATATCTACTTGTAGTACTGGACATATAAAATACAAGCTGTCTTTACATGTAGCACTGGACATATAAAATACTGGACATATGGTATTGATATTATTAAAATGTCTGGCAATATACCTACCTTGTTTTCTTTCAGTAAATACCCTATGGCAAAATTTCTATCAGCCGTTTCTCGCTCGGAAAGAAATCTACATGAAACAAAGTAACATTACTTAAATACATATCTATGAAACCGTCTCAATACAGGTGTGATGAATAATTATTGCGAACGTTCACCCATCAGTAATCATCTGTAGACTTTAACGTCGTCGTCAGCTATAAAACAAATTGAACACAGGGGAATGGAAAGTAGTATCATGTCGCTTGTAATTTATTCACATGCTGGTGTAAAAGTAATGGCTTATTTCAAAGCATCTCTAAATTGAAACTATAAAGATTTAGGCTCGCAATGTTGACATATTCAATTATGACATACTCACACTGAATTATTGAATCCTATATATTCGCCGCCAGCCAATCGCTTCAACTGATGGTACATCTAAAGAAAATGCAAAGTTTCAAAAATCGAGCCTTCCTCCAATGCAAAGAATAGAAAAAGGCATAAACTATATACATATTCATTATAAAACATTTGTCAAACTCTTTCCAAGAAGCATATCTGCAACTATTCATATTCGTATATGCATGGTGTGCTTACTAAAGAGGTGTTGCACGTCTGAAGCGTAGCTACGACAGTAATATTTGCGAAATATTTGTATTACATCTGAAGCGTAGCTACGACAGTAATATTTGCGAAATGTTTGTATTACGTATTGATATGCATATATAACATGGATTACGTAGTCGAATCTGTCAGCTAGACACCGGTCGTTCTTGATGAGTGACGCCATCAAAATGGCTCCGGAGTTGATCATGGGGTTGTGTGGGCGATCTAGAAACGCATAATTTATTCGTATCAAATCACTCATTTCTAAAGTTTTTCTTACAAATTGTGTTATAAAAATATATCCTACGCGAAGCGACGCTTCGGGACTATTGTGAATTTTGTTACATAATTCACGTTACTATCATTCACATCTTCAGTAGATTGTATATTCTACACTTGTATGTTCCTCTGTGACAATGAGTTCTTTCTTATATAGTTAATTATTCCCGAAAACATTGGGCGACTGTTTATGATCAGTAGGCAAAAATATATTA
This sequence comes from Ridgeia piscesae, assembly GCA_025642075.2. Lineage (NCBI taxonomy): Eukaryota > Metazoa > Annelida > Polychaeta > Sabellida > Siboglinidae > Ridgeia > Ridgeia piscesae. Next base: position 808,062 of record JAODUO010000009.1, on the reverse strand, counting down.
GTAATATGTCTGCTACATACTATTATACTTTGATAACCCATGTCTCATATTACTCAACGGTTGGTTCGGAAGAGCATGGCCGATGGATTCTTTAACTCGTCAAGTCAAAAAGTTAACTTTGTCAAGTACAAGTCATTCGATCAGAATAGCAGTGTTATATAGTACAGGTGAATAACTAAAGAACAATTATGGATTCCAACAAAGGCTCCTATGGATTAAAAGCAGCGCAACATCAAATCAAGCCTTTGTGACAAACGTTTGTGTTTACGACCGACTTACTGTCGTCGCTGAGTTTGATGTGATTGAACTGTTGTCCGCTCGGCTCGTGCCCTATGTACTCGTGAACGATGTTGTGGCCGAGTTCATTCAGACCGATGGCGTAGGTGAGTGGTTTGCTGCAAGACTGTAGCGAGAAGAACACATCGGTGTCGCCGATGGAGTGTCTGAAACGACCGTGTCGGCATATCAAGTTATTCAGTAACAATTTCAGTTCTGAGATCGCAAATATTGATGGCTGTCATTTTTGTTTATGCGATTGTTCTTCCATAAAACCTGCAAACTT
>JAODUO010000009.1:705000-802500 GCA_025642075.2 Ridgeia piscesae | reverse complement strand
GAATATCAGTGCCTGGTTCGTTACGGACGGCAGGCTGGGTAGCGGCGTCGTTTTTGTCTCGGACGGCAGGCTGGATAGCGGCGGCGTTTTCGTTACGGACGGCAGGCTGGGTAGCGGCGTCGTTTTCGTCTCGGACGGCAGGTTGGATAGCGGCGTCGTGTTCGTTACGGACAGCAGGCTGGGTAGCGGCGTCGTTTTTGTCTCGGACGGCAGGCTGGATAGCGGCGTCGTTTTCGTCTCGGACGGCAGGCTGGGTAGCGGCGTCGTTTTCGTCTCGGACGGCAGGCTGGATAGCGGCGTCGTGTTCGTCTCGGAGAGCAGGCTGGGTAGCGGCGTCGTTTTCGTCTCGGACGGCAGGCTGGATAGCGGCGTCGTGTTCGTTCGGACATCCACACCGGAAGGGCAGCGTCGTACGGGGCGGCTGGGATAGCGTGCGTCTTTTCTTTTTCCAAAACTGCAGGCATTCGTAGGCGGGGTCGTTGGTTGCTTACTGGGCAGCGGGCTGTAGCGGCGTCGTTTTCGTCTCGACGCAGGCTGGATAGGGCGTCGTTCGTCTCGGACGGCAGGCTGGATACGGCGTCGTGTTCGTCTCGGACGGCAGGCTGGATAGCGGCGTCGTTTTCGTCTCGGACGGCAGGCTGGATAGCGGCGTCGTTTTCGTTCGGACGGCAGGCTGGGTAGCGGCGTCGTTTTCGTCTCGGACGGCAGGCTGGATAGCGGCGTCGTTTTCGTTCGGACGGCAGGCTGGGTAGCGGCGTCGTTTTCGTCTCGGACGGCAGGCTGGATAGCGGCGTCGTGTTCGTTACGGACGGCAGGCTGGGTAGCGGCGTCGTTTTCGTCTCGGACGGCAGGCTGGATAGCGGCGTCGTGTTCGTTCGAGACGTCAGGCTGGATAGCGGCGTCGTTTTCGTCTCGGACGGCAGGCTGGATAGCGGCGTCGTGTTCGTTACGGACGGCAGGCTGGATAGCGGCGTCGTTTTCGTTACGGACGGCAGGCTGGGTAGCGGCGTCGTGTTCGTCTCGGACGGCAGGCTGGATAGCGGCGTCGTTTCGTTCGGACGGCAGGCTGGGTAGCGGCGTCGTTTTCGTCTCGGACGGCAGGCTGGATAGCGGCGTCGTGTTCGTCTCGGACGGCAGGCTGGATAGCGGCGTCGTGTTCGTCTCGGACGGCAGGCTGGATAGCGGCGTCGTGTTCGTCTCGGACGGCAGGCTGGATAGCGGCGTCGTGTTCGTCTCGGACGGCAGGCTGGATAGCGGCGTCGTGTTCGTTCGGACGGCAGGCTGGATAGCGGCGTCGTGTTCGTTCGGACGGCAGGCTGGATAGCGGCGTCGTGTTCGTTACGGACGGCAGGCTGGATAGCGGCGTCGTGTTCGTTACGGACGGCAGGCTGGATAGCGGCGTCGTGTTCGTCTCAGACGGCAGGCTGGATAGCGGCGTCGTGTTCGTTACGGACGGCAGGCTGGATAGCGGCGTCGTGTTCGTTACGGACGGCAGGCTGGATAGCGGCGTCGTGTTCGTTACGGACGGCAGGCTGGGTAGCGGCGTCGTGTTCGTTCGGACGGCAGGCTGGATAGCGGCGTCGTGTTCGTTCGGACGGCAGGCTGGATAGCGGCGTCGTGTTCGTCTCGGACGGCAGGCTGGATAGCGGCGTCGTGTTCGTCTCGGACGGCAGGCTGGATAGCGGCGTCGTGTTCGTCTCGGACGGCAGGCTGGATAGCGGCGTCGTGTTCGTTCGGACGGCAGGCTGGATAGCGGCGTCGTGTTCGTTACGGACGGCAGGCTGGATAGCGGCGTCGTGTTCGTTACGGACGGCAGGCTGGGTAGCGGCGTCGTGTTCGTTACGGACGGCAGGCTGGGTAGCGGCGTCGTGTTCGTTACGGACGGCAGGCTGGGTAGCGGCGTCGTGTTCGTTACGACGGCAGCTGGTAGCGGCGTCGGTTCGTAGGAGCTGGGTGCGTCGTGTTCGTCTCAGACGGCAGGCTGGATAGCGGCGTCGTGTTCGTTCGGACGGCAGGCTGGATAGCGGCGTCGTGTTCGTTACGGACGGCAGGCTGGATAGCGGCGTCGTGTTCGTCTCGGACGGCAGGCTGGATAGCGGCGTCGTGTTCGTCTCGGACGGCAGGCTGGATAACGGCGTCGTGTTCGTCTCAGACGGCAGGCTGGATAGCGGCGTCGTGTTCGTCTCGGACGGCAGGCTGGATAGCGGCGTCGTGTTCGTCTCGGACGGCAGGCTGGATAGCGGCGTCGTGTTTGTCTCAGACGGCAAGCTGGATAGCTGCGCCGTGTTCGTTACGGACTGCAGGCTGGGTAGCGGCGTCGTGTTCGTTACGGACGGCAGGCTGGGTAGCGGCGTCGTGTTCGTTACGGACGGCAGGCTGGGTAGCGGCGTCCTGTTCGTTACGGATGGCAGGCTGGGTAGCGGCGTCATGTTCGTCTCGGACGGCAGGCTGGATAGCGGCGTCGTGTTCGTCTCGGATGGCTGGCTGGACAAGTGTGGCGGTTTCCAAGGCGTTTAATTCATCGTCGAATTTGTCCTCGTTCAGCGGCCATATTCCCGATACAGCGAACCCATTCACGGACGCTTGCATGGTTGCCGAGTTGACGTAAGCCTGCTGAAGCCAGATGAAGGCCATGTGCTCTGGCAAACTCTATGGCGTCGAGCGTCTTGTGGCTCACATGCCCGTCCAGCAGGAGGATGTGAGGGCTCTCCAGTGTGCATCCAGCGATGGCGATGACATGTTGCAGCCACCTCATCAACAGATCTCCGCCTATGTAGCCCGATCCCCGTTGATTGACTCCAGCAATTGAGCCGCCGGTGCACCATTCATTAGAGATGCGACCATGCGCTTACGCGGAAAGACAAAGAGAGGAGGTACATAAGTTCCCGCAGCATTCATTGTGTTGGCACCGCGTTCTGCACGGGACACCTTGCGAACCTGTCGCGCTCACTTTGTCGACACGACTTTGTAAACAACTCTTGCCACGGTTGAAAAGCCAGTTTCGTCGCAGTTCCAAATGTTGAGGGCATTGAAACTACCGGACTGCAACACACTCTTTAATACAACAAAGACGATTGAAGCCATTGAGTCCTGCTAAACTCGTGGCAATCGGCGCGCGAATCGACAAAGCGGGTTGTTTCTTCATAAACTGACTCAACCAATCGCGGCCCGCCATGCCACTTGCTTTGTTGAAAGGGTTGGCAATTCCCATTCTATCCGCCACAATGTATGCCAATCTACGTACAAAGTTAGTAGACAGACCACACATCTCTCTTTCCGTACGTTGTATGGTTGTCATTATCTCATTCTCCAGTTCATCAGTGAAGACTTGTCGTTTTCCTCCCAGGAAGGATACGCCAGGCTGAGCTACCTTGCCCCGACAATGACTCATCACAGTTCTTTTCGGAATGCCGTAATCTTTAACGGCCCCTTTCATGCTCCTGCCCCCTTTTGCCGCAGCGTTTATATTTCCGAACCATGTCTACTAGACACAAATGTTAAATGTAACATAATATTGCTATATTATAGTGTAATAATCGAGCAGTAAATAGCATTAATAATTAATAACAGCACTTAATAATATGGGGGTAAAAGTTCATAAACAACTTCTAAACAAACACCATTTGGTTGATACGGGGCAAAGCGCACCCGATGCGCTTTGCCCCAAGTAAGTGGGGTGCGCTTTGCCCCCAAATCAAAATCTAAAAATTAGCATATATTGCATTATCGCTCGCAATAACGCATTGCGTCTTTTATAGTAAGTTATATTATACTTTCGTGTAGTTATGTCAGAGAGTTGGTTACTTCGCGTGTTTAGTCACTGAGTACGCCTAAAGCTGTTAAAAAATGTTAATGTGTGTAACTTACTTCGATTTCAGTGTTATCTGAAATAAATGCCGCCAAGATAGTTTTTTTAGCATAGTGCGTCCACTGATCGGTAGATGACGCCGCTAAAACGTATATCTTACGATTTAGGGGGGTGCGCTTTGCCCCGAGGGGGTGCGCTTTGCCCCTGTCTACTCTACGTTGAAGTTAATAAATCATTAACATCAACAACAACAACAACAACAACAACAAATCGCCGATGTATACATATACATGGCTTACATATTTGACCCACTGATACACTAAAGGGACTTAATTAATCCTTTTAAAATATTATTTAATGTAATACTATGCCTTCATTGCATTACAAGTGTGTTTTTATTAGTCATTTATAGTCCTGACGACATATCGAAAAACATAATTCCGCCTATACGGTGTGTCCAGTTTGGGTGCCGCCTATGCTATCCCAAACGGGCATGGCCACGAATACTCGGTTCAGTTCGCCAGACTTCGGTGTTATCCGACAGGTTCACTGTAGTTCACTGCGCATGCGTTAATATTCATTATCACCAGGTTACGTAATGAATAACCCACGTGGCAGCAAACTCAAAGTGATTCGCATAAATACACTTGTGGGTGTTATCTGTTGCGCAGAGAACACCCAAATTATGCACTTATGAGACAGCTAGTGTAATGTTTGATACAGTACATATCGAATGCACATAAAGCCTTAAAAGAATCCCTAAAAACAGATCAGTTGTTGGTTACCTCGTATAGTTTCGAGACCGGTACTTTGCCGTTCTCATCTTTCAGTTCCTCGAACAGCGTGTTCGTGAAGTATCGGAGGCTGTTCTTCCTGTAAATGTAAACGCCGCGAGTTACGCACCGCCACATCATCGGCCTATGCGCCGGCAGACGTTTGCCACGACGCAACTGGGACTACAGAACAAACGTTGCATTTCGGACACAATCGGCAGATATAACAACGTATGTGTTAATGGACCAGTATATATAGTTACCCAAGTACATAGTCACGTAGTCATAGTTTTCTTTAGTGTTTCAAAGAGTTTTGTGATTATCTAATGATCCTAGCAACACCCATGGTTTCCATTTGTGTTTCTTCATTCGTTTGTCGCACTACGTAGTAAATCAAGATGCTACGTAATTATGTATTACGACAAATGAAACGTACACAATCAACAGTCTTAATATTGCGCTTAATCGTGATCCAGTTGGGTCCAAGGTTCGTTGTATCGTTGCCCGAACAGAGCTATGGCTGATAAAGTGAATAAGAAGAAAGATTTCATATTTTGTATACATGCACGTATATTACATATATCTCAGAATGTGTTAGCCTGTGCCAATTAAAGGGCAATATTTAACAATTGCAAAAAAACTAGGTTATAATTGCATTTATTGTTTTACTTTTCGCTTTTCGTAAAAACAATAATTCATGTATGTTTGCTAAGTCCGTGCGTGTGTGCGCGCGCATGCGTATGTGTGCATGGGTGTGTGAGTGTTCGTTTGTGTGTGCATTTGTGCGTCCATACGCGGGCGCATGCACGCGTGTAAGTGTGCATGATAGGGGTCCCAGTGAGCGATTGTTCACAACACGACGCCTACCTTTATGCACAAAAGTATAAACAAATGTATTTATCTACTAACCTACACACGTGACCCGCATGTCCATCCTCAAATTGGCTCGTGGAGTTATCAAAACAAATCTAATTGCTGGCGACTTTGTGCTGGCGTGTGTTCATTCTATTATAAAGTCATATTTGAACTAAAACATGGACACTGTTTACACTCGTGAGTCCCAGTACTGAACCAATTACCCGTATTTTAATAATTATGAAGTTGCCAATAATTTCTTTCCGCTGCCTAAAGCATTTCACTCGAAGGTTTGGCTGAAGCTCTGTTAAACTTGTCCCCGCATATACACACGGGGACAAAGAGGACGGAGAAATCCAGAAACATAATCAAATCGGTTTACGATATCAAATCGATCGACAACAGTTGTTCATTACATTGGGATTCTATGGGCCTCAGCGATGGCACATATGTAGTTCTACATTGGAGTAATAATTACTAATACATTTACCGTGGAATTAGGCAATGTGTACAGTTGAGCTAACATCGTTCATACCTGTTATCTTTGGAGACACCTTTCTCTGCCTGGTTCGGCTGTGGCGTCGTTGTCGCATCGGACACGTGAGGACAGCGCCGGGGCGAACTGCTCAGTCCAACCCCGGCGCATTTGGTTCGTGAGCAACTGTCTCTGCGCTTGGCACTTCCGTTGCACTGGTTCACAGAAGCAGCGCTCGCGCCTAGCCTGTTGACTGACTGGGGCTCCATTTTGGCGGTAGACGTACGATCCTCAGGCGTTCTCACCGTTGTCTGCAAATAAGTTCATACAGCAAATTATGTATATGATGTTATCTGCATGTTGTTCTCTCCACGTCGCGCGATGGACTAACCCTGCTCACGAGTGCTTCGTCGTATGCCCTTCACATTCCTCGCGTCACACGTTTCCGGTATGACGAGGTGGAAGTTTCATAACGTCAACTGCATGTTGTAGAGTGTAAATAAGGTATAACAGTTTTAACCTAATGTTACATGAGTGGATGTGTGTATTATGTCAATAGCTAATGATAATAATACGTTACTAAGTATTGTTGAACCGTGGGCTAATAACGAACTGACAGATGTCGGTCAAGGGTTGACAAGTTTTTTTAAGAAAGGCAGTGGCGAATAATTATTGTAAACATTATACATAACCAATCATAGTTATATCCGTGTGTATGACCAATATAATATAAGACCAATACAGTTCACGTAATGTCCATATCGGTATCTGTGGATTAAGTAATAATTAATTTGTCATGCAAAAACAGCTCGTTTCTGGACCCTTGTTATTTGTATGAATATATGAATATATACCGCTGAACAACTGATCTGAGACCGTGCTGGCAAACGCCTGGGCTCGACATTTAAATAAAGTAGAACACACACGCACACGCACACGCACACGCACACGCACACGCACACACAGCACACGCACACGCACACGCACACGCACACAGCACACGCAACACACACCACCACACACACACACACACACACACACACACACATATATATATACCATGTAAGACATCGCTTTTATAATTCTGTATAAAAATTTGAAAACTGTTATCGATCTAACTGTAAAATACCCCGGATGTTGATAAAACAGAAAGCCAATTGGGCTAAGTTTATAAGCGAATGCTCAAATATTTATTTGCATACTCGGCTTCATTGTTCGTCGTACTTATATGAATTGGCTCGTCGGTCAGCTTGACCTTACGCCTAAAATAAGCAACACATGCCAAATATATATGTTTTCTTTTGCGTTGGATTTGGGTCATATTTCTTTCCATTTGCTCGTCTACCTACTAAACGACCACACGTGATTATTCAGGGAATTTCTGAATTGCCGAAACCCGATATTAACTGAGCTGCGACAATATATAATATATATATATATATATATATATATATATATATATATATATATATATATATATATATATATATATATATATATATATAGGTAGTTTGTATATTTATCCTAATGATCTACAGCCACGAAGCTCCAGCATAATCACTAGTACATTTGAAGAGTAGTGTTGACTCGCTGTCACCCACCTAGACTGGTTGGGTATGTCAACATTGCGTAGTAGGTACACTATTTACAGGACGGACATATTAACAGGCTGTCGCTAAACACCCTTGATAACACGTACGATAATGTCAACAGCACGGAGAATTGTGTGGACACGTTGGATTTATCGGTGGAAAGGGTACTGACCTTAGGTCAAGTTAACGTTGAATTTAAATGAAGGAAGTCATCCATACATTCGCGTTTATACAATAGTTGAACTTGAAAGTGAGAGTATTGGTTTAAAACGCGCATAAAATAATAATCGTCGCTGCTCTTAAGTATAGCTAGTCTAGGAGGCACAAATGACACAGAATACTTAGGATTATAATTTTACAAGATCGTTGGACAATTCCTAAAGTTGGCGAAAATATAAATGAAATACGACGACTAGCATAGGTCATAGTTTTCACAACTGATTTTAATAACTCGTAAGTGTACGACTTGTAGTAGGAAAAACCCGGGTAAAACGGGATACTCAGGTAATATGGGAAATCGCTATATATGCAAAGAATAGTACTGCCACAAAGCGTATTTTCGCTTCCAACTAGCGTAGTGGGATCTACTGACTACTATACAAACCAATTAGTATGCAATTCTTCGCGCGGATTGAAACAATCGTTAGTAATCCTTACCTTTGATCCCTTGCTAAATTGTTTGTTTGACGATCCATCTAAGTGTTCTAAGTATATAACAACTTGTCATATTTCAACTTCGAATGTCGTGAGGGTGTAATATTAGTTTTTGAGTATTTAAGCGTATAACAGTTTTTCGTGAGAGTAAGCGATAATTAATGTGTCACAGTTTGATTAAACCATGCCTATTCCGGGCAAAATGGGATATACTAATACGGGCAAATGGGATCATCCTGTTGTGCATGTTATGCATGTTATCATTAAAAAATTACTTTGACTATATGCCTATTTCTGTAGATCGCTTAATTTAACGTGTAGTTCACTAAGTTACATAAAGATGTGAGGTCTATGGATTACATAATTATATAGGAATAGTAATACGCCCAAAGTACCGCAGTCAAATTTACAAAGAAGTATGACATTTTGCTTATACGACCTTACCATATCGCATATCTTGTCTATTCTTATTGTAGTTTACTAGTTCTAATATATCAGTTACTTAAAATAACTAATCTGAATATGTAGGACCACGGCACATTAGCGAATGACACAACTAAATATGCATCCCATATTTCCCGGATCAAAATCTCATTTTACCCGTATATGCGGGTAAAATGGAAATGTTGCGGGTAAAACGGGATTATCCGTATTTATCTAATTTTGGTGTGTTTGGCCGATACGCAACAAACTGTTACCCTAATGCGCAAAATGTGGATGCAACGAACAGCGGAACGTTAACTTGTAATAAATTATGTTGTGAAGCGCCACGAACGATTATGGATGTGGCGCTATACCAAATAAATATATTATTATTATTATTAACTCTCCCATATTGCCCGGGTTTCCCCTACTCGATCATGTTGCCAGATTTCAATAAGTTCGCATCATGACTGCATATTTCAAAGTGGACAGTGCTGCAATATGTGTTCTCTGGTACATATTGCCTCGTTTTCACGTGAGTAGATATTTTCGCTTGACGGAGTTTTTATAATCCACCCTGGATACATCATTTAACGTGTGTATCCAGTATGTTGCTGACGTCGAAATCACAATGTTATTATGATCGTGATCTCTGTCAAACTTTGCCTTTTCCAGCAAGAATTAGTGATGAATATGTTCATAATTACATATGCGTGCGTGAACGTGCGCTCCAGCCAATTTGTAATTTTCTGTGAGTTCAGCCACAAGCTGCTTGTGTTATCTGTGCAATGTTTAAGAAGCGAATTATTCATTATATTAGGATTCCTATCAGTCTTCAAATTGGGGCCGGTGTTTGCGCTGTTCTCACGGCTGACGCAATAGCGACTGGTGAAGCCAACGGCTATAATTGTATAGTTCAACTTCGGTCACTCCCCTGTTTTGTGGAGACGATCAGTCAGTGGAAGAATTAACCGACTGCGACTATGAAGTATATAGTCCACAATTTGGAATTACGAAAAGTAAGTAGCCGCATAAAATAAATATACAATGATCCTGTTGCTATCGACATACTATAATATCATTGCATGTAGGTATATAGCTAGTTCAAATACTCGGATACGGCACATGTAGGCCTTATAGATATCCGAGTAGTGGCTATATATTCCGTCACGAATTCGTCTCGCTTCAGCACACAATACACACTTTTATATAATAACTATTGGACTAATTACTAGTATGATACTCGATTTGTTATTCAAATGGAGTGTTAGTGTCTGAATACTAATACGCAACAAAGACGCCCCGTCGCGGATGCTGGATAATCGAGGCTAGTATTTGTTGCGTGGTACATCACTAGATGGCGCCACGTCATTTGTCGAGGCAATCAAGTGCATCGCCAGCTACCAGCGAAACCGTGTAGCATTTCAACATGGCTGGTGTCCGTCACGGACAGCCTTTCGTCGAAGGTACATCGCGAAACTCGGCGAATGTCTGGAATACGGATCAACCGAAGTAGTAGAAACGTCGAGGGGAACTTGTGAGAGTTGAAACGGAGCACGGGCTTAGATCTGTGTGCGGAGCCGCCCGGGCAAACAGTGAGTCTAGTCTGCGAGCTCTTTCTTGTGTGAGTGCGTCAGAACGTAGCCTAAACAAAATCTATTATTAGCGGCGTGCCGCTTTCTTGCAGTAGGTCCAGTGGATAAGTAGGACAACTGTTTGTGAAGTAAATTGTTGTTGTCTTTTATGATCTTACGTGCCTTTGTAACTACTATTTTTCTGCGCTGTCCGGAAGTTTTAGAATTGAGTAGTTCGCATCAGTTGTAAAGTCTGCACATTCATGTCTGGTTTTTTGGTCGGCAAGTCTATGCTATGTCTATAGACTATGGCTATGACATGTTACTGTTAGTTTGTATGGCGTTTATATAGCTTCCTTGAAAAAATCCCAGTTAACTAACACAATTGATTCACTTTCATCAGTTTGCAGACTCAGCACCCCATCATTTCCCTGACTCAGAGTCAAGGACAGAGTTAGGAAAAGAGTTATTGACTCTGTATCCTATCCACAAGAGACAACCTGTGACTGAGACAGTGAGAGTAGTGTTCAAGTGTCACCCACTTAGCAGCAACACCTGCCGTGATGACAGGAAGGTGTGCTTACCTAGTGACACTGTCAGTGGTGGTGGTTGCCCTACAATGTCAATCAGCTACCTCCACAGATGTGAGCGGTTTCTATGCTGACAATGATCTCCATGTACGTATCTCATATAACAGTTCAGTTTAATATAATGATTTTATTTATTCTTAAGAAGCTTTCGCAAACTTTTAAGTCCCAAATTTCGAACAGTTGTAACGTGAAAACTGTTTAAGCAACATCGCTCAAATTTGGGATTATGGCTATCTTAACATAGGCTTTTATCAGGCCAATTCATTCGAAGATCAGGCAGAGGAGATCTGCACCTATTGGTTGTTTTCTCACTAAATGACGCTTATAAGATGTGCAAGATTACAATTATCGTCTTAAATGTTTAGGTTCAGTTAGGGCTGTCTCGTTATATTTTGGTTATAAAGAATTCTTTGTTTTGGGTTAGGGTTATTCGGGCTAGATTATAACTTGAATAAAAACGTTTTGGGGTTATACTATGATATAACTGTCATGTCTGTGCTTTGCAGCAAACAGTGATGGTTGAACAGCTGCCTACGCGACAACGAAAGGAGATTAAGCATGAGATACTCACCCTCCTTGGCCTTCACCATCGCCCCAAACCCGCCCTACCTGTCAAACACAATGCCGCCCCCACCTACATGATGGACCTCTACAACACCCTTCATGAGGAGGAGGTAGAGGAGGGCGTAGAAATGGGGGAGCAGCCAGCGAGGGGTGGGGTGAAGGGGGTGTCGTCGGTACACCAACGCCAGATAGAGAAGTTGGCCGAGTTCAATCTGACGATGCCGGGCATGGAACGAAGTCTGGAGGACGCAGACATGATCATGAGCTTTGTGAACAATCGTGAGTGTTTGTGAACTGTCGTGAGGGTGGTGTTACCACTATCTTAAACTTCCTAGTTCACATGTACAGGGTCGGGTTTAGGTAATATTTTACTTGAACTTATGCTATAGTAAATTTATCAGTAGTTGGGTTTTTTAAATAACAACTATTTGTGGTTGTACTTGGTAATTTTTTATTTCAAGTTAGTTATTGTTTTTTTATGACTGTAAAGTATTTGTATTTGTGCGTAACCAAATCTACAAGTGTGCACTTGGAAAAGTAGTGGATAAGTTTGTACTTCAAAATATTGGTGCTCAACATAATGTACACAGTTTGGAATTGTACTTAAAGGAACATGCAACCCAAAAAGTAACAATTGCTCAAACCATTCAACAATGTTCATAGAATCATATCCCATATTTTGTACTTTTTTCTGAAATTATTTATTAAGTTTTAAGGAGAATTAGTGAACATCCCTGGAGGCTGACATTTCGCCTGTGGGTGTGTGACGTCACACTTCCACAACCGCTAGCGCCTCGGGTGGACAAAACAAAACGAACTCTTCACCCACTGAGTCTGAGATCTAGCCATCCATTTAATTACACTTAGATATAAAAACACGGCGTCCCTTACAATAAAAACATTCATAAAGAATAGGATAAAGAACAACGGTGCTCAAGTAAAGATTGCAACCAAGACAATCGCAAATTTGTACTTGGACTTGATCGGTTCGACGGAGCTTGGTAACTTTTATTATCGCCCGCTTTCACATGTAAACAAATCGTTTATCCAACTAATTATTCCAGTCGACCGTCGCGCAGTGAATATACTACTAATCATTGATTTTTTATTATTATAAAGGAAATACATTGAATTATATTCTAGTAGCCCATTTATAGTATTTGCATACATTATGTTTATCCCTTTTGCGAGGCCGCTCTTCGCATCCCATAGCAACACTGCTCGGCCCCGGACTTTTCTTTCTGTTTACAAATTCAGTGGGGGCAATATCTTCGTTCACCGTTTCACCCAATCCCAGCAACCTGTGTTCCAGATCAACGATGACATGGTGCTGGCACACCATTTTCCGGTTGAAATTGAATTTTTCCACCGTATGACCCGCACCTATATTGTGGAGCCATTTCATCGCCAACTCGCGTTTCGGATGGAATTTATTGGTATTTGGAAAAACATCTTTCCTTTCACTGACCCTTCTCCTGCTCTGTTTTTTCTGTTGCTTGACATTCAAACATTTTATTATCATAAGACTCATAAAAAGAACTCAAATTATGTCGCTGTGCTAGTGTTTACACGTTGCGCAGCGCCTATATCGCTGAGAGTTGTGGACAGTCTACGTCACACTCACGCATTCTCTCGCGTTACTCTCCGTGAGTTCCTCGTGAAATGGGCAACAATGGCAGCGCCCATGGTCAGTGAAAATGTACCTTTCAAGATTAATTTTATGGTGTATAACATTCTTACAGAATTAAGAAAAAAGTACATATGTTACAATATTCTATTTTGAATGCTATGTGGGAATTGGGGGAATGTTAACGCATTTTCAACATTATGGTTGCATGTTCCTTTAATCAGACATATTTGTCTTAGGAAATGTCATGCCACAATAGTGCATCAGCAACCGATCCAAAGAAGTAGTCCATGGGGCCAAACCTCTTAATCTTAATCAAACATATCATGGCAGATGGGTGAGGCTCAGTCCAAGCACTGTTGTACTTCCCATTGTGTTTAGGGGGGAGGCTCAGTCCAAGCACTGTTGTACTTCCCATTGTGTAGAGGGGTGAGGCTCAATCCAAGCACTGTTGTACTTCCCATTGTGTAGAGGGGTGAGGCTCAGTCCAAGCACTGTTGTACTTCCCATTGTGTAGAGGGGTGAGGCTCAGTCCAAGCACTGTTGTACTTCCCATTGTGTAGAGGGGTGAGGCTCAGTCCAAGCACTGTTATACTTCCCATTGTGTAGAGGAGTGAGGCTCAGTCCAAGCACTGTTGTACTTCCCAATTCCCATTGTGTAGAGGGGTGAGGCTCAGTCCAAGCACTGTTGTACTTCCCATTGTGTAGAGGGGTGAGGCTCAGTCCAAGCACTGTTGTACTTCCCATTGTGTAGAGGGGTGAGGCTCAGTCCAAGCACTGTTGTACTTCCCATTGTGTAGAGGGGTGAGGCTCAGTCCAAGCACTGTTGTACTTCCCATTGTGTAGAGGGGTGAGGCTCAGCCCAAGCACTGTTGTACTTCCCATTGTGTAGAGGGGTGAGGCTCAGTCCAAGCACTGTTGTACTTCCCATTGTGTAGAGGGGTGAGGCTCAGTCCAAGCACTGTTATACTTCCCATTGTGTAGAGGGGTGAGGCTCAGCCCAAGCACTGTTATACTTCCCATTGTGTAGAGGGGGAGGCTCAGTCCAAGCACTGTTATACTTCCCATTGTGTAGAGGGGTGAGGCTCAGCCCAAGCACTGTTATACTTCCCATTGTGTAGAGGGGTGAGGCTCAGCCCAAGCACTGTTATACTTCCCATTGTGTAGAGGGGTGAGGCTCAGTCCAAGCACTGTTATACTTCCCATTGTGTAGAGGGGTGAGGCTCAGTCCAAGCACTGTTGTACTTCCCATTGTATAGAGGGGTGAGGCTCAGTCCAAGCACTGTTGTACTTCCCATTGTGTAGTACACACATGTAACCCTCTACTGCTCCTGTCAGCAGCCCATTTCTCCACCTCTCACCTTTCTCCGTCTTCCTATTGTACATCCATCTTCACACAACCTCTTCACCTCAACTGTGGTCTTCCCAGGGCTTTATGCAGTATAAATTTATTGCCAGTCACACATGTTTTGGTGGACACATGGATGTTAACTGTTAAGCCAGTTTACAAACTTTTAAATGTGTCTGATGACCTGAAATGGACTACAAACACACATGTGACACCATTTTCACTCACTTTCAAGGCACAACCTAACAATATCTATGGTCTTGGAAGACTTTTTTTGCTCCTTAATTTTTTACCCATCCACCACCCGTCCACCCACATTTCTAGTTTTTTCTACCCGTTCATATTCATTTTTACCCGTCCAAATGACAGGTGGACGGGTCTCTACATAAAGCTATGGGTCTTCCCCTCTTCTTGCGGCCCAGATAATCCCTGTCTCTGCTCACTTCCCTAGTGTGCCACACCCGTCCTTATCAAAGGTCTGTCTTGTGTCTTCTGACTTCTTATCAGTGTTCCTCTTGTGTTTCACTACGCCTCCCTGTCCATCTATTTCCTCCATTCATTCGTCCTCCACATAGCTTTTTGTAGAAACACGTCCACCTGTGGTTTCGATGGGTAAAAACCGTTGTGGACGGGTAGAAATATGGGTTGATGTGTAAAAAATGAAGGAACAAAACAATTTCTTACAAACCCATAGATATTGTTAGTTATGCCTTGAAAGTGAGTGTAAATGGTGTCACATGTATGTTTGTAGTCCTTTTTCAGGTCATAAGACACAGTAAAAATTGTAAACTGGCTTAACAGACAATAACAGTTAACATCCATGGGTCCATCAAAACATGTGTGACTGACAATAATTTGATCCTGCATAAAGCTGCTTCTCCCATAAACATGGGAGAAATGAACGAATGCAATGGCACCACCTGTCCAGTGGCACTGATGTGTGACTGATTTATGTATATTGCCACTGTTGTGGGTATTAACATGAGGCAGTGTGGTGGGTAATGTTTTGGCATGTAAGTTTAATCCACTGAGTTTCGCCAGATGCATTGGAGGACAACTCCGATTGCCCAATATTGTGAAAAGTCCACACATGTCACATATTTGTGTGGATGCAGGATAGCTTGAGCTATGCAAAGTGTTTTTTTTTTCACACACTTGTGAGACTGTCCCAAAGTTGGCTGAGCTCTGTCTCTGTCTAGTCTACTCCTTCAGCAGCACAATGAGTGATCTTGTCTGCAGGAAGTGGCAAAGCTTAGTACTTGTTCTGCCTTCCATTGTGTGGTGGTTATCTGCCCTGTAAGTATGTCAGTCAGCCTTGTGCTGTTCATGGCTGGGCCCCTCACAGTCACGCATGATTGCCCTGTCACAATGGTCATGCCTGGCTGCCTTCAACTCCTCATTGCTAAAGCATGTCGCAGGAATACTCTCTGACATGTACCTAGTATACTGGTAGTCTGGATTCAAACCCTGCTGAATGTTTACTTAGTTTTGCAAAAGGTGTGATAACAGTTGGGTAAACTAGACTGGATAGCCAGTTTCGTCAAGCGATACTGATAAGTCATCCAGTTTCACCAGTCTTGGATGGCTAGAGATTCTGTACATAGGGAGGTTGGTAGTCATAATATTGTCACCAGGGTTGGGTTCAAATATGTACTTGTATTTGAATACCAACATTTGGTGTATTTTGTATTTGAAAAAATCACAAAAGGGCGCGTACTTGTATTTGATATTTTGTCTGTACTTGAAAAGTATTTGCAAATACAATCAAATACACATAAAAATTACCATTTTGCCAACAAAAGGTAAAGCACTGCATGACATAAATTGGCCCAGGAGTCTAGACAGAATGTTTTTCACGCCTTTGGTATGGTCAACTGTGAGCAGGCAGCACTGAGAAAATGTCCTACAGTCACACTGGTCAAACATTAGCATCAATGAATGAATGGGAAGCCAGTGAATCTTATCTATAGCCATAAAGGGGAAGGTGCTTCAAAGAATCCTGCTGTCACCTGCTGTGTAAACATCCTGGGCTAAGACAAAGGAACCCAGGTTTCCTCCAGTGCAGTGGATGAGCTACCCACTAGTTGGTACAGTAGTACAGATAAGGACAGTCTAGTCAACCTGCCTGCCAATTAGTCTACAGCAGTCAATCAAGCCAAAGACAAAATTCCACCCACTGATCACTTGAACTATAATGGAAACATGGTCCACATATTTGAATCGTATTTGAATCAAATTTCAAAAATGGCAATGTATTTGAATCGTATCTGAATAAAAAATGGCAAATTTGTATGTGGTATTTGAATTGAAATCTAGAAAAGCATTGTATGTGTATTTGATTTAGCCGAGTTGTATTTGTATTTGATCCAAGAATGTGTATTTGGACCCAACCCTGATTGTCGTAATGTCGTATTCGTTGCAGAGATAAGGGTGCCATGATCTACCATTGGTGCCATTTGTATGAGTTTCAACAAATGTGAGGAAAATAGTTCAGTATTACCTCGCTTGTCAAAGATTGAACACACTGACTCTTATAAGTCATCGTTTGCTTGGGAGGTATTGTTTGTATTTATGCTCTAGCATGTGATTCGATTTCTCCTGCAGCTACTTTGAATCTTCATGGCTCCAGTTCACTGAGTTGTATGAATAAATAACTGGTTGTAGGCTGTGGTGAATATTAAATTGTATCTATTACAAAATGCAGTAATTGCAGCATAGCTAAATACTTCCCATTTGGTGTGATGTTTGTTTTAACAGATCTGGCAGGTATAATGTGCTCTGAGGACTGGATTCAGCACTTTTAGGATACTGCACTGTGTGTACAGGAAGTTCCATTTACTTTTCTCCATTGGAAATGGTGCAAACTGGTGCAGGCATATTCAAAATGAAAAAGGTAATTTTGGAGCACTCTGTGGTTTGCAGCAAAGGGTGCCCACCGATTGAGGCACGCCAGCAACCGGCAGTTCTACTTTGACTTCACCGAAGTACCTCTCACAGAGAGCATTACGGGGGCGGAGCTTCGGCTCTACAAAGGCAAGTCACAAGGTCAACACCATGGACACCGTGCACATGATTCAGACACGTACCACTTGCAAATATTCCGATTGAAGCAAGGCGAAGATCTAGAGTAAGTAATTATCCAGTGGAGTAACAGAAATTGTGAAGGATAATCTAAATATATATATTATCATTAATCTAATGTGTGTTCTTTTCTATGCTCCTTCTAAAAATCGAAATGCTATGCTTCCTGGCCAATCTTACTGGGGCTCTTCTGGGACTCCGCAAATGAAACGCAAGACTTTATCGATATTCACACATTCCCAACTCCTCCAAAAACTTCAGATTGCATTTCAAGATGAACCACTTACCAAGCTAACCCCCTTCACCAGTTTTGACACTTATGGGTGGTATATATTTAGTTATAATTATAGCTTGAAACAGTTATACACCACATGTGTAATTTTGCTAACAACTCTTCAAATTTATGTTTGCTTTGTAAAACATCCAGTACGACTACATTGCAAAACCTTCTCATGCAACTGCGTGTATTAGAGCTGTGTGTATAGTGCCATTGAGGGAGGGTATTTATGCTAGTGCCAAGTAGTGAACTTACTTTGCTAATTGAGAGAGGGTATTTATTATGCTAGTGCTAAGTAGTGGACTTATTCTGCTAATTGAGGGAGGGTATTTATGCTAGTGCTAAGTAGTGGACTTACTTATTCTGCTAATTGAGTCCCTGACTTGATATTGCATCTATCCTAATTATATCTCTGAATTTATGTAAATTCACTAGATAGTAGTTAATACCTGGTTGTGTGCTACATCTAGTCTCTAGTAGCTCACAACCAGGCATTGTATGTAACGTTGTAACTTTTTTATTTTGTATTATGTTCTGTATTATTTTATTCCAAAATAAAACTATTTTTCTATATCATTAATTTAGGTGATACATAACATACAACTGTCAGTACTGTGGTAATATAGTTACAGAGACAACCAATATTTAACTTTGTATGCCGTTTTGCAGTGTATACTTTTGCGCTGTAATGAACAAAGTTATTTCCTCACCATTAGGTGTGGGTCATTTTATAACCATAGCTGCACTTATAAACAAGGTTTTCCCCAAATAACCCATAAGTTGTTAATCTGTCAAAATTTTCATTTTGTTGTATGTACCGTATGGGAATGTGCTTTGTGGTCTAAAGTATCTTAGCAATGGGTATGGAAATCATGTGTGAATGGAAATGGCCAGTGCAACATGTGTGAGTATCTAATACTTTCACGACAGAGACCGCATGCTGGAGTTGGAAACCAACACGACGGTGGCGGCATCGTTCGAAGGTTGGATGCACCTAAACGTGACTCGTGCTGCCATCGAGTGGATGTACTCAACGACTGCCAACCTTGGTCTGCTTATGCAGATCACAAATCACAGAGGTTTGTAGCACTGTCTACATACGACATTCACATAAATAATACATGTTTTTCTCACGGCTCATATTGTGAAAGAGTGTCGCTGGTTTGTGTGTCATCCTGTCCTGCTCAACGTTTCTTGTATTTGAATTTTTCAATTGAATAGCTTTTTGACAAGTAATGTATGAAGATTGTTCATACGTAAATATCCACCAGTGTCAGGTCTTCAAATTCATACGTAAATATCCACCAGTGTCAGGTCTTCAAAAATATACTGCTAAAAAGTGATATTTCACTATCCTGCAGTTTACAGCATTGTTGTGTGCTATAGTAAAATTTAATAAAATAATTATGCCAAATAGATAAATACAATTAACGATACATTAATTGTCACAGTTTGTTACGACACTGGGCTAAAATTATAAATAAGTTAATAAAATGAATATAATATTAAAATTAATTACTTGTGCATTAAATTTCACTGTCCTGCAGTGTAAAAGATACATCACTGTGGGCTAAATTAATAAATATGTTAATAAAATAAAAAATCCTAATAGAAAAATAAAATTACGACTGCATGATTCAAACCTGGCTTATCTCGATTGAGAGTCCAATGCTTCACCCACTGTGCCATAGCACTCCATACTGTCAACCCATCTTAATTATGGTTTGTCCTTTTTCTGCAGCCTCACAGTGTCGTCTCTCTCTCATAACGTGAATAAATAATATGTCCTGCCAATTAATTATTAACGTGCTTTTACTGCTGTTGCCTGACGTATTGTTATGGATGACCGATTGTTACCAAATGCATATGTCGACTTGATAAACGCTGTATTGATTATATGAATGTCGGGTCTGGTGGTGTTTTCTGTGAATTGTTCTGCACAGACATGGAGAGGTTGTCGGTTAATTAGGTACTAAGCATGATTTTGAATGTAATCAGAGGGAGTAATTTGCTTTAAATGTTATCTTAACATTTTAATATTAGTCACTGGTTTTTTCTCCAATATGGCACACTCCAGTTCTGAAACAAATTGTGTTTACATATAACATATTAACATATATATTTTTTATATTAATCAACTTACACTAATATTGTATTGCTGAAGTCATTTATGAATAATTAACTACTACCCGGTATGTATATTATTATATATTTATTTATTCTGCCATTTCTGTTTAATTTAACTTTTTCTAGTTCACTTTCCGTACAACATTGATTTAGATATACGCACCCATATGTTTTACTTGTACTTTTATTATATTTATTTCTTATAATGCTTTAATGTTGCCAACACTACTGAACAGCATTTATACTTTGGATTTTTAGTGTATAAATAAAGTGTTATTACTTCCAGGTCACAACGTTGACCCGACCCATATTGGGTTCCCCCGACTGACACAGTTGGAAGAGAATCAGCCATTCCTGGTGGCGTACTTCAAGTATGAAGCAAAGGTGCGAAGTAAGCGCTCTTACAGACGTCAACCCAAGGTTGATGTGTCATACAGCGATGATCCCGGAGCCTATGGATGGGGGTATCCTGGTCAGTTATTTTTTTATCTATGACGAAGATAGTTAAGAAGAGGTGAAAACAGGAGAAATGGAGAATTGCTCATTGCAAAATAATTTTCAAAAATTGGTGCTTAACATCAATAGTGATGTAATAATGTTGTAAAATTGTGAGTTTATATATCCTATTATTAGTTGTTTACATATTTATTTAATTAAACTTTTATAACTTTGTCTCTTAATTGGCTCATTAGTTTTAAGCACACTTGTATATTTTAGTTATTTAAAAAATACTTTTTATACCTCTTATCACCTATTTATATGCACTACAGTGTATGGGTTTTTACCTGAAAACAAACATGTTCGTGTTTGTATTTGCACCAGCATTCAAGACACAAGAAACCAAGTGTAGCAGTTATCATATTTATAGTGTTGACCATTTTAAAATGCGTTCACTGCAGGTCTGCAACACATTGTCTGCTGCACATTTTGTAGAATAGTATGAGAAATGCCATCTAAAAACCGTAACATCAAAACCCTAAGTTAATAACTCTAAATGACTGTCGTTGTGCTTTTAGAAATGCATTGCTTATTGGTAGATTAGAGGCAACTGGTTGAAGGAACCAAGTGAACAGGGAAACTGGAAGAAACATATTAAGATGAAAAGTTAGCTTATTAGTATAGGTAGATATGTGCAGTAGATGTGTCTGCTGGCAAGGTATGCTAGTGAATGGAGTCATAGGTGATCTCTGGCCCTGTCATGTTGTAGCAGACAGATACAATCGCATGGCGTGCCGACGCAGGGCGCTCTATGTCAGCTTCCGTGACCTTGGATGGCAGGTAAGGTCGGTAAAGGTGAAGGCTGCAGAATTAGTCTTACTACATTCGTTTGCCATTACAGTACATGACTACAGTGTGTGAAGTTTCTTGTGATTATAATCAACAGTATCATGCCAGTGGTTTACTCAGAATATGTTCTCAGAGTGACTTGTTCTTAAGAAATCTGGCAGTTCCCAAAGGCTGATGTATTGGAAGTTTGGTGGACCTCGCCAGTGATAACTGACCTACATGTGTTGAGGTGTAACATGTAGAATTGTCAGCTTTGATGTTCTCTCTACTTGACATTAATACTGGTATTAGTTTCTCATATTTTGGATTCTCTCTGGTTACGATATATTTGTACACCATATACCGGCACGTCGTTGAATCAGTATTTTTATATGGTTTTGACAAATATTCTGTAGGGCTGTACCTAGATATTTATGGAATAACATGTAGGGCTATATGATACTGAGCTCTACTGTCACTTCTAAAAAGAAGCACCTTTTTATTACTGCTTACACTATTTTAACTCACGGAAGCATTTGCTGTAATTTATTCAATTTTTATTATTAGTCTTTATTTATATTTTACAAATAAATCAACTTCTCTTATGTGTTTATTTTGCTTTATAATTTATTATGTTAACTCTTAAACTTACACAATTTATGTGTTTATATATTTAAATTTGTCTTATACATGTTTTGAGGTAAGCGCTATGAATGCTCTGGATATGGCACTATACAAAATTAACATTATTATTATTATTTTGTTTGGTTATTTTGAGGTATTGTGACTATTTTTAATGTTACACTACAGCGTATTAGGTGCTTGCACTGATTGTTGTTGGTGTTTTCCTAGGATTGGATTATTGCACCCGAAGGCTATGCTGCCTTCTACTGCTTCGGAGAGTGTTCATTCCCCTTGAATGCACACATGAATGCGACGAACCACGCCATTGTGCAGACCCTGGTGCACCTCATGAACCCACAGATGGCCCCAAAACCATGCTGCGCCCCCACGAAGCTGTCTGCAATCTCAGTACTCTACTTCGATGACAACTCGAATGTCATTCTCAAGAAATACAGAAACATGGTTGTGCGTGCATGCGGGTGTCACTAGGTGGCGCTCTGGACGTGCAGGCATCAGGATTTCATTGTGATATTACGTTGTTGTTTCAACAGCGAGGACTGTAGAATATCATCTTTGATGACCGCACAATGGATACATGCGTGTGCAAGGTGTATTCGTAGTGGTGGAATTTTATATGCAGAATCGACGCCTTCTGCAACAGAGACTCAATTAGAAGTGTTTCCTGTCAAAGTGACATGGTGCAGTTAAATTTAATATAATAGTCAGTTATTTGCACGAATTCCCATATCTAATGGATATCAAAACAACAGTGCAGATATTCTGCTACAACTTGTAGCAGTTAAACGGTGTAACATACATCATCTACTGGTGCAGACTGACTTGGTTTACTTACAGCTCCTCCTTGAGTGCTGGCCACAGGCCACCTCAGATACGTTCCTCAGTCAGATGATACAGTTTTCTCAACTTCTTCAAGAGTGCCTAAGTATGTAGACTGGTGGATGAACTGGTAATGTACGTACCATAAACAGCAGGAACGTCTGGTCATGGTATCATTTGACTGCGATGGTGCCTCACCCATCTACACCAACTACGAAATATCTTATTCGTTTCTGTTTATGCCATCTATCTATAGGTATTGATTGCCCTCCATGCTCAATGTCACGTCAGATGATTCAGAATACCATCTCTGTAATGATATCTGACACAATTAAACATCGAGATCATGAAACCTGGCCTTATTAGCATTTATAGACATACCCAGTGAGGCCTAAGGATATGTGCCCTATCACATTTGGCATGCCCAAAGACATTTTCAAACGTTATACGCCTCACAGGATCTTTCAAATGTGGCCCTGTTTAAGTCAGAAAACACTGAAGTAAGGGCTGTGTGGCCGCAAATTTTTTTTTAACAGCGCCCAAGTTTTGGTTGTCGTGATCCGATAGTGTGACAGTGTGTATGAACATTGTGTACCACAAGTGGAGCTTTTGAGAGCCTCAGTTTCCCCTGGGACTGGGGTACCATCTCTGGACCAACCTTGAGATGAATACACGCCACACTGGTAGAGATGGAGACCAGTTACTAGGATTGACACAGTCGTGTATATCTGTTGCAAGATATTGTAGCAAATTTCCCATGTCTAACACTCACAGTAACATTGTACAGTGTGCACCATCAACTATGCAACTAACACACAGATCATTGGTGGTATTGGGCTCGACATGTGTTACAACTGAATTTGACCAGGTTACAAATTTAGCATTGTAGACACTGCTGATGATATTAATGTCACATTACTGCCACTCACTTACAGATTGTTATTTTGACTACTTGTAAACTGAAAAGAAATTGTTACCACTCTACATTGCAATGTGTCATATTTTTTATTATCATTTGTGTCCTATAACTATTATGTAATTTTATTACATGCAAGCAACAAATGACAGGCAACTTTTCTAGTTGTCCATTTAGTTAACTACATTTTCACTTGTATGTCATCCTAATGTATGTAGTATAACAGATTTATATATAATAATTTAGAATATTGTATTTATAAATCAGTGATGTAAACAAATTCAATGCAGAATGTGGTATTTTACCAAGAATTACTTTTACATCGATCATACCTTGTCCAAAGCAAAGTTTATTCTTGTGTAAATTAACAAAACCTAGTAAATTATACTACTGGTTGATGTAGCTTCATTAATGATGATGAGATATTGTATGGTTTATTTCAATACAAGAAGCGGTGCATGATGTAACTAGTACTGTGTAGGCCTTATTATTGTAGACCAGCCCATGATATTTCATGCTACTATGCAGCATTTATATGTGCTGACTTTTGAAATAAATCTGTTTAGGGAAGTCATGGCATTTATGAAGTATGTTCCAATTTTATTAGAAATTGTTTGTGTGTGTGTGTGTGTGTGTGTGTGTGTGTGTGTGTGTGTGTGTGTGTGTGTGTGTGTGTGTGTGTGTGTGTGTGTGTGTGTGTGTGTGTGTGTGTGTGTGTGTGTGTGTGTGTGTGTGTGTGTGTGTGTGTGTGTGTATAATTTATAATATATATATATATATATATATATTATAATATATAAACCACACACACACACATATATACACACATAATTATATGTATATGCAAAGATAATGCAGAGGCAAACTAGATGAATACTGGAAGTGCACCATTTGGCAGAAATTAGGATTGCACAAAAAAGCATGCTGAGGCCTTCTATAATTTTCCCACCCATGAGACACTATGGCTGCATGATGATGATAATATATAGATGTTTTCACCACATTCGTATGCAGTGAATGAGATGGAATTAACAGTTTTGGGAGTCCACTTGTTCCTTGCATATGATATGCACTTGTGTGTAGCTTTCTATCATACATATCTTGCTGTCGTCTTTGCGAAATAGCTCACTAAAACCTTGTCTTGATGGCAGGACCCGGAATTTGTTTATCACAAAATATTGACACATTATATGCATTGGTTTTTTTGTTTATAACCCGAGTTTTAGACTAATTTCGGTACATGTATTCAAGTTTGTTCTGCAATACACTTTATTTATCGATGTAGAATGTTGCCTAGTAGTGGCGCCGCCAAGCAGATTTTATATTGATATTGCGTGTACTCCGTTCGTTGCACTTTTGTACAAGCAAGGGTGAGGGTCAGTAACAACTGTATCGGTCAGCAGTTACTTTGTACACATACATAAGAGGTTCGTGAGCAATATCATAGTTAAGGTTGTGTAAATTGTGGAATCAATAAATAACTAGTAGGGACTGATGATATTAAAATGTGCTTTAAAAGGAAATAAAGTGGGGTGCCCCAATAAAGTGAGCGATAATATGTATCGGTACCGTAACTGGTCCGATGGAGTTGCTGAAATCATGTGTGAGTATCATGTCTTGTTTCGATTACCACCTGAAGGGTGAGCGTTGTAAGATCTATGACACCGCGCAGATCTGTCAATTAACAAGTAAAACGGATCGTTTTGACAGCTTTGTAGTTATTGACATTGGCTTGTTGGACCCTGGCGATAATATTTTTTTAGTAATCGTGTCCGCGTTAAAGATCCAAGCAGTGGTCGTTCGCCTTCTAGTCAAACCCAACGCGTATGCACCAATCGCGTTTTCACTCTCATAATAGTGTCAAAGCAGCTGACGTTTGATTGTTTGGCACTTATGCAGAATTCGGACCCACCTCAATATTGCCATTATAATTATCTTTGCCAACATTTGATACTTGATTTTGTTAATTCAATAATTTAACATCATCTTGCGCATATTTATGTTTCATAAACAGCGCAACTTTTGAGGTCGAAAAGACAGAACAGTCGGCATAAACAAACTGTTTATCGGTCATTCCACGTGCAATGCGCAGTAGTAACACATGCACACTGCGCTTACAAAAATCGGAGCTTTGGGTCTCAAAATGCAATATTTGTGAAACATAAATATAGTTGGGAGTACTGATTGATCTGAGGTAATTGCACCCTGCTGTCTTAATTGTCTATGTGGGCAAGCCTTTGTTTGTAATGTCTACTTTATCCCATCTTTATTGCTGATCACAATAAAGTAAAGTGAAACATTGTCTATGATCTTTGCATGTTATTATTATTGTCCTTGTTATAGTATAGTTCAGTCATATTTAAACAACAAACCTTACAGTTTCGATACTTAGTATATGAGCGCCACAAGCACATTGAGTGCTCGGACGTTTATCATTGATGCTCAGCTTGTTGCTCTGCATCCGACCACCAGCAAAATTTTGATATTATTTGCACCACGTTGAGTTCATTTCCACTGTGATGTGTATATGTATATACCAGAGATGGAGTGAGTACAATACAAATGTACTCGAGTACGAGTACGATTACTTTGAACATGCATGAGTACGAGTACTCAGAAAACAAATGTACTCGAGTACGAGTACGATTACTTTACAATAACTCGAGTACGAGTACGATTACTTTAGAATGTAAGCATGATTACTTTCATGATTACTTTAATGAATATCCTGTTTCTAACATAAAGCTGACTTTCATGGAATCCCTAGGTGTCATTCTTGTTCTGTTGTTGTGTCACTAATGTTCTAACTGATTACTGCTATCCACTATCCAGGTGTTGTTATTATTAATAATTAGACGCCTTTCTCAGGTATTGGATGAATCATTTAATGCTGGATTAATAATTTAATTTATGGTTTCTGAATCAAATACAAATAGGAGGCATTTTTAAATTTCAAATTCACATGATCAAATACATTACAATAACAACACTTCAAAACCAGGGGGGCATATTCAAGAGTAGTATATCAGATGGGTCCAGACATGGGGTCAAATACATTTGTATTTGAAAGTATTTAAATACTTTTTAAAGTATTTGTGTTTGATGTTTAGGAATTACTAGTATTTGTATTTAAATACTTTCCTAAAGTATTTGACTTGTTCAAATATTTTTTGGAAATACAGTCAGTGTCAACATTTCTTTTTCACTGTCACGTGTAATACCTGCCAAACTGATTACCTTAATGCACTGCAAATTCACCCAACAATGCTAATTACTGATGAAGACACTTAACAGCAGGCTTCCCCTGGCCCTGCAGTGTTTGCTCAGAGCCAGAGGATGGACCTAACAGTGACCACAGGTCAATATCCCCTTTTGTTGTTTAGTCAGCTTCAATTTGGCACCAGGTTATTCTGGTTTCCTGGCTGACTTTGAAGTTGAGCTTTCCTCACAACATCCTAGCAATGATTAACAGTGTCTCTTCTGAGGGCAACATAGGCGTTATATTATTATGGATCTCCTGGCGTAACATACAAACAATATATTTTGGTGTTTACCTCTTTCAGTCAGTTGTCACTGTGATGCAGTTAGCAATAACAATACTCCCTAGCACTGGTCTGCCTGTCATCATATGAGCAAAACACTAATTATGCCTATAAACTAGATGTCTCAATATGTGTTGCTTTTCTTTTACCTACATAGTAATACAAAATGAAAAGTATTTGAAAACAAAATATATGAACAAGTATTTGAAATACTTTTCAATGTATTCCTATTTAAATACATTTATATTTAAAAAGTATTTGTAATCCCTCAAGAATATTTGTATTTAAAACAAAAATTTAAAAGTATTTGAAAACAAAATATATGAACAAGTATTTGAAATACTTTTCAATGTATTCCTATTTAAATACATTTATATTTAAAAAGTATTTGTAATCCCTCAAGAATATTTGTATTTAAATACATTTCAATGTATTACCGCCTGTCGATGGACCACAGAATGGTTGTGGATTTAGAACAGGTATGACAGTTTCATTAATAACCATAATGACAGGGATTTAGAGCTAAGACCCCGTATCATGTGGGGCTGAGGCCTGGCTTCTAAAATTACAAAGCAAGATTTTACAGGATGCTTATCTCCTGCAGTGCTTCCCAGATACTATCACAATATAACTTGTACTTTGTACTAAGCAGGAGGGTGAGGAGATGTTGCTTCTCTGGGAAGAGAAGGTATTAATTAGGGAAATCTGACTGAATATTTATTTAACTGAAATGCTCAACAGTAATAGAAAATGAATACCTTGATTATGATTACATTTATTAGATTAGAAGTAATCGTGAGTACGATTACTTTGGTAATGTACTCGAGTACGAGTACGATTACTTTCCTTCGTACTCGAGTACGAGTACTCAAAAAGTACTCGTGTACGAGTACGATTACTCCATCTCTGGTATATACATGTACCTATGCTGTGTGGATATATTCCGTGAGGGTGTTTTATAAATAGGTAGATCTACAACAGGTTTTTCTGTTTCAGTGTGACCACAATGCAGTGCATCAGACCTTTGATTGGCTGTGCACGTTGCTATGGCAACATGTCAAAGACGGGTCATGTGATACAGCAGTTTCGTGCACAAATATCAAAGCGAGAGCACCGTCCAGCTGTTGAGATCGTGAGAAGGTTGACAACAGGGACTGGTGACGGGCAAGAAGACACAAAGCCAGTCAATGCAGACACCTTTACTGATTACAGCTACTTCAAAGATATTGCTTCAAAAGTCGAGCTGCCACACAAGCAGGATGGTGTCCAGTGTTTAGACAATGACCATACAGTGGACTCTGCAGAACCTGTAGAAGAAGGCGTTGTCCACTCCAGTGACTCTGGTAAACAGTTATCTTACCCCAAGCTGGTGAACCTGCAACACATACGACCCACGCTACAGAAGAAGTCTCGCAATCTTGCGGCCTATGTCAACGAGTCGACAGTGTTGTCAAACCTCGTAAAACTGGGAGTCAACTTGTCAGTAGTTGAAAAGGATGTAGATGTTGCGACACATTTAGTAAAGGCAGATTACGACGCAGACATAGCACCGTACTTGCTGTTTCTGCACAGTGTTGGCGTGGCTGATACCCACCTCAGTGAATTCATCACAAAGAACCCAAGTATTTTTCTTGAATCACTCGAAAACTTGCAAATACGCATCGACTATCTGCAGTCGAAGAAGTTCAGTCGTGAAGCCATTGCACGGATCGTGACAAAGGCTCCAACTGTGTTGTCGAAGTCTGTGAAGGAAGTCGATGCACAGCTGGGATACCTGCAGAAGGAGTTCCACTTGACTGGTTGGTGCAGTTTACATAAGAGTGTTCGGTGAATGGGAATAATATGCAGATAAAGTGCAGTTTGGACGTTTAGTGTAGAAATTTATATTAAATGTGTGCCCTTGTGATTTGTTGTCCGTTGACATCCAGGACGTTGGCGTTAAAAAGTGTGTAGACCTTGTGATCACAATTTAGTTAGTGTAATTATGTTTTAACAAGCTGAAGATGTTAAATCACGTTCAGTATTCGATCATAAAATTTTCACATTGTAAACAAAAATCAGTAGTAAATGGCACTGAATGGTCCTGGAAATGTTCTTTCAAGTTGACTGTTTCCCACCATCAAAACTGAAAGTGAGACCCAGTATAACCAGTGGACCATTGAAATGTGTTGGCAGTATGAGAACAGACGTGACAATGACACAAATTGTAACTAAGCTGGAGGATAAATTAATGACTGTCTTTGTGTTCTCGACGAACAGCTTCAAAATGCCAAGAGTATTTCATTTTCTTGCAAGCAGCAAAATCTGCAGTTAAATTGTTTTTAGTGTGGCACATGGTTCGTCTATTTCACTCATTGTAATAGCATATATTTTCAAATGTTTACAAAGGTATTAAATTTGATTTTTTAGTGTACTGTTATTACCAATCAGATATGTCCAGGGATATAACGTTGTGTTTCATGATCGTGGATGTTTATGTTGCAGGAAATGAATTGAGGGCCACTGTCACCCGTCTTCCTAAACTGGCAGTGTGGAAAAAGCATTTCATCAATGTAAGGTCATTTTTCTCAAATTTAAATGTAGCTGCATTGGCAACAAAAAAACAAGAAAGATACTGCACGTTCAAAATGTAATTTCCATTCTAAATCTTCTACAAATCACTACTCCTTTTTCACAATAAATAAAAAAAATTGTTGTGTTGTGTCTGTGTGTTCAGCTTCTTGAAGATGTTTTGCAGACGTAGAATATTTTATAATTATTAATTAGTCTAGCTGGAACAGGTGAACAGAAGCAGGTGATGTGCTTGTAAAAATAGACCTACAGAAAGTGACACGTTCTAAATTGTCTTCAAAAAGTATAATATAAAATTAACACTTACTGAATTTTTTTTTAATTTTAGTGTTTAGTTTAATAATAGTTCTGTTGAACAGTTTGCATGCTCATTAGACAGTGTCTACATGGTGGATTTGTACTGTATTGTGTTGCCGTCTAAATGTTCTTAGCAGTGTCTTGTTTTCAATCGACATTCATCAACCTGTGCATTACATTTGTAGAAGTGTTTTATTTGTGACTTTGTTGTTTTTTGTCTCTGACCAACTGCTCACGCTGATGTTTGTTTCAGGAGATCAAGTTCACGATGAAGGAATTTCTTGGGTTCACATCAGCCGAACAGAAGCAGATTCTGCTTGCTCTGCCTAAACTCTACCTCATAGGTATTAACCCTCTTACACTCAGCATAAGTACCAACTCTCAGAAATATCAGTGCTGATATGTAAAATAATGTATTACAAACATTCGGCATTCAGACTATCAGTTTGGCTTGTAGACATTTTTATAGTTCAGATAATGGCATGTGAAAACAAACTTATTTATGTCACTTCTTTCTTTCATTTGTAATTTCTAAACCAGAATTGTTTCAATGATTTCACAGTCTTTTGCCAGTAACAATTATTTAATTGGACACAGGCCTATATGACCACATGCCTCCATATTTCCGGTACAAACTCTGGCACTGGTGGGATCGGTTGGTGTTTCAGCAAAGCACGCTCTCATGCAGAGATTTGACTATGTACATAATGAGATGGGGATCAGCCACAGCGACATCGTCGCCTGCCCCAGTGTACTGCGAACACGTCAGCACATCATGCGACAGCGCCACCTGTTCCTGAAACACATCGGTCGTGCACAGTTCGACCCGGCAAAAGAGAACTACGTCTCACTCCACGCTCTTGTCACTGGCCGCGATGTGGAGTTCTGTGACAAGGTTGCGAAGGTTCCGGTCAAACAGTTCAATGACTTCTTGAAGACTTTGTAAAATGTGCTGATTTGTAGCAACAAAACCAGGATTGTCAGACAGAGACTGGAACATTAAAGTTACCATTCGAATTAGATTTGTTTTCATGTATGCAATACAGCCATGTTATCTCGTATAACCAAATTAAATATATAAACAAATTATTGTATATATATATATATATATATATATTTCAGACAGGCATATTGTATAGCTGAGTTGGTGATCAGTTCAGTAGTAATGCTACGTGTTGATTACCAATAGAAATGTTATACAGACTTTCAAACAAATCTGGAATTCAGTGATATCGAAATATGTAGGGTGTTGTTTAATTACATATGATGGCAAGTTTTTTTTTTAAATTTCTTATGCCGAAAACAAATTCAGAGGCATATAAAAACAAAGGTATCAGTCGCATTCGAAATCGATACACAGTACATAAGTAGTCTAAAGATGAATGCATAGGCCTATGGGTTACAGAGGGCAGAGTTTTTATAAGATTAAGACACCAGAGTTTGGTCCAAATACATATTTGAATTATGCTTCAGAGAATCCTGTTGTGTAAACATCCTGGGCTAGCATACAAAAGAAGCCAGGTTTTCTCCAATATGTAATCAATCATAAAGTGCATGTACTTTGGCTGATTTGTATTCGATCCGAAAATGTGTATTTGGACCCAACCCTGTAATTAAGACATTAAATGGTATATTTTCAAATGAACTAAATCAACCGTTGAACGTGTAACAAAATAACATGGCATCAGCTGGTAACAGTACAACTTTTAATATGTCACATCATACAAGTAACTGATATTCCGACCCCCACAATTAGTGGAAAACAACTCGTGTTTTCACAGAAAACATTTTAAAATTCGAGATGTATATTCGAATATATGCCGCGGATATGAGAAGTTATTCTTACAGATTTCTGGTGCTAATGTCTACCAGCAGTTTTATGCCGAGACACCAGTTTGGTGGGATCTGAATGTTTTGCACAAAAGAAGGATATCCACACATAAACCGCAGAGCAAAACCTTCATCAATGCATGATCCAGGCAGACAACATATTCTGCACAAAACGTGACTACATGATACATGTGTAGCCCATTAAAACAGTGGTTCCTGTCGTTAAGACATTATTTCCCTGAATAAACCAATTATGGTAGCATTTAGCTCAAAAGAAAACTGGCTTGTGATTCGTAGAAATAAAGGATTGGACAATGACAATGCATATTGACTACACTTAGGAGGTTAACTAATCACAAAGGTGTATTCAACATAAGGTACACCATGTTGACACCAATGCGAACACAAATAATATATATATATATGTACACAAAAGACAGGTAAAGTATTCAAAACAGCAAGAAAGGAACCACTTGGGGACCACGACAATCAACTTATGTCCGGCTTGTCGTGTGTTAATCAACACGTACCATTTTCAAAATAATGTACTTAATTTCAATCTATACACATTAGTTTTCAGCCAGTGCATGTACATGTTGGCATGTTATCTACCATGACGTGTTTGGTTTCAAATGTATACATGATCAGACTTCAACCAGAACATGATACTAGATCGGCTTTCCGTGAATACGCCTAGTTACAACCAACATGACATGTTAGTTTTAAACTATGCAACATGTTTTCATCCGACACGTCGTGTTTAGACCAACAAACATCACATCTGTTTTCAACTTACATGCAGCGGGTAAGATAATCAACCAATACATTTCACGTCAGGTTTCAACCAACACGAATGGTATAGTTACAATGGTAGGGAAACAAGTTTGCAGACTGGACTTTGGAAAGTGTCTGGTCCACTGTCATATGTCGGTGATCACTGCTGGATACTTCATCACCTGAAATGCAAGCAACACAAAGTTCTTGCACTTTCACAAATACAACCTGTCCGGCAATATCAGGTTATACTCATATATACACAAAAACAGAACAGTAACAGGTAAAATGACTTTATCTGTTCTGCAATCTGGAAACACTAGTCACTGTATATTGAAAGAACCAACAGAAAGAGACACAAGCAGGTTGTTGTGGTTTTGGTTGTTAGCACCAGGTGACACCGAAGAGCAATTCTGGTATAAGACTAGTGAAATAGGACCAGTGTTGGAACACATAAAGTGGTAAGAGTAGTATTAAGACCAGCCTCTCTTGACTTCAGGGACAATGTGTGCCTGTTCACCATTTGTGTGTGCACATGTGCATGTATAAATCATTTCGTTCTTCCTCAGTTTTTAACAACTTCTTTTGTGCACCTAAATCCATAGAAACTAAGCTCAGCGAGACAAAAGGATTAGTCAATTACAAAATCAATAAACAGCAGTCGGATCTACAGGGTTGTAACAGTAACTTTTTAAATGGTGCCATAATTGGGTAACATTTTCTAAGTACTGACACTACGAGGGAGGAGATTCAAAAGAAATGGTGTAGACAGAGCCCTTGCTCCAAATTAATATTGATCCGACTGAGTATGCACAAAACATAAATAAAAACTAGACGATTGAAGCTGGATAGGTTTTCTTGTAGAAGTAAAGAATGTAAATATGTTGGTTGCTTATATGAAAGTGGTTTGTGGTAATGGTACCTTAACTCAGATCTATTAAACCTCAATGTGGGGCTACATTTGGACAAGGCACATAAGTCTTCCATACACACGATACATAACCAGTTTTTTTAATAATGCCTTTGGAAGATAGGAAAACTATCATTCATTTTAATTGTATATTACTCTATGGTAGGTGACAGATAATGCATTAATAAGCTGTCTTGATACGGTGATCAAAGAACGTACTTTTCTCAAAATTCAGCTTAGATATCCTTCAATTCTGGTGGAAGTTCAGCCTTTGGATGTTTGTTTTCAAAGTGCTGCTTGTACGTCTTTGGATCGGGCATCTTTGACTACAAAACACAGAGCACGATCCTGTTTTAGTAACAATAACAAAACCATGACATGATACATAATAGTGATAACAAAACATCTGTAGCACCTAGATTCTCTAAAGCATACCTTGGATACAGGCACAACAAATTTGAATTGCAAAAAAATCACCACGAATAGGGACACAGAAAGTGTGGCCACTACACTAAGGGTGCAAATGAATGGGTTCATGAGAATCATGACAAAGATAAGTTTATTTCAAACTCTGTTCTTATTGGGCTACATCTTTCGTCAGATGTGGAGTTGTTTGCGAAAATCTATTAATGCATACATTTTTTAGAGACACAAATTCTAGGGAATGACAAGGAAGGAAGAAATTACATTGTATGACTTTTGTATCTATTACATTAGTGAAACAATAACAATGACTGACACATTGCCTTCTCATAATA
Source organism: Ridgeia piscesae (assembly GCA_025642075.2). Taxonomy (NCBI): domain Eukaryota; kingdom Metazoa; phylum Annelida; class Polychaeta; order Sabellida; family Siboglinidae; genus Ridgeia; species Ridgeia piscesae. The sequence goes on along the minus strand of JAODUO010000009.1, from coordinate 768,407 downwards.
CGTTTACTCTACGTTAGCTGTTAACATTAAATAATACACTGTTGGGTTTTAAACAATTATGATATCAGTGATACCGCCTTACCATGCACACTTTGCAGCTGTACTGCAAACCAGCAAGCCCAGCCTTCTTCTGGTCCATGCCAGCACCTTTCTTTGCCTTCTCTGCTGCTTTTGCTTTCTTCTGTTGCGACTGAATCTTCTGCTGTCCACGGGCCATTTTTGTCTGCTCAGTCTGGGCAAACAGACAGTGGTAATATCTCAGAAACCTGAACCTAATATGTATGCATGCTTTAATTTTTAGATTATTCACACAATTATCAACATTTACCTATTTGTACAGAGCGTACCTATTTTCAGACCGTTCTCGTATCTGAATCATGAGTACTCTTGAATCAGCTTAGATACGGTACGCTTATTTATTTCATTAAAATGTGACCCCCTATAAGCACCTTAATTGACACTTTATATTTATTAGATTTATATATTTTCACTGGCAAAACATTTATTAGTAGAATGATTAGATTATCCTGTGGTACTAAGTACAACAAGGCTCCTGTTAAAAACGTTTACGTCGTGTGTGACACAGAAACAGTTCCCTTGCTAATGAGGCACAGGTTTTTGTAAGACTACGTTTTTAAATTTTGTATAGATAATATGTACAAATCATGTTATTTACATTTTAGTCAGTGGGATGTATTTAAAAACAAATTCTCACAACTATTAAATTTGCTTTGCAAAGTGTATGAACCAATTACATTATTATTATGATGGCAACATTGCTCTGCATTCAATATTAATTTAACTATCAAGTTAGGGAAATGCATTTTAAAAACAGGTTTACTCATACAATTTTCCGTCTGATTGTTTCAGGATGGATTTTCCTTAGGAGAACAATAGCTTAGTGAAATGGGCTGGATCTTCATCATGACATTATATATATATATATATATATATATATATATATACATATATATATATATACATACAGTCACACTCATGAATGACATGATTATCAATCAACAATAGCCTAGCCCTATATCCTAGGCTAGGCGTACAAAGCTGTAGCCCGTAGGTAACCAAGTTTTGTTGTTATCGACCATATTTATATATTCGCATATTTATGTTTTATAAACAGCGCGACTTAGCAGACTTTTGAGGTCGAAAACACAGCACGGTCGGCATAAACAAACAGTTTATCGCCCATTCCATGGTGATGTGCACGGCGCAGTAACACGGCCGCTGCGCTTGTAAAAGCCTTGTTATTTCGGTCTCAAAATGCAATATTTGTGAAACATAATGCTGATTGATCATGTTTAGAATTATAGTTCTTACGAGGTATTCAATATAGGTAAATATATAGATATAATGGCAAAACTGAGGTGGGTCCGAATTCTGCATAAGTGCCCGTGTCTTTCCAATGACTCACTTCAACTAAGAATCAATGATCTCATGTCCGAAATTTTACACGACGTAGCGTGGAAATGAACGATGTATGAACAGTTACGTTTATGGTGAATCCTAGCTATTTAATACTAACAATCTATCTCATGCTTTATACACAGTTAGTATACACAAGTGTGGTGCCAAACTGATCACTCACACAGTGAAATGTATACGTAAAATACTTACAAAACGCAAAAACTTTCCGAGCTCACGACCGTTTTCGTGTATTTTATGCAATGTCAAGGCCGTTGTCTCTTACCGTAGTATCGCGCAGTAAGGTGTCAGCGTTTCTAGACCGGTTATTAGTTACCTGTGAGTGCATTGAAACCGTCGGAAATATCTACTAAAATAATGTATCAGCTAGTATCGGCGAGCTGTTGATTTTTTATTAATTTATGTGATAAAATAACATAAATTCAATCATCGATCTATATTATACATACATACATACATACATACATACATACTATATATATATATATATATATATATATATATATATATATATATATATATATATATATATATGTATGTATATATATATATATGTATATATATATATATTATATATGTATATATATATACACACATATACACATATAATATACATATACATATACATATACATATACATATACATATACATATACATATACATATACATATACAGATACAATACAATACAGTACATATACATATAATATAATATAATATATATATATATTAATATTATTATATTTTTTCCAATAAGCGCTCGACCGAATCTGCTAGGTGTCACATGTACTGGCACCTTTATTTTATTACTGAGGATAATTTTTTTATTTTCATGAATCCAATAAACTGTAAACATGCAATTAATGCGACACCTATCTAGACATATAACATTAAATTGTGGCTATTTTGGATGCTTCCGTTCTCAAAAATATTGATCGCGTTTTCGAAAATATAACAGCATGGTTTTTGTTTTTGAACATTTAAAAATGTCCTCCAGCTAGGAGGTTGGCCACATATACAGCTAAAATGTGTAACATATTATAACAAGTTATATACCAGTGTGTAGATAATATAATGTTCTTTTAAATAAACCCAACTTGTAGCAGTAAAAAGCCAAACATAAAAAAGTTACACCGCAACAATGTATTTTTTTACATAAAGTTTCAAAATGTCTTAGTGTCAATCTAGAAATGGTCAACATATTTTAAAGTTACAACAACATTTTTGACACCACTGTGTACGTACTTTTATTATCTACAACATGCAATTGCGAGAATTGATTAATAAAGGCGCTAGAGCAAAGACAATGGCGCAAGCAATATTTTTTAACATCTAGATCAAATATTTGAAAAATCACAGGCTTCACTTTAAAATCGACTGGGTACTAATGGGTTAATTACATTGCTGACGCTCCAGTCGCCTCACTGAGGCTGTATCTACTGTTGTTCACTGCGCGAAACAAGAGATCATCCCGTCTTGGAATATAATGACGTGATGCCTACTAACCGCAGCCGCAGGATTTTTTTATTTGTTGCGGGGCGGGCTGCGGGCCAGACCAGTGGGGTGCGGGCCGCGGGCCGGGCTGCGGGCCCCCGCGGGCTGGTATCGGCGGGGCGGGTCGAATGATATAATTGCGGGGTGGGTGCGGGCTCAGCTTTTTCAGCCCGCGCAGTTTCCCTCAAAATGTGCACATTGTTTGTGCCTAATAGTTGGTGGATTACCTGATAGCTCTTTGTGTGTGTGACACTGTGTGTTGCTTGCACGACTGCACGTGTGTGTGCGTGCGTGCGTGCGTGCGTGCGTGCGTGCGTGCGTGCGTGCGTGCGTGCGTGCGTGCGTGCGTGCGTGCGTGCGTGCGTGCGTGCGTGCGTGTGACCCAGGGAATATCATCGGGCAGCCGGGACGTGTTTACAAACACGCCGAACGCTGATATAGTCGATCATGTGTATTTTTATATATGAATACACAGCGCGATGTGTACATACTGAACTTTTCAGATACTTATATACTCTGCAACTTGACGCGTATACAGTAGTTCCATTCTTATATGGCACCGTCGTCATCGGCCACCCGGATTTTACGGCCACATTTTCATTTCATTGGCGTTTTCTAATACAAACTACCTCTCACCAGCGGCCACCCGGCTAACATGGCCAATGGTCAGGGTTGGATGAAGAATCTTCCCCTCTTCAGCCAATCGCTAGTCAAAAACAAATTAGGTAGGCCTACCATACACACTCGTCGTTGTTGGCATATAATAATAAATACTGCAATAAGTTATGAGAGGTTCAATTGTGCTACAGTAGAGACGGAGAAGAAATGTTGGATCAACGTTGAAAGCACACAACTTTTGAAGAAAGTGCAGTTGCTGCTGAGGCTTCTTTTGCACGGCTGTAACATGCTCTGTAAAGAGCTGTGACGTCATTTAACGTTATCGTAACCACGAGTGTGGAGTGCAGCCGTTGACGCAGTGCTCCACGGTAAGAATGCGATAGTGCTGTATAGAAATCTTATATCTGTTTCAGCCTTTTCAGTCTTGGTAACTATTCATCTAGAAGCATACCATAGCATTAACCAAATATTGGTACTGGTGTACTGACAACATTAATTAGTTAAATAATTACTCGTTATCTTTGCATTTCACGTGCCTCAAGTGTTCGTCATGTTCGCTGGTGGAATCGCTATGCTTCGACGCATTGCTATTCAGGTTCGGTTGTTATCATTATTTTATACTATGTTATTAAATCATAAACACTACTTTAATTTTGATACTACTAGTATAAATAAATAAATAAATAAATAAATAAATAAATGCTTTGTCGTATCGCTGCACATTGATGATTTTACATTTATCGTGCATGCGCAGAAACGTCATTCGGAAAGTTTATAACGACCGGAAAAATATAAGCGCGATTTAAAATCAACGTCATCGTCGATAAATACTTGTCCACATACAGTTAGAACGATCTACAAAGAGGGTGCGTGTTAAACTAACAGTATTATTATCACACCTCAGAGGGCTACTGGGACAGCGACTAGAGACATGGTGGCTAGTGGGATGATACCCACCAGGCTATTGCTGTTTCCAACCCTTGTAGCAATTCTGGTAGCTTCGGGTTATCAAGCTACCACTATTTCAAACCCTGTGTTAGAAGAAACATTTGACCCTGTTGTTAACTATGTCGGTCAGTCGGTCGGTCGGTCGGTCGGTCGGTCGGTCGGTCGGTCGGTCGGTCGGTCGGTCGGTCGGTCGGTCGGTCGGTCGGTCGGTCGGTCGGTCGGTCGGTCGGTCGGTCGGTCGGTCGGTCGGTCGGTCGGTCGGTCGGTCGGTCGGTCGGTCGGTCGGTCGGTCGGTCGGTCGGTCGGTCGGTCGGTCGGTCGGTCGGTCGGTCGGTCGGTCGGTCGGTCGGTCGGTCGGTCGGTCGGTCGGTCGGTCGGTCGGTCGGTCGGTCGGTCGGTCGGTCGGTCGGTCGGTCGGTCGGTCGGTCGGTCGGTCGGTCGGTCGGTCGGTCGGTCGGTCGGTCGGTCGGTCGGTCGGTCGGTCGGTCGGTCGGTCGGTCGGTCGGTCGGTCGGTCGGTCGGTCGGTCGGTCGGTCGGTCGGTCGGTCGGTCGGTCGGTCGGTCGGTCGGTCGGTCGGTCGGTCGGTCGGTCGGTCGGTCGGTCGGTCGGTCGGTCGGTCGGTCGGTCGGTCGGTCGGTCGGTCGGTCGGTCGGTCGGTCGGTCGGTCGGTCGGTCGGTCGGTCGGTCGGTCGGTCGGTCGGTCGGTCGGTCGGTCGGTCGGTCGGTCGGTCGGTCGGTCGGTCGGTCGGTCGGTCGGTCGGTCGGTCGGTCGGTCGGTCGGTCGGTCGGTCGGTCGGTCGGTCGGTCGGTCGGTCGGTCGGTCGGTCGGTCGGTCGGTCGGTCGGTCGGTCGGTCGGTCGGTCGGTCGGTCGGTCGGTCGGTCGGTCGGTCGGTCGGTCGGTCGGTCGGTCGGTCGGTCGGTCGGTCGGTCGGTCGGTCGGTCGGTCGGTCGGTCGGTCGGTCGGTCGGTCGGTCGGTCGGTCGGTCAATCATGTTTATTTTCTAATACCGAACATAATACGGAACGTTGTTGATGTAGCGGAAACACATATTCAAATGGCTTAGATTGGACGCTATATCTACAAGCACACGCGCGCACGCGCACATAGGTATATATAGGTTTTTGACACTATCTTTCTATCTGCAATATGCTGATGAGTCACGACACAGTTAAACTTCCTGTTTAGTTACGATACATGGTACAGTATATTTTTATTTGGATTAAGTGCAAGTACATTAAGTGCATTTGCATAAATGCATTTGAGCAGTTAGATTTCCAGGTGTGTTTGTGGAAGCTATTGACAGCGAAATGGTCCATTTGTATCTGATGTTACTACACGGATGGACACTTGGCATTGCACTGGCTTGTTGACCTCTGCTATATTACTACACCCTGTACCAGCATTCACTTGCAAATATTGAAGAATGTCATACATACCGGCATTTTACGAGAACGAAAAATTGAAATTTGACTCAACTCGACCAGCATGTCACTGAGATGACGATATACATTAATTAGACCCAACCTATGTTGTTGGCATTGGGTTAAATATGATGATGATACATCAATTAACGACGTGTCTTCGTCTGTACTGAGCGATAATGGGGAACATGTCAGGTACGGCGTTGTATATACTCGTATCAAATTTATAACTGGTGTCAAGAATAGGTCAAACATGTTTCTATTGTCCAAGCTACCTGATTGAATTAAGCCCTGCTATTGTCTGTGAACTTGGATAACTGAAAGGATTAGCGATCTATTTTCACGCTGACTGGTTATTTCGGTCAGTTTGCATGATGTCCGATCGTTTATACAATTTCAAAGGTAGCGGGCAGGAAATAAAGCAGTCATGTACTGCTGATGACGTCACTAATAACAACTAAAATAACACCTCGCCAATTTCGCGAAGAGATTTTTATTTATTTATTTTCGCCAAAAAGCAACGTTGAACGATATGAGACCACACATTAAAACTTGGCAAAGATACACGTATGTTAATCATATTAAAAGCTCATATTGCTAGATAAATACCCACGTGCCCAAATCACATTTGGTATGAAGGCATTCTTTAAATATTTTATCTTTTCTTGTCATATTTGGACCCCAGCCACTTATTCTGATGAGCTATCTTTTAGAGAAAAAACCTATAGGTATATACTTCAAAACTGGTAATATATACGGTATGTGATGAATGTAATTGACGATAATGAAAGTTGTAGCTGTACCCCAAAACATGAACAATATTATTCTGGAGTGAACAAACGCCCATTTTTGAGTGTTTGTAATTCTGAAACTATCATATAAATGCACACAAAAATCAGAATCCAGAACATTAACATAAACATTAAGAAACATTACTGCGGTCGCGAGTGCAAAGAAAAGGTTTAACAGACACTGTACTCAATCAACCATAAGTTTATAACTAATTAGAATTTAACTCTAAAATGTTCCATTTAGCGATTATTTAGATAGCTATATAATAATAATAATAATAACTTTATTTTGACACCATTAAATCCGGGACGGCTGTCCCGTTCACGGGTGTGTACATATATGTAAATTTGCATATACTGATTAAAATAGTGGTGACAGTAATAATGATAATAGTATAAAATAATGAGACACTATTATAAAAACCGTGTAAAATTGGCTATGTATAAATTATGTAATTCTGTAAAAAAAATGAATATTAAACATAGGCATTATAGGCAAAACATTAGAACCGCTATACTGCACTGATAGTAATAAAAATAAATAAGATAAATAATATATGTATATATCGTAATAATAAATTAGCTAAAATATAATCTTCGTTGTGTGAAACTAGTTATGTGGAAAATAAAAATGTCTTTAATTGCTTCTTGAACTGTGTAATGTTGCTGTTGTCACGTATGTTCCTTGGAGGTTTGTTCCACAGAGTGGGTCTTGCACAGGTAAATGCACGGCGGCCGAAACGTTCCAGGTTGACTCTGGGCACCTCTAGCAGTAACCCGCCTGCATAGCGCAGCGAACGGGTAGGTGTGTGGCGGCGTAGCAGTACCGCAAGATACTCCGGCGTGCCATTGTATATGGCCCTGTGCACAAGTACAAGTAGTTTAAAATCGATTCGCTTTGATCGCTGGACCATTTCCAGACGGTGCATGTGACGATCACTTATGCCGTATAATATTGCGTTGCCGTAGTCGAGTCGCGAAGTTACGAGTCCGTGTATTAGACTCTTACATACAGTGGTACTGATGGAGTCTCGTATCTTGGCGATTCGTGACAGATTGTAGTAGACGGAGCGGCACACATTGGCCACTTGTGACGTCATAGTTAGATTTGTGTCGACGTTGAATCCTAGATCCCGTATAACGGGGGAAGTTTCGACGAGCTGGCCACATATGTTGACGCGGGTTAACGATGTTGGGGTACGCAGGCTTGATGAATGGATGACAATGGCTTGTGACTTGGTGTCATTCATCACGAGTCCGTTATCACAGAGCCATGCTTTCGCGTCTTGTACGTAGGCTTCCATACGCGCGAGGGCTTGTGTGTGGTCGGTTGGTGGGAAAGTGATGTACAGTTGGGTGTCGTCTGCGTATAGGTGGTGGCGAATATTGTGCTTTTGTAAAAGTTTTGTCAGTAGTGCGATGTACGCGTTGAACAGTAGCGGTCCAAGGACTGTCCCTTGTAGCACTCCTGTAGTTATGATGGTTGCTTCCGACATGCCACTCTTTACTCGTACGACATATGTCCGATCACACAAGTAAGATGTCAGTGTCAGCCAGGCGAGGACGTTCGCAGACAACCCGTATCCAGACAACCGTCGCAGCAGTATTGTATGGTCGATGGTGTCGAAGGCCGCACTTAGATTGAGTAGCACTAGGAGCACACTCTGGCGATTGTCAATAATTATTATATATATATATATATATATATATATATATATATATATATATATATATATATATAGCTATGTGTGAAATTTCATTAAAACTGGAGATGGTAACCTGGGAATATTTATGGATATTGGTTGATTTGGCGTGGAATGAACCTATATTGTCTTAATCATAGATCTTAAATTAATATTAACTGAAATATTTTCAAAACATTGCACATGGGAAATGTTAAACTACTAACAGCTTAAACACCATTAATGTTCATTATGGAAAGTTTGTAGTGACAATTCTGGAAGAAAATACAAACAATCAACCGTTGTCATTGATATTGTCATTGATTTGCTTGCTTCAGGATAAAAGTTTATTATTTTTAAATATCTATTATTATTGTGAAAAACAACAGGGGGATAAACTGTAGTAATACCCCCATACTAAATATGCAAATGAGACAGTAATTATTTTATCACATACAAATTAATAATGTGTAGATTTTTCATGACCACACAAAAAGAAAAGAAAGACACTGTCCAAATTTTCGGGGTACTAATACTGGTGAATGATAATCAACATAAGTTTGACATATAAACACTTGGCCACCTTGTCATAGACATTATTTATAATAACACTTTAAAAGGTACATGGAATAATCAACCGAATACATAAGTGACATATCCATACGTTAAATTGATTAACAATTGATAAATTAATAGAACACATTTGCAATGAGCCTTTCGCCGTTTTTGTTTGAGTACGCCCATGCCATCGACATGAGCCAGTCGTCAAATTTATCAACAAAGCGACTTAATTATCCGTACCGACTTCCATATCCGTACCAGGCCCTGCTGTAAGCGGAGCATTTTGCGGTGAGACGTGGCTCGAAGTTAACTGAGATAGAATCATATATATATATATATATATATATATATATATATATATATAATATATATATATATTATATATATATATATATATATATATATATTATATATGATTGTTAAATGTACATTGCATGTTGAAAATAGAAAATAAAGCTTTACTATTATTCGCAAAATAAAAAATAAAATACCGATGAAAATTAACGAGTAATTGTCATTTAGATTAATTTTGTGTGTGACATGTTTCAGTATAAGTTAAGTTTTGAATAGTTTTTATTTTATTTTTATTTTATTTTATTTGTTATTTCAAATTCGGCTTGAGAACCAATCAGCGTCTCTACCCTATTCTGTGGTATATAATTATAATTTATTATAAGTTTGTGCCCTGGCGGATATGAGAACGTTTAAAAAGTGCTGCCACCTCGCGGAATATGGGTATCCTAGGCAAGGAAACAATGTGATTACGTCACATGTTTGCGGCTGCGCACTATTTCGTTCACTCGAGATCAAACTCAAAGGGTCTGCTTTAGCGTTCGCTGGAAGCATTTTTTGCGTATTTCGCAGTTTTATTCACTGGTTGAAGTTTGTACTTCGTTGGACAGGTCCAGTTATGGGCGTGTTGAGACGGAATCCGTTTGGTGGTAAGCAGCACGCCTGCAAAAGGCAGCGTTATCGTGATTATGTGCACTTTGTTTTTCCCCGCACTTTTTACTAGTTAAAAGTAGGGTAATCTTATACTTAATTGGCCTAAATTATTACGGCCTCTTAAAACCGTTTTTTCCACCTTATATCGATGTGTATGTGTTCGCAATGTGTTTCTACATTACTTCCGGTACAAAGAAGTCAGATTTGAAATTTTTAATTTGTGTTTTAGGACAATTTAAACACGCCGAGTCGAAGTAAATAACGCTGTTCCACCGCTGCAAATATAATAGGGCCTGCAAGTGGGTCACGATACATGGCGTGACTCCGCGCGACTGGAGCTTATTAGGGACTAAGCGAGACTAATTGGGGACTGGACACAAGAATAATAATTATTCTAACGATGGATGACAGTTGTAGCTTCCGACTGATGAATACTAGGAAAATCAGTCCATAAATACCTTGTGTTATACGTTTCTTATCTTAAATGTCCGATTTGCAGATAATCGACACGATGCTAAACTGTATGTCTTTTACGGGATTTGCGTTTTACATTGCTGTACGTTGTGGTTTCGATAAGCACTTATATCTGACAAGTTGTCTAAATGCCCATAATCATAACACATATATACGTTTGGCCCAAACAGGTCGTATTGCGCGAAAACTGGCACTCTTCATTATTAGTCAAGATCGCCAAACACAAGTACTTGCCGCTATTGCCATGGCAAACACCATAATAATCGATTAAAATTCATGATTTCCGTGATCATTGTCACCGGCAAAATGTTCCACTGCTTCTGCTTGTAATAATCCTTCGGACAATATAACTGAAATACGCTATTTCGGGACAGTTCGATTATTACGACCAAAACAAAACAAAGTCCTATATGTTAACGAGACTTGCAGGCCCTATTTAGGCCAGTTAAGTATAAGATTACCAAAAGTAGTTTGCCTCCCGTTTAACTACACTGGCCAGCTCGCGAGTCGATATCTGATATGAACAACAATTTCACACCAAGCCGTTTTTTTATTAAGAAACATTTGCAAAGTAGAACGATATTCAAAACCTATAAACACTTATTTAATTCCAGTTGTGGAATTCTTGTACAGGTACATTTTGGCGAAATACTTAAAAAAATAGGTCTCTAGACTACTGCGACTCGAACAAAGTCGAAGTCGCACAAACACATTTTCGTGCCACGAGCCGAAATGGTACCGCGTTGGTAGAAATAATTTCAAGATTTGCTACCCAAAACTTTACAAGACTGCCATATGAGACTGTATGACTATGAGGTCCACGTCGCGTTGTAGCGCTTACATTTTCCCGGCGTTATAAACGTTCCGATTGACGTTTCTGCGCATGCGCATTAAATGTAAGATCATCAATGACAATGTGCAGCGAAACAACAAAGCACTTATAGTATAAATACTACGGGCTCTTCGCTAGGGAGTATATAACCTCTCGGCAAAGATATTTGTCGCAAATTAAAACAAGGCAAACAAGTTTTAAGGCATGTTTTGATAGCAAGCGCAAATCACGTGACTGTAGTGCGCCGTAATCCGTGACAGTGATTTAAACAAACGTAATAGTTTAATGTATTTAACACAATTTTAAACAACTCTTCACAGTAATAATCACAGGAGAGTTAACGAACAACCCGTGGCATTCATATAAAAAATGCTTTGTCGTATCGCTGCACATTGATGATTTTACATTTATCGTGCATGCGCAGAAACGTCATTCGGAAAGTTTATAACGACCGGAAAAATATAAGCGCGATTTAAAATCAACGTCATCGTCGATAAATACTTGTCCACATACAGTTAGAACGATCTACAAAGAGGGTGCGTGTTAAACTAACAGTATTATTATCACACCTCAGAGGGCTACTGGGACAGCGACTAGAGACATGGTGGCTAGTGGGATGATACCCACCAGGCTATTGCTGTTTCCAACCCTTGTAGCAATTCTGGTAGCTTCGGGTTATCAAGCTACCCCTATTTCAAACCCTGTGTTAGAAGAAACATTTGACCCTGTTGTTAACTATGTCCAAGGTTGGAATTCCACATGATATGATATACTTGATGGGATTTCAGTTGTAGAGATTGCCAATTCTATTAATAAAATTCTGATAAGATCCTTGTCATTTAGCTGCAGAACCTAGTATTTAGAAAGGCAATAGTTTAATAGAAGCACTGCACATTGCCCAACTTTTTACATGAAAGTGTAATGAGTGTTGTAAACAATTACTGAATAATCATAATTCACATTAAAACAATTCATTTATTAATCATAGTTCAAGATTTGAAAAGTAAAAAAATTCAGGAGGGGACCGCAAGAGGGAGCATTAACTATTGCAGAATATTGTAAGATGCCTACATGAAATGTATTAATGAAGGATACATTTTAAAAGTCATAAGAATGATATACAAATGTAACTGTCAGTTATTTGAAATGGAAAATATACCATAAAACATTTTTCAAAAGACAACTATGTTAATTGTACTGAGCACAGAATTGCATTTATCAAAAAGTAATGAAAGTCATCAATTATTCTTGTTAGGTGGTGGTGGGATGGCAGCATCATGTTTATCAACCATGAACTGGAAGATGTTGGGATACTGTTTCCCCACCACTTTCACAAACTTGGAATTCCATCCCTCAACATGGTTGTTTGTTAATTTATCAGTTTATGTGTAGAAATTCCACTTGTCCATGGTGATTTGGAATCATCACCAAGCCATGTCTCCACAAAGTACTCGTTAAAATTATCACTTGACTTTGTGTGGAAATTCCTCAGTGGGACACATTTATATCAAAGCCGTCCACCTCTCATGGACATCAACTGGATGTAGATGAAATAGTTAATGCTCCCTTATCTTGTTACATTGTAAAATGGAGAAATAGAAAAGTAGCTATAACGGGACTAGTTCAACTGTCAAACTTAATTAGTAGCAATAACCGGAATAAAGAGTAGCTATAACGGGAAGTAGCTACAACGGGAAGAAACCATTACTAGTACAGATGGAAATGGGCAGTTCTTGTTATTAGCAGTTAGCACTGTGAGCCAGTGCAAAGCAGTGCCCAGTGGCCTTCGGACTACAAGACCATGTCCTGCCTAACTGGTGGGGTAGCAGATAATTTGCTCTTAATGGACATGCTGGTAGCTTAATTAAACAAACATAATTATGCCTACACCGGTAGCCTACAGTTATTGTTTGTTTGTTTCTGACTGGGAAAAGATGCTGCCTGCTGGCGCTTGTGCTGGAGCCAGTTTTGGTATCTAAGTCTGAGAATGATATATGGAACAAGTCCCAAATAGCCCAGCTGACATCTTGAAAGACTGGACAGTTTTAATACCTCAATGTTTAAAATATTGTTCTCATGTATCTATTAAGATAAAGAAACCATAACATACTACATTAAATAAACAGTAAAATTACCGAATGTCATGTTTGTCATACTATAGTACATACTACAGGAACTATAAACACCTATTATGATAATCAAATAATTGTGATCATTTTAATAGTCAATTGCAGTAATATTGTCATATGATTCTCAGGAATAAAAATCACTATTTTGGCTAGGTAAAAGTTACAGGATGCAAGGCCACAAAATAATTGTGTTGAAACACTAGATCAGCACATTAAAATGGTTTTGACTCGCTGACACGTAACATAATGAAGCATGCAGAAATAATATAAACAATTAACTCAAAATATGACAATGCATCAACCAGTGTTTAAACGTCAATACAGGCAAGGTGTTACAAACTGACTGAGTAGTTAGGAAGAACATATAAAAACAACTGAGTGGCTGCTTGGTAATATTGGCTGGGTAAAATTGTATTTTTACAACATTTATATAAATTATGGTTGTCACATTCATGATTCTGTTTTCGGTCTTTACTGGGTTTATGCTTGCACTGGTGATCTTTGGACTTTAACTGGTTACACTTTGGACTATTTGTAGATGTCCTGGTTTCACTGGTGGTAGTCTTAGTGATACTGTGAAAGTGTGATTTTGATCTGAGCAATTTCTATGGTTCTTTGAAGCAGTCCCCAGCCAGCACTCATACACTCAAGGCAGTAGGACAAGCCTAATTGATTCATCAGTTTCATCCAATAATTAATTGATGGGTAATGTTTGACAAGCAGTTTCATTATCCAACGTTTCTTGGTTATTAAACACCATTGTTTGCACCGCAATACTCCCAACTGTCTGTAAAATACCATTCGCAGCGTCACAACAATATCAGATGCTCAATTCCTTTTACTAAATTCCGATTTAATTCAAAATATTTCAATTACAATTCAATATCTTCCAATTACAATTCCCGCTCCAATTCCAGAATTGAATTGCAATTGAACTGACTAATTCCAATTCTTTTTGAACCGACCCCAGCCCTGCTTCTGCACTTCCCCAGAGTTATCCCTTTTAACAAAAAACGCTCATCGCTATGTTGTACTTTCTTCTAAACATGTTTTTTGTTTAAATATACAGTAGTTTCCATTAGATAGCTAATTCATAGTGCAATCTTATCCAACTAATTTTTATGAGAAAAATCAACAACTTCCTCTCGATAAATTAACAGTTTAGATAGTGTTTTACTGAAAAGGCCATTTAAACTTAAAGACTGCCTTTAAAGAATATTGAAGCACACTGTTTCTAAAAAAAAGTCACTAGAAGGCCAAAATTGACAACAAGTTAGCCAGAGTGGGGCCAAGTGAACAGGCTGGGGGCAGTTTGCTACTACCTCGGATTATGGAAATAGCTGTGCCATCATCTGTTGTGAGTATACAGATATTTTACATCTAAATATGTTGTGTTTATATCTTTCAACACATTACCAGGCAGTTTGGACCACATCGCTAGGCACAGCGAACTTTCACCATGACTAACATAATGAGCAACGGGTTCGTTAAGAGAACCAGGTATGAAATCCCCATTCTGGCTTCAACAATATCGTACAACATTCAACAATGAACAAAAGGAACATTGGATATAGTGAAGTGTTTGACAAAGTTCCAACTTCAGTAATGTTACATTATTTTATTTTGTATCATGTCATCAAAATGTATTTTAAATGAGGAACAACACTCAAATAAATGTTCACACCAAGAGCAATCCATATAGGTTGGAACCGGTGAAGTGTTCATGCGAAATAGATAGTCCATCATATCGATTGTGATCTTATTTACGCGTCACGGACATTTCAGCCTTTTCTGAAAAACAAGAGGGCATACACTATCACTTGTATATAGTATATAATATACATATATATATTTTCAGTTTATTAATACCCTATATTACATACGTTATTATTATAATCCTATTTTCGTGTAATGTAATCACAGAATGTATTCAATATTTATGTGCTAAATCTTTAAAATATATTACATGAAATTTATACAAATATGGCCAAAAATCGTGTGTTCTATGTGCAATGTGCATGTCCTTCTTTGACTATGCCAAGACTAGAACGTGTCACGCAAATCTGTGCATGATCGTGTGGATTAAAATAGGCTCTAAAGGCGTTACGTAAGATATGAGACGATGTTGGACCTAGTCTTCAAAATCCAAACAGAACCACTCGATTTCTACCTCGTCTTGTTCAAAATCATAGCTACATGCCGTAACACATTTACTGCATCAACATCACGTCAACGGGCTGTTCGATAACTTTCCTGTGGCTGTGGTGTTTATTGTGAATAGATGCTTATAATGTTGTCCGATAAATTGAAATATTACAATTGTTTATATCACTGTCACGGATTATGGCGCACGACGATGAAGTCGCTGGATCTGCGGTTGCTAATAAAATGTGTCTAAATTGGCTAATCTAAAATAATCTGTTTGCATAGTTTTAATGTCAGACAGACAATTTTGCTGCAAGTTTGTTGATGTTCTTTGAACACAGGCACAGTGTCCAACTGATCTGACTAAAGAGTTATTCACTTTGAGATCCAGGGCCAGGCTTCCAGCGAAATAAGATATTTTATAACCATCTGAGACTGAGTCCATCATCTATGATATCCAGCGAATTCAGACGGGCACTGTGTCAGAAATGCCCATTTCACGTCAAGCTCAAACATATAAATATCTCTTCCAATTAATCAAGTCAGTTTTAATTAATTAAAATATCAGGATATCGATGTCTATAGACTATACTTACATGATTACGATTCAGACAACGATGACGACGCTCACGCTGGTAGAACCTCTATGATATAATCCTCCATTTTCTATATCTTGCGTCAAAGGGCGTCTAGAAAACGTGCAAGGTTTACGTAACCATTGTGTCCGTTCTTTATAACTTGCGTCTGCCACATTCCACAACGAATCTTTCACGAGAAAGCGCAACAAATAATTAAGGTGAGAGTTTTGCAAAAACCATCGTCGGCCATTTGCAGCTTTGACCTTATTTCTCTTCGCTGATTGGTTCCATCCAGCATCTGTTTATGTGTCGCCTAACCGATGTATTTTT
Source organism: Ridgeia piscesae (assembly GCA_025642075.2). NCBI lineage: Eukaryota > Metazoa > Annelida > Polychaeta > Sabellida > Siboglinidae > Ridgeia > Ridgeia piscesae. The sequence goes on along the minus strand of JAODUO010000009.1, from coordinate 752,019 downwards.
CCGTGAACATTTTGAACTTTACGTTAGGGCGACACCATTTGGGCGACACCAAATGTATATCATTTAATTTTAACTATTGCTTAAAAAATGTTCGGCACTCTGTTATAGTAGATGGTGTATACATACTAGACTAATGTTTATGTATTGTTATACTTAGTTGAAGATATACAAACTGTCGCCCAACCGACGCGATTTACAAGATGTCGCCTAACCCTTGGATTTATTCATATATATATATATATATATAATATATATATATATATATATATATATATATATATATATATATATATATGGTGTAGAAACATGATCTTACGACCCCAGGAGATACGGGCCTTGACATTCTCGAGATGTCTTGTGTGCTGGCTATTAGAGGTATTACAAAGGCAGACAAAATGCGAAATTGCCAGGTCAGAGAAGAGACGTTCACCCCTTAATCTATACCAGTTGTCATCATGATTAAAGTGGCCTACAAGGAATATGTCCAAGGACCAAGGGAACGTAAAAAGAGGTAGACGATGAAGCAATTGTGTCAGTCATGATACTGGACTCCCCGTGCTAACAGCAGAGTGGTGTGTTCTACATAGGAGAAAATAACGGGATGTACCATTCAGGAGGACAGCGAAAGGTCAGGTTGGCATTTGTGTTGCGCGTGTGTGTGCGCGCGCGTGTGTGTGGTGTGACATTTGTTCTCCTGCACTCCGCAATTCCATTCAAAGGCAACTATCGAGACCCTAAAGTTTGAATAATGAACCTCACACCACGTTACCGCACTGACCTGCTGGTGACCGCACTGACACAACCAATACTACACATAGCCGCACACATAGCTATAGCTATGTTTGCCTGTGCACGTATACTCTGAAGGCTTCGATGTGAAATTAATCGAAAATGACAATGATTTTGCAAACGGTGAGCAAGATTCAATCTTGACGACATAACAAACATACAATAACTATGACCTGCCCTTAACACACACACACACACACACACACACACACACACACACACACACACACACACACACACACACACACACACACACACACACACACACACACACACACACACACCACACCACACCACACCACACCACACCACAACAAACAAACACACCAACACAAAACCCACCACCAAAAAACCAAAACCAACAAACACAAACCCACCCACCAAAAAGTAGGGAAATTTGGAGTACGCAACACTGAAAACCTTTGTCGATCCGCTCAAAAACTATCTTTTCTAAATTGTGGACCGATACATAACACTGAATACTCTTGGCGACTCACTCAAAATAGTATGCTTTCTAAATTGTGGACCGATACGTAACACTGAATACTCTTGGCGAATCACTCAAAATAGTATGCTTTCTAAATTGTGGACCGATACGTAACACTGAATACTCTTGGCGACTCACTCAAAATAGTATGCTTTCTAAATTGTGGACCGTTACGTAACACTGAATACTCTTGGCGACTCACTCAAAATAGTATGCTTTCTAAATTGTGGACCGTTACGTAACACTGAATACTCTTGGCGACTCACTCAAAATAGTATGCTTTCTAAATTGTGGACCGATACTAACACTGAATACTCTTGGCGACTCACTCAAAATAGTATGCTTTCTAAATTGTAGACCGTTACGTAACACTGAATACTCTTGGCGACTCACTCAAAATAGTATGCTTTCTAAATTGTAGACCGATACATAACACTGAATACTCTTGGCGACTCACTCAAAATAGTATGCTTTCTAAATTGTAGACCGTTACGTAACACTGAATACTCTTGGCGACTCACTCAAAATAGTATGCTTTCTAAATTGTAGACCGATACATAACACTGAATACTCTTGGCGACTCACTCAAAATAGTATGCTTTCTAAATTGTAGACCGTTACGTAACACTGAATACTCTTGGCGACTCACTCAAAATAGTATGCTTTCTAAATTGTGGACCGATACATAACACTGAATACTCTTGGGACTCACTCAAAATAGTATGCTTTCTAAATTGTGGACCGATACTAACACTGAATACTCTTGGCGACTCACTCAAAATAGTATGCTTTCTAAATTGTGGACCGATACATAACACTAATACTCTTGGCGACTCACTCAAAATAGTATGCTTTCTAAATTGTGGACCGATACGTAACACTGAATACTCTTGGCGACTCACTCAAAATAGTATGCTTTCTAAATTGTGGACCGATACATAACACTGAATACTCTTGGCGACTCACTCAAAATAGTATGCTTTCTAAATTGTGGACCGATACTAACACTGAATACTCTTGGGACTCACTCAAAATAGTATGCTTTCTAAATTGTGGACCGTTACTAACACTGAATACTCTTGGCGACTCACTCAAAATAGTATGCTTTCTAAATTGTGGACCGATACATAACACTGAATACTCTTGGCGACTCACTCAAAATAGTATGCTTTCTAAATTGTGGACCGATACTAACACTGAATACTCTTGGCGACTCACTCAAAATAGTATGCTTTCTAAATTGTGGACCGATACATAACACTGAATACTCTTGGCAAATCACTCAAAATAGTATGCTTTCTAAATTGTGGACCGATACTAACACTGAATACTCTTGGCGACTCACTCAAAATAGTATGCTTTCTAAATTGTGGACCGATACATAACACTGAATACTCTTGGCGAATCACTCAAAATAGTATGCTTTCTAAATTGTAGACCGTTACGTAACACTGAATACTCTTGGCGACTCACTCAAAATAGTATGCTTTCTAAATTGTGGACCGATACGTAACACTGAATACTCTTGGCGAATCACTCAAAATAGTATGCTTTCTAAATTGTAGACCGTTACGTAACACTGAATACTCTTGGCGACTCACTCAAAATAGTATGCTTTCTAAATTGTGGACCGATACATAACACTGAATACTCTTGGCGACTCACTCAAAATAGTATGCTTTCTAAATTGTGGACCGTTACGTAACACTGAATACTCTTGGCAAATCACTCAAAATAGTATGCTTTCTAAATTGTGGACCGATACATAACACTGAATACTCTTGGCGACTCACTCAAAATAGTATGCTTTCTAAATTGTGACCGATACGTAACACTGAATACTCTTGGCGAATCACTCAAAATAGTATGCTTTCTAAATTGTGGACCGATACAGTAACACTGAATACTCTTGGCGAATCACTCAAAATAGTATGCTTTCTAAATTGTAGGACCGGAACGTAACACTGAATACTCTTGGCGACTCACTCAAAATAGTATGCTTTCTAAATTGTGACCGATACATAACACTGAATACCTTCGGGACCCAAAGTAGTATGCTTTCTAAATTGTGGACCGATACGTAACACTGAATACTCTTGGCGACTCACTCAAAATAGTATGCTTTCTAAATTGTGGACCGATACTAACACTGAATACTCTTGGACGACTCACTCAAAATAGTGAATGCTTTCTAAATTGTGACCGATACGTAACACTGAATACTCTTGGCGAAATCACTCAAAATAGTATGCTTTCTAAATTGTGAGACCGTTACGTAACACTGAATACTCTTGGCGACTCACTCAAAATAGTATGCTTTCTAAATTGTGGACCGATAACATAACACTGAATACTCTTGGCGACTCACTCAAAATAGTATGCTTTCTAAATTGTGACCGATACGTAACACTGAATACTCTTGGCGACATCACTCAAAATAGTATGCTTTCTAAATTGTGGACCGTACATAACACTGAATACTCTTGGCGACTCACTCAAAATAGTATGCTTTCTAAATTGTGGACCGATACGTAACACTGAATACTCTTGGCGATCACTCAAAATAGTATGCTTTCTAAATTGTGGACCGATACGTAACACTGAATACTCTTGGCGACTCACTCAAAATAGTATGCTTTCTAAATTGTGGACCGATACGTAACACTGAATACTCTTGGCGACTCACTCAAAATAGTATGCTTTCTAAATTGTGGACCGATACATAACACTGAATACTCTTGGCGACTCACTCAAAATAGTATGCTTTCTAAATTGTAGACCGATACGTAACACTGAATACTCTTGGCGACTCACTCAAAATAGTATGCTTTCTAAATTGTGGACCGATACGTAACACTGAATACTCTTGGCGACTCACTCAAAATAGTATGCTTTCTAAATTGTAGACCGATACATAACACTGAATACTCTTGGCGACTCACTCAAAATAGTATGCTTTCTAAATTGTGGACCGATACGTAACACTGAATACTCTTGGCGACTCACTCAAAATAGTATGCTTTCTAAATTGTAGACCGATACGTAACACTGAATACTCTTGGCGACTCACTCAAAATAGTATGCTTTCTAAATTGTAGACCGATACGTAACACTGAATACTCTTGGCGACTCACTCAAAATAGTATGCTTTCTAAATTGTAGACCGATACATAACACTGAATACTCTTGGCGACTCACTCAAAATAGTATGCTTTCTAAATTGTAGACCGATACATAACACTGAATACTCTTGGCGACTCACTCAAAATAGTATGCTTTCTAAATTGTAGACCGTACAGAACACTGAATACTCTTGGCGACTCACTCAAAATAGTATGCTTTCTAAATTGTAGACCGTTACGTAACACTGAATACTCTTGGCGACTCACTCAAAATAGTATGCTTTCTAAATTGTGGACCGATACATAACACTGAATACTCTTGGCGACTCACTCAAAATAGTATGCTTTCTAAATTGTAGACCGATACGTAACACTGAATACTCTTGGCGACTCACTCAAAATAGTATGCTTTCTAAATTGTGACCATACATAACACTGAATACTCTTGGCGATACTCAAAATAGTATGCTTTCTAAATTGTAGACCGTACGTAACACTGAATACTCTTGGCGACTCACTCAAAATAGTATGCTTTCTAAATTGTGGACCGATACATAACACTGAATACTCTTGGCGACTCACTCAAAATAGTATGCTTTCTAAATTGTGGACCGATACTAACACTGAATACTCTTGGCGACTCACTCAAAATAGTTTTCTAAATTGTGGACCGATACATAACACTGAATACTCTTGGCGACTCACTCAAAATAGTATGCTTTCTAAATTGAATACGTAACACTGAATACTCTTGGCGACTCACTCAAAATAGTATGCTTTCTAAATTGGACCGATACATAACACTGAATACTCTTGGCGACTCACTCAAAATAGTATGCTTTCTAAATTGTGGACCGATACTAACACTGAATACTCTTGGCGACTCACTCAAAATAGTATGCTTTCTAAATTGACCGTACTAACACTGAATACTCTTGGCGACTCACTCAAAATAGTATGCTTTCTAAATTGTAGACCGATACTAACACTGAAAACCTTTGTCGATCAGCTCAAAAAGTATGCTTTCTAAATTGTGGACCGATACATAACACTGAATACTCTTGGCGACTCACTCAAAATAGTATGCTTTCTAAATTGTGGACCGATACATAACACTGAATACTCTTGGCGACTCACTCAAAATAGTATGCTTTCTAAATTGTGGACCGATACGTAACACTGAATACTCTTGGCGAATCACTCAAAATAGTATGCTTTCTAAATTGTGGACCGATACATAACACTGAATACTCTTGGCGACTCACTCAAAATAGTATGCTTTCTAAATTGTAGACCGTTACGTAACACTGAATACTCTTGGCGACTCACTCAAAATAGTATGCTTTCTAAATTGTGGACCGATACATAACACTGAATACTCTTGGCGACTCACTCAAAATAGTATGCTTTCTAAATTGTGGACCGATACGTAACACTGAATACTCTTGGCGACTCACTCAAAATAGTATGCTTTCTAAATTGTGGACCGATACATAACACTGAATACTCTTGGCGACTCACTCAAAAAATAGTATGCTTTCTAAATTGTGGACCGATACGTAACACTGAATACTCTTGGCGACTCACTCAAAATAGTATGCTTTCTAAATTGTGGACCGATACGTAACACTGAATACTCTTGGCGACTCACTCAAAATAGTATGCTTTCTAAATTGTGGACCGATACGTAACACTGAATACTCTTGGCAACTCAAAATAGTATGCTTTCTAAATTGTAGACCGTTACGTAACACTGAATACTCTTGGCGACTCACTCAAAATAGTATGCTTTCTAAATTGTGGACCGATACATAACACTGAATACTCTTGGCGACTCACTCAAAATAGTATGCTTTCTAAATTGTGGGATACATAACACTGAATACTCTTGGCGACTCACTCAAAATAGTATGCTTTCTAAATTGTAGACCGATACATAACACTGAATACTCTTGGCGACTCACTCAAAATAGTATGCTTTCTAAATTGTGGACCGATACATAACACTGAATACTCTTGGCGACTCACTCAAAATAGTATGCTTTCTAAATTGTGGACCGATACATAACACTGAATACTCTTGGCGACTCACTCAAAATAGTATGCTTTCTAAATTGTAGACCGATACGTAACACTGAATACTCTTGGCGACTCACTCAAAATAGTATGCTTTCTAAATTGTAGACCGATACATAACACTGAATACTCTTGGCGACTCACTCAAAATAGTATGCTTTCTAAATTGTGGACCGATACATAACACTGAATACTCTTGGCGACTCACTCAAAATAGTATGCTTTCTAAATTGTGGACCGATACATAACACTGAATACTCTTGGCGACTCACTCAAAATAGTATGCTTTCTAAATTGTGGACCGATACGTAACACTGAATACTATTGGCGACTCACTCAAAATAGTATGCTTTCTAAATTGTGGACCGATACATAACACTGAATACTCTTGGCGACTCACTCAAAATAGTATGCTTTCTAAATTGTGGACCGATACATAACACTGAATACTCTTGGCGACTCACTCAAAATAGTATGCTTTCTAAATTGTGGACCGATACGTAACACTGAATACTCTTGGCGAATCACTCAATATAGTATGCTTTCTAAATTGTAGACCGTTACGTAACACTGAATACTCTTGGCGACTCACTCAAAATAGTATGTTTTCTAAATGATGGGCCGCTGCGGGGATAAATCAGATAAACATGTGACGATAATAGTAACACAAATGACGACAGCGACTACGATGAATTAACAGCGTTGCACCGGGAATACTTTTTATACTTAGAAATCCATACACATCCACATATGTAACCAATAACTATCGGGTCCAGCTGGTGATTAGTAAATGAAACGTGAGACGCAGCTGTACTTCAGGAGCAACCCTTGGCTAATGTCACTGCCCCTTGGGTTGGCGCTCACATCCGTCTTTCGTGACTCGGTGACGAGACTTGTGACATGCCATGGTTCACTCGTATTGATGGTTCGCTCGGTACTTGTACATTTGCTTAGCCGTCTGTTCATATGTTTGTTCATACCTGTTCGGTCCTATCACAAGGTCTTGGCGATATTTTCGATCTCATTATTCCGTTCCCACTGAAGACACGCTAGACTTGAGGCTTAACAGAACATATTTGAAAACGACGTTATAATGTGAATTATTACGTGAGACATGTATACAGTTGTTTTATTTGTTTGTATTTTTTATCGTTTGCGACACTACGGAGACAAGTAGCGCGATACAGGCAGTTCTACAAACACCTTGCTGAAGCCTTTCCCCATCCACGGGACACTAGGACTGCACAATGATGAATGGTGATGGTGTATCATTAACATCATGTATTTTTATGTGAGATTAAATGTTTGCTTCGTTGGTACTAATTAATTTGTTGTTGAACCACAGTTGTTAGTTCTGTCTGTTAGGTATTGGCCGTTCTCATCGGGTTGACTTCTTATTTATCACTATTCTGCATTTCACAAACTTATATATCTTTTATCTCTATTGTTTTAGTTACTACGGCTTATAACACCAGTTAGTTAACTATTTTACATCATTTTATGGTGACCTGTACGCCAGCAATCCATTAATATTTTAGTACAGGACTCCATAGACCAATCATTAATTATCGTAAACTATTATGTATAGTAAATATACTGTAATGTTCAAGGTTGAGTTGTTTTCTTACGTCGAATGTCCTTTTGACACGCGCTCTATGTCCGTATTTCTTGAACTACCCTTTGAAGCTGACTTGCTCCCTAATATGGACTCTTGGTCACCTCTTAGTTCAGCCTTCATTTCCCGGTATTTAGCCATGCGATATCTGTGCAGGAAAACAGCAAAACCAATGACAACACTGTATTGTCCCATACGAGGAGTGTTGCACCATAATATAAATGTATAAGCGATACAAGCGGATATACTATACGTAAACAGCCTTATAATTTTGACATATAATTTAGTGTCTGTTTTATAAGTAAATTAATTAACGTTAAATAAATCAAATCTCCACTCGAATCACAAATTATCTCAGATCACATATAGTTTCAATGAAATGCAAACCTGTAGATTAAAACGGAAAGTATGTGTTTCACCATTATGGTCAATGTCGATAAAACTACGAAAAGCTGTTACTTGTGTCTAGTCATGAGAACACGAAAAGAAATGCATGAAGAGGACTACGCTTAATAACTTCATACAATAGAGGACGTAGAAACAAGTCAGATGTCTGCTTGAAATATGTGAAGTGAAGTAGAAATAAGAAATTGTCTTGTCTTTGAATGTATGGATTCGTGATTGTTGATGCGGTTGAGTAAAGGTAATGCATACCTGTGCACATAAATGAACACGGAGATTCCAATGATCATCGCCACGACAGGGGAAGCTTCGGCCAGAATGCGAGCTGGAGTGTACTGGGAGATACCTGAAAAGTTAGATGTGATGCTAAGAATTTCATTTAGAATGCTAACCATAACTGTACATCAACAACTAAAACCAGTCAACATATGCGTTTATATGTTTGCTGCCATTACTTGATACAAATCACGGCAACATATGCGTCTATGTGCTTGCTGCCATTACTTGATACCAATCACGGCAGCATATGCGTCTATGTGCTTGTTGCCATTACTTGATACCAATCACGGCAACATATGCGTTTATATGCTTGCTACCTTTACTTGATACCAATCACGGAAACGTATGCGTCTATGTGCTTGCTGCCATTACTTGATACCAATCACGGCAACATATGCGTCTATATGCTTGCTACCTTTACTTGATACCAATCACGGAAACGTATGCGTCTATGTGCTTGCTGTCATTACTTGATACAAATCACGGCGACATATGCGTCTATGTGCTTGCTGCCATTACTTGATACCAATCACGGCAACATATGCGTCTATGTGCTTGCTGCCATTACTTGATACCAATCACGGCAACATATGCGTCTATGTGCTTGTTGCCATTACTTGATACCAATCACGGCAACGTATGCGTCTATGTGCTTGTTGCCATTACTTGATACCAATCACGGCAACATATGCGTCTATGTGCTTGCTGTCATTACTTGATACCAATCACGGCAACATATATCTAAATAATGTATATTTGATATTATGTCGTGGCGTTGACACTTGGCCGACGACAAGAGTAATATTTAACTCGCAGCTGTTCTCTCGGCACGTGCTTGCTTAAAGGGAACCAAAATGGAAACGTGACATGCTATGCACGTGAAAGAGTTAACACAAACCAACCATTTCGAACGGTAATCACATTTCTACGGTCAGTGGCTTATTGGTAATATAATTTCAAAGTGGAAAATGTTACTGAAACAAGCCGCTACACGCAGGCTTCTGGTCTGACCAATATGCGAGAAGTCACATGTCCGATGACGTATCCGGTGCTTTCCAATTCACTATAGCAGTTGTAAACACAATGTTATGAGATACGCGCAGTCGGTCTTTGTGTGCTGATTTGCGTGATACATTATGTCGCACTGCTCGGCATATGGTAGTAATAATACACATGCAAAAAGCAAAGAGCTGTCATAGTTTCACTCCCCGTTGGAGAGACCAGAACTGAAGCAGTGCATGGCTTCGTAACTGTGGACGGGCAAGATCATGGATTGAAGTCCTCGAAATACAGTTTACTTTGTTTGGCGCACTTCAAAGAAAATGGTTTCGAAGAGGATGTTTATCACCATATAATGGGTCAAGATCCACAGAAACGTCGGCGACGTCGAGTTTTGAAGCATCGAACTGTGCAAACGATATCTATAGTCACCGACCACAGACATTTTCCATCGAGCGCCCAACCAAGTCAGAAGAAGGTTAGTAAATATCAAATCCTCGGTATCTAAATGATTTAAATATTGTAGCATTATACACATTGCGGTATCTGTCGTTATGATTTATATACATAATTATACTGTTCACAAACGTCTGCCACAGTTACTGTTCTCGAAGGTATCGGGTAAACACAGCATGTACTGAGGCTGATCCGGGCTCCAGCCAGCAAGTCTAAGCGAGTTGGGCCGTCCGCCGCCGCACCAATGAATGCCTTCACCGTGACCTTGGTGGTTATTATTAATTATTATTAGTTTTACTTGATCCTACTTTGAATGGTATCACGTTTGCATGAACAGAGGCATTGGTATGCTAGAAACAAGGTAAAGTGCAGTTCCTTTGTTCAGATTGACCACTCGGGAAGTGCCAGCATGACATGTGCAAAGAGCAATCGTTACGACACAGACTATTTTTATTCATAAACCTGTGACAGTAAAAAAATTATTACCGTTCGAAATGGTTGGATTCTATTAACTATTTGACGTGCATAGCATGCAGCTTTTCTCTTTTGGTTCCGTTTAAGGCAAACCCACGGGGGTATGAATTCAAAACCCATACCTCTTATTCTTTGGCGCTGCAAAATTATGGGATGTCCACGAACTTTCTTACATATAACACGTAGGCATAGATATTGAAAGGAAGGCTCCAGCGTTCAAACCCTACACATTACCCTGCTATTTCTCAGAGACGTAATGCAGCCTCTAGCGAAACCCTCGGATTAGATTACCTCGTAATTTGTGGTCTCTGAAAACCTGCTTGTCAGTGACGAGGGGGGCAATCGTCCCTACTACAACTTGGCCGCATAAATCTATGGAGACAGAACAAGATATCAAGGGCTACATTAAGTACATTGTGTGCTAATCGCCAACACACACACACACACACACACACACACACACACACACACACACACACACACACATATATATATATATATATATATATATATATATAATTTTATATCCAGGTATATATATACCTGGATATAAATAAATATATATATTATATATAGGACAGACAATAACAGCAATGGTCCTACGCAATACATTACTATTAGTAGTATGTAGTATACCTGTTATTTCACATGACTAATTAATATTTGTAATTCGCGCATATGGACTTGGTGCTATGTCTCTGTTGTCACTGATATTTGTTAACGTAACCCGCCTAATTCTTCAAACGCAACCACGATGTTGATGCTCGAAGGATACAGCGAATGTAACATGATTGTGTGGATCTTAAACGTGATTTTACACATGTCAATGATCTTCCGTTATCAGTAGACATCGGAAGGTAAACTGCAGCCATGATTTGAACTTTAGATCGTAAAGGTATATGTCCCAATCCTATCTTGGTTTACCATGCCATATTTCAATGGCCTGACATTTATATAAAAAGTCAATACAAAGACAATGTAACAAAAGGGTAGCATATTCAATATAAATGATACGTACATTTTTCTTGAAACAAATATAGGTTCCCAGGGTTGTTTTGGTTGTTTTATTGTAGTAGTCCAAAAAAACTACTTAACATCTTAAAATTAAATTGGCATTTAACATAAATGTCCGGGTTTGGTCAACAGTTAGCCAATTTCTACTGGCCAATTACTTAAAGAAAGATTTTAAAATATACAAACGCTGCTCTTGTATCACATAGGACATTAATTCATAACACATCTCCGGAGCGTCCTGGGTAGTTGTTCATGTATTGACCATTTTCAATACACATGATTACGGTTAAGGAGCGAAATCGATAATTGTAGAGGAGTGAAATCGACTTGCATGCTTGCATAAAAATGTGAAACGGTCCGCACAAATTGTTTAGGTATCGTTAACGAATTGATAAGTAGCCCTAAACCGAATATGCTGAGTTTGGAAATGAGGGAGTTTTGACATTTTACGTGAGAATCAAGAATGAGAATCACCAGCCCTGAAACGAAATCCCGGGAGTTTTGTTCCTACTTCGGGAATCCGGGAGATAAAATGGGAATATTCGCGGAAACTCAGGTAGGATACAGCAGTAAACGACTACACTATAATCCACTTGTTTTTATTTACCTAGTGGCTTTACCTTCGGATATAGTTCGCAATATTCTCCACTGAACCCATTGAAACATTCGCACGTGACACCATCCATGGTGTCGTGACATATGCCTCCGTGTTTGCAGGAGACGTCCGCGCACGAGAGAAGCTCTGCAGTGAAATAGCATCAATATAGCAATGTAACAGCTACTTCGCATGATCTGATCAGAACACATATTTCTACCTGTCTATGCTTTAACTGAATGTTTTATATACACCAACCTCTGTCAATTGCAACTTTGCCAAGTCATGGAATCAACTTCACTCCATAGCTTTCTATTTATTTCTGAAGCACGTGACAACCAAAATATGAAATATTCTTATGAAACCGTCCAATTGTTGTTTTATGAAAATAATTATATTGTTTTGATGTTGTTGGTTGCGAACAACTGTACGTTAAAACAGTTCAAGGGAATTCTAAACAATTCAGAAGTAAAATATATTTTCACCGTGTACACAAAGTATGACTATTACACTAATAACTGGTAACATAAAACACAAATATTTCTTTATCGTTTAAATCAAATCTTAATCACGTCTGTTGTGCAATTCCCGTGGAAAGTAGATATTAAACGAGCTTGATGATCACGTGATATTGTGACGTCAGTGACGCGAATCAAAAGCAAAAGGCCAGCAACGATCTAAATAGTCATTCATAGCATGTTTGTAACAGAGCTAGTGGAGCCTGTAGCTGGTTCACTTCGGATCCGCGCCATGTTGTATATTGACGGCGCCCTCACACGGACTGAACCAATTTGTTTTGCTTACGTTGTGTTTATTATTACGAAACTGTAAAACTAATTATACTCGTTTTGATGAGTTTTTCTATGATTTTCACTGAAAAAGGAACATCACTAGGAGATAAAACTTCTGCCATGATAACTGATAACAGCGCGGTTTGCTTATTTTACAACCAAAGTAATGTGCAAGATCTGCGTCAAGCTTTGCCTTTTGCTAGAAATGTTGACAATAGTTAAATATACGAATATTTTACATTACGACTGCGATATAGCATGTCCTGAAACAAACATTTGTGCAACAGTTTACTCTTGTGACATTTGTCAGATATTGTTCAGGTAGTAGTTTTTCTTTGAAAAATAGGGCTAAATCGTCGAGATGTCCGAGATTGAGCGAGATCTGGGAGCGAGATAAAACGCAATTGGTCCCATCGGGAGAGGGCGCTGTCAATTTTCAAAATTGCGCCTCCGTGCTTAAATTACAGAGTGCATCAGCTCCCTTTCTAGAAGCTCTGTTTATAAGGATAGCTTTTGGGTCGACGTGATTATAGGAATACGTTACTGTTTGGCATGCCGATGTAATACAAACACGGTTCATGCCGGAAGGACAAGTAACTATATTTCAGTTGCATGCGACTCCAAATCTTATCAAAAATAAAGCGGGCGAACGTCCAATTGTCTCAGCATCGGACCAACGGTAATGCCACTTTGCTGACTTCGATTGCAACCCATGAAATGAAATGTTCTTCGGTAAACATACACTAAAATAGTGTTTCCAGTTTATTATGACTAGTGTTTGTATTATTGGACTATAACTAAAGGTACTCAAAAAATCATCCAAACCACTAAGTTCGTAAGAAGAATGCAGAGTATACCATGGGCTGAAAAGAAAACCATTGAAATAATTCGTAGGACAGTCAAATAATATATATATAAAGATGAGAACAAAACAAACACGATTTATGGGCCGTATCATGAGAAAGAAAAAATAGAGCAACAAGAAAGCTTGATGAAATAGGCGCCAGAGAATATACAAAAAATAGACAGTCTGTCGACATGGATAGAAGGAACTTAGCAGATGCGTGAGTGCAGATGAAAACAACACACTTAAAGAGACCATTGCTTTGGATGCAGAATGAGATGGGCGGGGATATACGTAAACTAAATGAAGAAACATTGCCGAAAAGAGCATGGCAACTAGATGAGGATGGAAGACGAAGGGGAAGACCGAAGCCCCGGTGGGTAGAAAACTTGAAAAAGATCTGCAGAAAGCTGGCATGAACAGCCACGAATGGATGACTTTTGCAGAGGAGAGGGGAACATGGGAGGAAGTGACAACGGGAGTGGTCGAAGCAACGAATGTGACATAGCCCCCATTCCTCAAGGGATCAAGGGGAAGGCATCTTGTGTGAGGGGGCCAACAGCATTCAGTGCAAACAAGACAAGACCGTACCGCGTGATCTCTAGCGCCTGTGGTAGGCACGTACAATACGTTTGTGTTATATCCGAATACTGCTCAAAACGCATTTCCACGCTCGCTTCGACCCAAAGGCTCTCCTAGCGGACCAGGCAACGTTGGCATCTTGCACGTCACGTGCGTCACGGCAGTCGTACGTGAGAGAAAGCGGCCGAAAATGCATATTTGACAAAGTACAATGGCGTGGAAATATTTTTTTGAATTCTGGATAATATTTGTTCCTGGTGGAAATGAAAACAATCACAGTAGTAAGTTACGTAATGTGAATGCAGGCAATACAGGTTTTATGCCGCTTATTTGTTTCTTTGTCAAGACCACATTAAATTGGTTTATCAACTGCGTGAACACAATTACTAACATGGAACAACATTATTGTAAATTAGTAAATGATTTACCTCTCAAGAAACTGTTTTTCTTTATTTTCCGAAAATTTCACAGCCTTCTTCAGCGGATTGAATTTCACGGTCTTGTCACATGACTTAATCTTGTGACACAAGACCGGCGGACAAGAACTCTCGCCGGTCATGCTCCAGCTTGTGTCACATGATGTAAGTCACGTGACACGACCGTGAAATTCAGTCCGCTGAAGAAGGCTGTGAGAGACAGCTGAAATATACGTGAAAACAAAGAAAAACGTTTCTTGAGAGGTAAATAATGTACTAATTAACTATGAACGAAGAAACCTGATCATTGCATTCGAATAATATTACTGTAGACATGTCGTGTGGCCTTTCGAACCAACGTATGTCATACACTGGTTTATAGTAAATACAGGTTATGTATGTCTATGTGAAAAAAGATATAAGGTATAACATATTTTCTCCTCAATAACCCGATTAATTTAGTACATTTAAATGGCTCTAGTTGTGCCTGCATAAACACACATACTTAACCAAATATTCAAGCAGCTGCACCATCTGTTTCCCTTCACAAATCGAGTATTTGTATAAATATATAGTGCACGCGTGTTTTTCTCGGTATTTCTGGTAATGTTATTTTTCAATTGTATTATTTTGTTGTGGAAAGCGTTGAGAGGGCAAGGAAAGTCAGCATGACCATTTCAAATTGTTAATAACATGTCACAGTGGAAGCTATGCTCGTTATTATGTTACCGAATATATCTGATATAAGGCAAGCAAGAAATTAGAGCTGAAGTTGCATTTGTTTGAGGAGGATTGTCTTAGTTGAGGCCCTACCATGACTAGGCGTCCACTCGACGTCACTGTCTTCTGCCCGGGCCATCGTTGGCTGTAACAGGAGGAGCGATATAAAACCTATATCACGGGCCGATTGTATTCCCGTGCCAGGAGAGGGTGTTAATTAAGACCTAGCAACTAGTTCGGTGAATAGCACTGATCATGTTCTTCAGTTTAACATTTAAATGGTTAAAGGCTGTTGTTTATTCAGAATGTGTCCTCAAAATGGTATATTTTGGTAAGGTCTCACAGTTTCCGAAGGTGATACATTGTCATGCTTTATTATAAGCACTTCAGCGATGTCTGTTTCGCTTGTGCAATTCCGCCGTACTGCTTGGAGGCAGAGTAGAAGCAGGTTTAAATTATAAATGACGTAATTAACTAAACAAATGTACATGTGTGTAATATGTAAATATACCATAAACACATATCTATGCCAATAACTAAATAAATAAATATAATAATTTAAAAGATAAATTCCACGGATTCTACATACTATCTTATTTTGCGACATCTCGTCCCAACTCTCGCCACTAACCGCGGTCATATAGACTCTTCGTAAAATATCCTTGGTAAATACGCGTTCATCTACATAGCGCGAAATTCAGTTTAACCAAACAGAAACAAGAATATAAATGACGACGGCGGTCAAAGTAATTTTGATGCGGCACAGGCAAGATACAACTACAATCAATAAATCGGAAATCCAACCACAATGTTTGTAATACATTCTTCTGTTTACATGTACATTTCCCCACAAATACTCCTTACGTTTCCACGCAGCAGCGAAAACTAGTGACAACAGGTACGCACACATATCGGTATTTGATAGCGAAATGAACTTATGTTCACTCAGCAATAAATATTGGTGAATGGTGGAAAGTTACTTACCACCTGTGAAATGCATGCGTCCATATACAGTGATTGTTTGCGCGCGCATGCGTGCGTGCATGCGTGCGTGCATGTGTGTGTGTGTTGTTGCACACACACACACACACACACACACACACACACACACACACACACACACACACACACACACACACACACACACACACACACACACACACACACACACACACACACACACACACACAACACACACACACACACACACACACACACAACACACACACACACGCACCACACGCACACACACACACACACACACACACACACACACGTATGTGTGTTTTATGGTGTATACGAGAGTTTGTGGTGGGCGCGCATGCATGTACGTTTTTACTATGTTATTCTATAAATGTTAAACTATAAATCACACACACTCATACATACCCCCCACACACACACGCACGCACACGCACACAACCCACAACCCCCTCACACATGTTATTTAGAGGAAACTAAACCCGCCACTCACCGTGCATGCTTCTTCGAATGACGGACACAACAACGACCCTTTTGTGTTCTGTGTCATGCTTAGTATTGCAGTGAAGAAAATAAGCTCCCCCGCGAAGGTGCACGGGTACAAGTTGCCACCGACTATTATCGAAACATCTCGATTATCCCCACATTGGATCTTGTGGAGAATGCCATGATATTAGTTTGAGTAGAATACATTATAGGTAAAATAAGGTATACGCCGTAAAACTTTAGTTTGTATCTATACACAGTGTATGTTCTCTGCTTGTTATTTTGATATTCAATCAACTATTGCGGAAGTATTTTATTATCTAAATAAACAACACATACGTTGTTACTCGATTAACGTTTCATTCAGACTTTACTAAAAGCTAGGCAACACAATGTTAGTAAAGAAGAATAGGACCAAACGTATTATTTACAAACTGTATGAACAAAATAACCCGCGCAGATACTTTAATGAATATTAATATTAACTGACAGTAGTGGAATTGTTTCATATCAACTAATACTCAGCAATACG
This sequence comes from Ridgeia piscesae, assembly GCA_025642075.2. Classification (NCBI taxonomy): domain Eukaryota; kingdom Metazoa; phylum Annelida; class Polychaeta; order Sabellida; family Siboglinidae; genus Ridgeia; species Ridgeia piscesae. The sequence continues at coordinate 734,359 of JAODUO010000009.1, read as the reverse complement.
ACAATTCGCACTCAAGTAAACGCATATCAATTTCAGTCAGACAAGTTAACTCAGTTCCCACAATATACAATTTTAAGTAGGTGTGGGTGGAATAAAACGATGCACTGGCATCAGGTGTCGAGCGGAACACCATATTCACGTTTTAGTCAAAATCAGTCAGCTTAATAGTGATAAAAATAATACATTTAATTTGTATTACTCCATGTTTCCACACATCAACTATTCTGATTCGGTAACATAACTAATGTCAGCAAATAGAGAACAATAAGTAGGCCTATATAACGGCTTTGTATAAAATAATACCTCGGTATATATATATATATATATATATATATATATATATATATATATAAAGTAAAGTATCGGATGAATATTCAGTAGACGAAGTAATTTAGACAACTAAGTTTTAGTTGCATTTTAGTTACACGTTTTGTTAATACATATATATATATATATATATATATATATATATATATATATATATATATATATATATGTGTGTGTGTGTGTATTGTATTAATATATAATTATATTATATTTATATATCAAATATTGATTACAATACTATCAGCTAAGCAATTTAGATACTTATATATATTATATATATATATATATATATATATATATATATATATATGTGTGTGTGTATATATATATATATATATATATATATATATATATATATATATATATATATATAGTATATTATATATGACACAATATTAACTAAAATGCTAAGAATAACAACCGTAATCATAGATAATTAGTATAATACAATATTATATATATATATAATATATATATATATATATATATATATATATAATGCGTAATATTTTATAATACTAATTATCTATGTTACGGTTCGTTATTCTTAGCATGCTTTTTAATATTGTGCTTGGTGTGTATACATACTTTAAAGTCTGGTGGGTTTTTTATTTCCGTTTTAGAATTAATTAAGTACATTTGGTGTTATGTAATATGTGTTTATTGTAGACGAATGTCGTGAGAAGTAATTAGGGACGATACGCGCTGCTATAATTGTTACTCATTGGAAACTGGTTTGAATAGGGAAGTGGATATATTTGAGGACTACAAGCATCTTGGTCATCCGAGGTTAGTGTATTCATAAACGGCCTGAGAGTGAATATGTCGGCATGTCGCCGATGGAAAGACCGTTTGCGTACAAACAGATGTCTTTCACCACTATGAACTGGTGTCATTCATGCCTTTTCTGCACATGAGTTAAACCACGGACTTATATGCACTGGACTGCTGTCTCCGGGTTCAAGGCCGCTAGAGTAGCGCAGCAAGGTCAACTTAGCACAAGAGGTATTAGTTACTTCCGGTTGTCTGCTGGTTGCCGTCAATTTCGCAGTTGACCGCAGGAAAACATCGTTTTAATAAGACATTTTGATAAAATATTCCATGACACGTATGTTTAATAAAATCCTAGCAAATACATTGTTTGGAAAGTTGTTTTGAGTGAAGTATTGACGATTTTAAACGGCTAAAATGCGTTACCGCGAAAACATCATCGACCCAACTTGGTAACTACGAAGTACTAGTCCGTGTTGCAATTTATCAGTAAATGAAACCGTGGCTGCTTCGGTGGTTGGGGCAAACCCAGACTAGGGAAGGAAACAATTCATCAGTTTTAATCAAAATGAATGACTTGGGATTTAGTTACAGCCACGAGATGGACTTTAGGACCAGGGCCAACAGTATACAGATTGTCCCGAGACAACCCTCCACACCCCGGGCCATGATCGTGTTACGGAAAATATAGTAGGCAGCCCTGCTGTAGGCACCACAGGATATAGGCTTAAATGAATGCTTTCTGGGTTACCCTCCAAGGGATAAAGTGCACGGTGAAGAAGCTGCTCACATTACTCCACCTCACAATACTGTCTTTTTGCAATATTCACAATATTCTGCAAAATCTACACAGGAATGTTCATAATCCAGTGTGTCCTGTGTCGTACAGAAACCATCTAATTCCAGTGCCTTGTAATTAAGTTCTAAAGTGATGTCTGTATTATTCAATGTGTATTATGTGTCACATTCAGCGAGATAAATTGTGTAAAATTATTTAGTGTATGCAGATGATGACTATGATATATTGACGACTTTGTAGGCTATGTACCCTTCACAGTTAACTTAGATGGCAGTGGACTAGGAACCATTTGGCTTATCAGAGCCAACCTATCTATATATACCCCGCCCTTCTTAGGTATATGTCGATTTTATTTTTAAATATATTAACACTGCTAGCACCTACACAATCAGCTGATAATCTGTTCCATTCGTTTATTGTTCTTTGTGAAAATGAAAATTTTCAATATCTGTCAATTTCTTTTAATGTAATCAGTGATGCTATGTAATTAGACTTTAGGCTTTTACCTTCAAGTTACTGACAGACAGTTTTGTTCAGTGCAATAATGCTGTGTTCTTGTTTAATAAAACTGCAGTGTATATGTCATGTTCACAGGGACTGTATCTTTAGACAGTGTAGATATGTTGCTGTGTCATCTTCAGCCAGATGAAGCTTGTAATTATGCATACACGTAATGTGTGTAACTTTCAGGTGCGAGATTTCTTAAATAAAACAATTCAAAGTGCATGTAATAACTACAATAATTAATCAAACACATTATGTCAGAATTATTGTATATCCATGCCAAGCATTTAAATACATATACTAGAAATAACAAATACACAATTCTTAGTAATGCTTACATTTCTAGAAGTAAAATGCATTATTATTAATTATAATTAGGAATAGTTGTAGTGATATTTTATTCACAGTAATAAAACAGGATCAGAATAAATCAATTGCACATGAACAATCATCAAAATATAAATAACACAAATCAGCCTTAGCCTTGCCTTCGGTATTGTTTGCGCCATTACGCCGGAACCCCGATGCATATTATAAGTCATGTACGACAAAAATATAATTAAATAACCCTTTTAGAACTACACTGGAGATAGCCATAACATTTACCAAACTAGGTACAGTCATCGTTTAGGAAAATTCTCACTATTATTGAATTAAACAGTTTTATTCACCGTAACAATCCTCTCGATGTTCGGCAACTCCATCCCAGTGGCTCGCAGACCGGAAGTGGGGAGTACCTCTTGTGCGCTCGTGACCTTTGCAGCCAACTCCGCCGCTCGCGAAGCGCCGCGAGCGGCGGAGACAGCAGTCCAGTGCATATACGTCCGTGGTTAAACATAGCCGTTGTCTGCTTTTTACGCCATCACTTGTGTGACATTGGCATTTACGCAGGTCTTACCATCTCATAGTTTAAATATACTTGCCCGACGTACATGCAAAATAAACAAAATACACATGTCTGCGAACGGGCGTACGCGCATTCGAGCAAGCAGTACAATATGAAACTTAATTGTGATATCACATATGTTGTTAACATCTGAGAACGAGTGGGTCCGCGCAAAGAAACAGCTGTACGATTTGACGAATATTCTACTGCAGCTAAGTGGCAGAATCGGTATTGTTGAGTATGACAGTGTAAAACAGTGAAAACTGCAGCCTATGGACAAACAAATAATGATCTGGTAACATACGTAACTCTGAGCGTATCTGTACCGGTACTCACTGTGTAACAGCCGGCGTTTATGACTACACCAGTGCTCCTAGTATCACGAGGCCTAGAACCCGGACTCTGATCTGACGTCGCGTTGATAGAACCCCCAGGTAACGACGTGTTGGTAGAAGACGTATTGGTAAGTTGACTGTGACTTGTCGTGGAATCATTCTGATCCGCTAGACTTGTAGTTGGGATGGTAATTGTGATGGTAGCCGTTGTAGTTCTGTCAGTAACATTAACAACCATCCACCCGGACCTTCCTTGGATCACACATTTCGATTCTGAACCGTATGTTTCGCCAGTGACCTTCACTCCAACGGCTGCAGATAAAATACAAATAACAATGATAGTAATAGCAACAACAACGATACGAATGTGCTTTGACACTGAGCCGGGATCCGCCTGTGACGATACACACCTGCTGTGAACGATTCAAAGTAAGATCCACTTCATTGATATCCATGCCCTCAATGGTGGAAAGTAATAACGTGCAAATATTTCCTTGCAGTACCTTAGTTGTTTGTCAAGTAATCGTTATTTGATGAAATACAATGTTAATAACATACTTCTACTTGTAACGAAGCAATGCTATCAAAAGTGATAATAGTTTCATCGTATTACTTTCGTTTACTTCGCAAAATATGTTCGTTACAGGACTTCCCTGTCTAGTCGTCAGGGGAACCTATCGCTGTCTAGTAGTCAGGGGGAATATGTCGCTGTCTAGTAGTCAGGGGGAACCTATCGCTGTCTAGTAGTCAGGGGGAATATGTCGCTGTCTAGTAGTCAGGGGAACCTATCGCTGTCTAGTAGACAGGGGGAATATTCTTACAGGTTCTTACAGGTCCTTTTCTGGCTAGTATTAGGCATTCCTGCCTCTTGTGCCAGCTCTGTCTTGAGCATTGTTTTGAGACTGTGCGCATGCGTCTAAAGGTGACACAGTCCATAGTAGAGGTGGTGCAGTAAAATCATTTTTATAGGATGATTTTTCCATAGTTTATCAATTCTTACTTCAAATGATTGGACTGATGGAGCATCTACCACAGACTGTGGCATACTATTCCATACATCAGTAGATCGGTATATAAATGATTTTTTTCGGATGTTTAATCGACATCTTTCTTTAAATATGTTGAGGTTGTGCCCTCTCGTTATTGAATCATTTTCCCTTAATGTAAAAAAATTTGATGTAACAGAAGAATCATATTTCCCAGTTAATATTTTGTAAATTTCTATCATGTCTCCCCTAAGACGACGATATGAAAGGGTTGGTAGGTTTAATCTTTTTAGGCGTTCTTTATAATCAAGTTCTTTATATCCAGGAATTAATTTAGTTGCTCGACGCTGAACATTTTAAAGTGCTGTTATGTGCTTCATTAAATACGGACTCCATACCTGGTTTGCATACTCAATATGTGGTCGGACAAGAGACTTAAAAACCATAGAAAAACACTTGTCATCTAGGTATTCAAAAGTGCGTCGAATTATCCCCATCATAGAATTGGCTTTATTAATTTTTTCTGACATATGTGCCTCAAAATTAAGTGATGAGTCAAAAGTTACTCCAATATCCTTGACTGTCGCTGTCTAGTAGTCAGGGGGAACCTATCGCCGTCTAGTAGTCAGCGGGGAACCTATCGCTGTCTAGTAGTCAGGGGAACCTATCGCTGTCTAGTAGTCAGGGGAACCTATCGCTGTCTAGTAGTCAGGGGGAACCTATCGCCGTCTAGTAGTCAGGGGGAATCTGTCGCTGTCTAATAGTGAGGGGGAACCTATCGCTGTCTAGTAGTCAGGGGAACCTATCGCTGTCTAGTAGTCAGGGGGAACCTATCGCTGTCTAGTAGTCAGGGGGAACCTATCGCTGTCTAGTAGTCAGGGGAACCTATCGCTGTCTAGTAGTCAGGGGGAACCTATCGCCGTCTAGTAGTCAGGGGGAATCTGTCGCTGTCTAATAGTGAGGGGGAATCTGTCGCTGTCTAGTAGTCAGGGGGAACCTATCGCCGTCTAGTAGTCAGGGGGAACCTATCGCTGTCTAGTAGTCAGGGGGAACCTATCGCCGTCTAGTAGTCAGGGGGAATCTGTCGCTGTCTAATAGTGAGGGGGAATCTGTCGCTGTCTAGTAGTCAGGGGGAACCTATCGCCGTCTAGTAGTCAGGGGGAATCTATCGCTGTATAGTAGTCAGGGGGAATATGTCGCTGTCTAGTAGTCAGGAGGAACCTATCGCCGTCTAGTAGTCAGGGGGAACCTATCGCTGTCTAGTAATCAGGGGACCCTATCGCTGTCTAGTAGTTAGGGGAACCTATCGCTGTCTAGTAGTCAGGGCGAACCTATCGCTGTCAAGTAGTCCGGGGAAACCTATCGCTCTCTAATAATCAGGGGGAACCTATCGCTGTCTATTAATCAGGGGGAACCTATCGCTGTCTAGTAGTCAGGGGGAACCTATCGTTGTCTAGTAGTCAGGGGGACCTATCGCTGTCAAGTAGTCAGGGGGAACCTATCGCTGTCTAATAGTCAGGGGGAACCTATCGCTGTCTAGTAGTCAGGGGGAACCTATCGCTGTCTAGTAGTCAGGGGAACCTATCGCTGTCTAGTAGTCAAGGGGGAACCTATCGCTGTGTAATAGTCAGGGGAACCTATCGCTGTCTAGTAAACAGGGGGAACCTATCGCTGTCTAGTAGTCAGGGGGAACCTATTGCTGTCTAGTAGTCAGGGGGAACCTATTGCTGTCTAGTAGTCAGGGGGAACCTGTTGCTGTCTAGTAGTCAGGGGGAACCTATTGCTGTCTAGTAGTCAGGGGGAACCTATCGCTGTCTAGTAGTCAAGGGGGAACCTATCGCTGTGTAATAGTCAGGGGAACCTATCGCTGTCTAGTAAACAGGGGGAACCTATCGCTGTCTAGTAGTCAGGGGGAACCTATTGCTGTCTAGTAGTCAGGGGGAACCTATCGCAATGTATGCAGTCACTGCGATTCACATAAAACGTCGCAATTCTATATGCGAACAAAGTAGTTATTTTAGTGACTACGTTTGGTTAAGGTTCGTGTACATAGTAAATTAATGAAGTTAATTTTGTCTCGTATTAAAACTTTGAATTATACTTTTACTTTTCCTCTTACTTCAAATATTTTTGAAAGTCACTGTTTATTCAAGTAATTTAATTTGCAGTTTTACTTAAGTAGATTTTAGATGAGTTACTTGTACGTTTACTGAAGTGCAAAATAAAAGCAGTTCTGTCAACACACGGCATGTCCTGGCTATGTGCATTCATATTTTTATAATCTTTCTTTCACACCTCTTTCTGTATATCAGTTATATATGAGGGCCGATCAGACTCATCATTAATTATTTAAATATCCGTATGTAAATTAACGGATTGGTTGTATCCTTACATAAATAAATCTGTAATTAATTTGTGAGGGAATATTGCATCTAGTAGATGCCATGCTACCATAGTATTGAAATTAATTCACAAATGTTAGTGTCGCTTGCAGGCAACGTGTGAAAGAGATCATTCGCGTGACGCAAATCTACCGGATCAAACTATTGTTACTTTTCCATGTTTTCTATGTATGCTTTGTCACGATCTTTCTACAGCTCAGTTATGAAATAATGTATTTGTCGAATAGCCTATACTACATACAGATATTGTTAATAATAAGTTAACAAGCAATTAGTAATAAGCATATCATGCACGTTAAGGGTGCTGTAATAATAATAATAATAATAATTAGGTAACTTCTAGTGCCATAAATCTTTAGAAACCAAGCTCAGGGGCGCATCAATACAAAAGGGTTGATCGATCGCAGAGTCAATAAACACATCCAATTATCATCAGATTGATTGATTGATACGCCAGGGAGTTATGTTGTATAAACAAGGTTGTAAAGGTATGTCTTTAAACGATGGCAGAATGTAGCAATATATTTTAACTGATTTAACCCTAGAAGGATACATAGTCCCAAGAGTAGGCGCACCAACAGCAAGAACCCTAATCCTAATATTAGTATTGATTGAAGGGGCAAAACAAATCAGATCTATATAATCGAAGCTGAACAGGTTTTCTTACAGGAGTAAGACAAACAGAACTGGGGTCAGAGAGACTGTCACTAAGACCATTTTGAGTGTTTTTGTAGCATCCGCCCTGTATAATAAGTGTCAACACAGTAATTGTGGTTCTCTTAAAAGATCCTACTCTTCTCGCTGAGAGAATCTTTCTTTATATTATTTTCCCAACGTAACACACGTGAGGCCTTGTTGTCGCAAGGTAACACACTTGAGGCCTTATAGCCGCAAGGTAACACACGTGAGGCCTTGTTGTCGCAAGGTAACACACCTGAGGCCTTATCGTCGCAAGGTAACACACTTGAGGCCTTGTTGTCGCAAGGTAACACACTTGAGGCCTTGTTGTCGCAAGGTAACACACTTGAGGCCTTGTAGACGCAAGGTAACACACTTGAGGCCTTGTAGACGCAAGGTAACACACTTGAGGCCTTGTTGTCTTAAAGCAACTCACTTGAGGCCTTGTTGTCTTAAGGCAGCCCACTTGAGGCCTTGTTGTCGCAATGTAACACACTTGAGGCCTTGTTGTCGCAATGTAACACACTTGAGGCCTTGTTGTCGCAAGGTAACACACTTGAGATCTTGTTGTCGCAAGATAACACACTTGAGGCCTTGTTGTCGCAAGATAACACACTTGTAGCCTTGTTGTCACAAGGTAACACACTTGAGGTCTTGTTGTCGCAAGGTAGCACACTTGAGGCCTTGTTGTCACAAGGTAGCACACTTGAGGCCTTGTTGTCGCAAGGTAGCACACTTGAGGCCTTGTTGTCACAAGGTAACACACTTGAGGCCTTGTAGACGCAAGGTAACACACTTGAGGCCTTGTTGTCACAAGGTAACAAACTTGAGGCCTTGTTGTCGCAAGGTAACAAACTTGAGGCCTTGTTGTCACAAGGTAGCACACTTGAGGCCTTGTTGTCGCAAGGTAACAAACTTGAGGCCTTGTTGTCACAAGGTAGCACACTTGAGGTCTTGTTGTCGCAAGGTAGCACACTTGACGCCTTGTTGTCACAAGGTAACACACTTGAGGCCAGATCATTTCACACATAAACTAACGTTTTGGAACATTCAAGCACGTCGCCCTGTGTATTTAATCAAGTGAATGGATCCATCAACAATAGTATTGTGTGCGTGTACATTTAACACATTAGTAACTGAATATGTGTTTTTATACTTACGCGAACATACCATGAACACTGTAATTCGTAAATGCATAGTGTATGTATCTGATGTCTCAATACGTACCCGACTGAAATGACGGGTTATTGCAGTAAACAGGTACATCATTTTTCCGGTACACCTGAAAATCATCGTGACACGTATAACAATCTCGCATGACAGTCTTTCAACGCATGATCACCTAAGACCAGTTGCGTTCACATAGGCGCATATATAGTTTCATTTATTAATTACTGTGTTCCATCTGTATGTTAAATTTGTATCGAGATTACGAAAAGAGCCAATCAGATAGGATTGTTTGCCTATCTATTAAATAACTAGTTTTGTCTAAATAGGTGATTAAAGATGGCATGTTATTCAGGTGAGTGACATTAAATGCAGGCAAATATTAAAAGACAACCATTATGTGTGCGACTTGACAACGCACAATATATATGGCTATCGCCAAATGCTTGTCGCTACGAAGGAAAACAGTTTTTTAAATGTATCTTATAGACAACCACTCTTGGCAATAAACACAGAGATGAACATTACCACCACACCTAGTCTAGTTTGGTTTATGGAGAAGGTAACTGCCTTTGGACAAGGCTATGGTGGTAGACTAATATGTATGTTCTAATTTACGAAAACCATAGAATAGAATTCCTCGCGGGCTGCAGGATATTAGACGACACATCTTTTAAGCAATACGATGACTCACATAAATATCCTAATTCTACCCTAAGTTATAGTTCCTCGAAATGTAGAGCCAATATTTCTGTTGCTGTGTTGTCAAACACAATGTATTTTCATATTATATATGGTTTGCAAAGCGTGTCACCTACCTCCAAAAACGGGCAATAGTCCGCAGCTGCCGATCGTCCGCCGTAAAATTCCGACATGGTGTCGAAATGCTGCAATGTTTGTGGTTCCAATAAAACAACAAATAGTATGTGGATATATTTGATAAGTACTAAACAGACACAGCCAATTTTAAAACCGGTTCTTGGTATTTAGGAGGCCGCCTTAACATGAAGAGTTTAATATTCCATAATGCATACAAACGAAAATAAACTACATTTTGAAGAACATTCCACTATACTGTACGTAGAGCCTCAAGGTATCAAGTTAAAAGTTCAATATTTATACTTACGCGGATATATTCAATATGAACATTATATATATATATATATATATATATATATATATATATATATATATGTGTGTGTGTGTGTGTGTGTGTGTGTGTGTGTGTGTGTGTGTGTGTGTGTGTGTGTGGTGTGTGTGTGTGTGTGTGTGTGTGTGTGTGTGTGTGTGTTGTGTGTGGGTGTGGGTGTGGGTGTGGGTGTGGGTGTGGATGTGTGTGTGTCTTTGTATGTGTTTATCGGTCAACGACAAATATTAATCACTTCTTTATAGTACGTTACGCAATAACACCTCTATAGTGTATATTAAGTATTAAAACACAGAAGGGCTACATCAAGATTACCCACAGCATACTAAACACCGAAACCACCTTGATCTCGCTGATATAGCAATAATGTAGCGTACTTTTAAACCGGAAAACAGCCACAGTGACAATCCCGTGAAAACGCGGACAAAACCCAAACGGGCATAACCCCAACATACAAAACCCCAATGTTGTTGTTGTCATTCACTCATTCGTCAATATTCAACTAGTCAATATTATTTGTTCCCCGTGTTTGGCACATTTCATGGCGACGAAATTGGCCTCCGTAAGGTCGAATGCATTCTCCATCAACTCGCATATCAGAATATGCTGCATGGTCTGCCTATCGCCACAGTCACAATTATCACAGTCGTTGGAATAACGCCAATTTAGCATGATTGGCTCTCGACCGGCCAACGTGTGTGCATAGTCGGTTTAACGCTGTCCTCGTGATCCTAGCGTCCTCCGCACCAGCAGGAATCTGTTCTTCGGCACGAATGCTCATGTGCACGCGGGCGTCCAGAGAGGCAAGTCACTCTTTTCACATCTTCACTGATTTTGTTGTCGATGGGCTCCGTCAAAGGTCTTCTGCGAGAAACTACTCGGGAAATAATTTGGGTGTGTCCGTGACGAGAATGTCTTGTCAGTGATATGCCGTTTTCTTTCGTTTCGACTTGCCACCGCTCCACTGATATCTGGTGTGGCGATTCTGGCGAACCCGTACAGGCTGTCAGGTGTTCTTTGATTTCAGACTGCCTGTAGTCAGTCGTTAGGCGTCATTCAGCGTCGGCGTCAGCTTCTTCGTTTTGAAAATTAAAGATATTTTCGTAATATTAATACGACCTTGATGACATTTCATGATGGAACAATTTTTTAGCGCAACGATGTCAACAAACATAGTTATAACGTCGACAATTGGGTGGGTCCAGATTCGACAACAGTGCTGAATCATGGTGGGATTCAGGAATATTCAGTCCAGAAATATTCTTGTGTATTTTCATGGGCCCCTGGCCTTCGTGTGCCCTAGGCACGTGCCTGGCAGAAAAGGCACGCTCAGCGGTTTCACCTGCGATGACGTCATAGATCGCAAGATGTCGCAATAGTCTGTACAGAATATATACAGAAAACAGGCCCCCAAAAAGGAGCCTTTAACGGGGACGAGAGAGTTATGAAACACTTTTTGAATAGCGACACACTATTTTATAGTATAATGTATTCAGATTATGAATAAGAAAGTGCATTTCATGTAATCTTTATAATGTCCCAAAACTAGATTAATTGCGCGTTTGCGTCGTTATTTTATTGCGAGTTTTTGGGAACATCAGTTCATCATGTTTGTAGCAGCTCACCCGGTATTCGTCAGGGAGCTTCTGGTCATGCTCGATCAAGTTGCACTTGCTGAGGAACCTATGTCCCGAAGGGCAATGTATCACAGAGCCGTCCGTGTCGCAATATGGAGTGATGTCCAGATTTCTGCGATACACATGTATGAATGACTGTAATTATACACAAATACGCACATACGTACACACACGCACGCACGCACGCACGCACGCACACACACACATACACATACACATACACATACACATACACATACACATACACACACAACACATACACATACACATACACATACGCACATACGCACATACGCACACGCACACGCACACGCACACGCACACGCACACGCACACACACTCCCATCCATCCACACACACACACACACACACACACACACACACACACACACACACACACACACACACACACACACACACACACACACACACACACACACACACACTCACACACTCACACACACACATACACCCACACACACACACGCACGCACGCACACACACAACACACACACACACACACACACACACACACACACACACACACACACACACACATATAAACTCATGCAAACACATACATATTCACAGCAAAGGCAATATGAGAGGATATGATATACAACTTTCTATATATAACTAATATATAACGGTATATAACACTACGAATGCACAATGATGGTGATGATTATCTAGCGGCCAATGTTCTGAATAAGTACTCATCCTATTTTGTTATCATTCTTTCAAGTAACTCGATAATTGGCTTCGTTGTCAGCCTGGAATCGTGTATTATATACTAATGTATTGCTATATGTTTGCCAATTAGTTTGTTTCTATGATTTATGCGATTCCAAAAATAAAGTATCTATCTATCTTTAAATAACAAAACATAGAAGTCAGTTTTACCATAATTACGAGCTCTAGCGCCAACGGAAAATAATATAAGCAATTATATATTAGAAACATTTATAAGATAAGATAAAAAAACAGTTTGCCTGTGACCCGCCCTGTATATATTATACATGCTTGGGTGTACGCGGTTATTTATGTTGTCGCTTTCCTTCTAAACGGCGAGCACATATGGCGCCAAATGTACAAAGTTTAGTCTATATGCATTTGTTTTTTTCTAATTCCACTTTGGTTAGTGCGATTGCTTACTTCACTGTTAGACGAACTTAATATATTGGTCACAGCGGTTTGCACGTTTTCTGCAAACGTTCTGAACAGGATGAACAGATCCACCAGATGGGGACGTGATACCTAACCTGCGTTGCGAAAACTTCCTTAATGATATCGTTATTAGCTTCAGTGAAAGCAATACTTCGGTGTTGTAATTCCCAGAATCATGCGTGTTGTTCTCCTCTTGCTGTCCTATCGTCAGGGGTGAGGTTGGACATGTCTACTGTCATCTTTTCATCGTCTTTTCCCTCCTAACCTCACTTTTCTCTCACTGCGTTCTCTATCAAGAGTCACCATCTCCTGTCTTTTGCTGTTGTTCTCCATTCTCCTCCCACCTTTTACAAATGTCTTAACGCAGTCCTCCCATCTCATTCTCAATCTTCATCCCCTCCATTTTCTCTCCACTTTCTCTCTTTGCCAATTTTTCACCTTCCATTATTTCCACATGTCCGGCCCATTTCAATCTACTCCTCACCAGTTTCTTCTTATAACTTTCCTTCACTCCAACCTCCACTCTCAGGTCGTCCATTCTTTTCCTATCCGCTCTCCTCACTCCCACACTTATTCGTATCCATTTGTTATCGCTTGTCGTTGTTTATTCGAATAGCTGACAATGCCAATTTCGTGATATTTAAGAGGACTAGAGGGGCACGAAACAGCATCAGGACGGGATTAATGATGGGGCAAAAAAATAGCAATCTTAACGACGGAGTTTTGGTTGAGAAAGCGCCGCCGTAGATGGTTGTGTGAATCGTGTTGATTTCACCAATACACGGGCCGATAGCGTGATTTGCGGGTGATGCTTACGCTTGTCGCCGTGACTCCATGTACGCCTTGCAACTCTCTTGTGCAAACGTGCATCCGCGATGATAGCCGAAGAAAAGTGTTTCCGCCTGGGCCCAGTTAACCTTGTACCATCTACAACAAAATCCTACACATTCACGGTTTATAAACAATGCATTTTGTATTAATGGTAATATGCCATATCACGTCCGAGACAAATCCGACCAGTCCGCATATAACCACTCGCCTACTTTAATAACGTTTGGCATTCTATACAGGACAATAAAAATCTCGTTGGCACCACCGAAGGTGTATCTAAAAGCGGACAAGTATTGCACATCAAGTCGGACTGGGATAGTTGAAAAGTGATAACGTAAACCAAACACGTGCGTCATCACCGATGGACATATGCTCTTATCACAAAAGACATTCCAATAAACCAATAACACAATGCAAATGGCTACCTTTCGAATTCGGCACGCGCATGCTTAATACAGCATATTTATAATGTATACCATCACATCGCGCCGCGCATCGCGCATCGCGCATCGCGCATCGCGCATCGCGCATCGCGCATCGCGTCGCGTCGCGTCGCGTCGCGTCGCGTCGCGTCGCGTCGCGTCGCGTCGCGTCGCGTCGCGTCGCGTCGCGTCGCGTCGCGTCGCGTCGCGTCGCGTCGCATCGCTCATTGCACTGTGTATCGCATGGCGCATCGCAATGGCGTTGCGAATAGCCACTCATAACTCGGAGGAGTTGCTGCTCTGCATATACATAGAAAGTCGTGGCAATAAAGTAAGTTACAGTCAAAATCGACGTTCCGAATTGTTTTTACACGCACAACCAGCGTGGCTGATGTGTAGAACCAATGTCGCCTTTACCTCATAGCTGGCGGACATGAATACCGGCAGAAATGAAACATAAACTATAAACATGGCTGTTTTCAAATTATAATTCAATAATTCCAAATATAAATTACGAGTTTGCTAGATATGGAAATTGCCTTTTATTAAAGGAAAATGTCAAATATAACGTATTTGAAAGACATAATTAATAAAACATATGTTTTAATATCACCACAACTTCATACAACGTTGCCATTGGAGATGAGAGTATAAGGCAAACATTTGACAATCAATATCATAGACGGTGTCCATCGTCCGTGATTGTCTGTTTATCTATGTCTATATGTAAAAATATCGAAATATCGTTTTATATCATCAGCTCAAATAAAAGTATCAAACAGGACAAAACCGTCCATTTAAGAAAACAATCACTCCTAAACTAAGGAACGGATTTGTCAGTAAAACACAATTATTTTACTATTACACACGTAGTCAAAATAGTTTTAGTGTTAATGATATGTAACTATGAGTGGTTTACTTGCCCAGTGTCCTCCATTAACGCCAGTGTAACTCTCGAGATTATGGGATCATCGGAGATTGTGGCTGTCATCCCTTCGTTCTACAACCGTCACACCAGGTTTGGGTATGAGTGATCTCATTCACACGATCAAACATCTGACTTCATTCAATGTAAATTGGACATACGTCTACGGATAGCACTTAATGGTATACAACATGGTCCCGCAAACGTATTTTGAAGTTAGCCAAACACTGTTCCAGTTTTCTCTCTGTTGGTCTAAAACTTTTAGTTAAGGAAGGTATGAAATACATTTTCGCAGGTACTCGCTAAAATTGATTTTGTGGTTGCTGAAACACTACTTTAAAAAATGGTGACACTGTGTGTGTGTGTGTGTGTGTGCGTGCGTGCGTGCGTGCGGCGCGCGCGTTGTGTGTGTGTGTGTGTGTGTGTGTGTGTGTGTGAGTGTGTGTGAGTGTCAGTGTGTGTGTGTGTGTATGCGTGTGTGTGCGTGTGTGTATGCGTGTGTGTGTGCGTGTGTGTGCATGTGCGTGTATGTACAAGGATCTGATTCTACCCTTTATCGTAACCTAAAAAAACAGCCGTGTGAGAAAACCTAGCCATTTACTGTGATGCATATGCTACTGAATATCATACAGGTTCATATGATATTTTTGACAGCGTGTTGTTTGCGTGTACAATGACCAGTGTAATCATGTGTATGATTGCGATGCACGCTACACACTGCATTCGTAACGATGACTTGGTTTACTCACCCCAAACACTCTCTTTTCCCAGTTCATTAAAGTCGGTTCCAGTTCTGCGCCCTCCAACTGGTCACATGCGAACTGCAGTCTTGCTTCTCTCTGTCGATAAAACATTACTACTCTGGCCATCAGTGCATTGAGCATTGACACCCAACATCAATAAAGCAACTACCTCTGGTTATTCATACAAAATGAGCCTATGTCACTAAAAATGGTACCGGCATGTGTATTTGCCAATGTACTATGTGTGTGCGTGCGTGTGCGTGTGTGTGTGCGTGTGCGTGTGTGCGTGTGCGTGTGCGTGTGCGTGTGCGTGTGCGTGTGCGTGTGCGTGTGCGTGTGCGTGTGCGTGTGCGTGTGCGTGTGCGTGTGCGTGGCGTGCGTGTGCGTGTGCGTGTGCGTGTGTGTGTGCGCGTGTGCGCGCGCGTGTGCGCGCGCGTGTATGTGGGGGGGGTGAGTGTGTTTGTGAACCAACTATGCAACCGCTGTTTATTAAACAGAACAAAGCCGATCTGCATAACGTTTTCACACCTGGTGGCGTGGACTAACTAACTAACTAACTAACTAACTAACTAACTAACTAACTAACTAACTAACTAACTAACTAACTAACTAACTAACTAACTAACTAACTAACTTACAACGACGGCTGGTGTTGTCAACATTGGCTTCTGAAGGAACATCGTTTTACCCTTCACTATCCATTTATCCCGGGAAACTTTCCTATACACATTCTGGGCATCCCTGTGACAACCAGAAAGTACATGACAACATGTGTGATCCTCCATAGTAAGTTGAATCACATCGTCTGACACGTACAGGATCCCGTCTGGAATCCAATATATGGCTGCATCGAATTTATTTAAAAACCAACATCGAAATAAATATTGTCATACATCAGCCATCCCTATAGTCAATGTCATGAATACCAGTATTTTGCTAAGTCTTTAGTAACTTATGTTAGTTCTTTGTAGGTACACATACTCACAAATTTATGATTTATGATAAACCACATATTATTATTATTATATAATGTCCAATGGAAACCAACATATATTTATTATTGTTATTAAAGCTTCCCAATCATTTCGTTTTGTCATGGCCTTTTCTTTCATGTCCAGTCGCGTTCTATATAAATAGGTCAAGTAATAAGCGCAGTTTGCTGAATAAAAGAACCATTAATTCTTTTTTTCGTATAAAAAAAACAATCAGCATTACACCGGGTAGCAGACGAAAACCGATCGCGTTGGCTACAGCTGACGCCATTTGATTAAACTGGGTGGTCACGTGCATAATCCGAGATCAGCCATCCCGGCATACATCGATCGATCACGCGAGATTTTCAAGCTACAGTCTTTTCCGGATGTCACGATAACTCAGATGTGTGGTTCAATAATTCGCTACCGAAGGTTTTTATTTTTTCTGAGTTTTCTGTTTATTTCATAAAAACGAAGGCACATATATGCATAAACGAATTAGCATGTCACAGGTGATACTTCGTAGGTTTGCTTTTTCGTGAAATTAGTCTCAAACGCGAGGAGCAAAAGTAATCGAACTGATAATGGATTTTTAAGTCGTGTCGAATATCTCACTTTGCACATAGCACCATTTCAATTTCTTACATATTGATGTTAATTGAATGAAGCATCATGCGCTCATACAAGATATCAAATGACGTCGGACACATTGTAAAGATGAAAAATATATCGTCGTAGTTTTAATGAGTATTGAAGCAACCCACAGGACAGGCAAATTATACGGCAAGATTTGTTGTTCCAAGAACATCAACACGTATCGCATACGAAATATACATGTGAAATTATATTGAGTTCAGGTGTTTTCCATTTCTAAACTTGTCTGGGGGTATTTTCGTTAGTATCAACACGACATTTAATACAACCAAAGATAGTAGTGTATAATCGTTATTCAAAGTATGACTATTTTGTTCTTCCACTTTGGTGCCGTGAAGAAATCAAGGAAAGTTCGCGCCATGCCCATCCCGATATATTGTCATTGATAGGATTCTTTCAAATGATGATTGTAAACATTTTGTGAACAAGAAATTTATTGAAATGGAATGAACGTAAGCTAGCGCGATACTTATGATTACGGAAGAACACTACAGTCGATCTATCGCTGTAGCCCACGTGACAACTGAGTTACATCGATACAATGATCGATAATTATTGTCGATAGTATACTGATTGTAAATAAGCAGCTGTGACAAAGAGACCGTATGTTCGTAAACACGACACAACAACTGTATATATTTTCTTATTAACAATACTGTGCTCTCCTACAATTGGTTTACAATAGCAATCACGTCATACATTGTGTCACCATTTATATATCAACCGTGTTCCCTCAAGATCGTGCGCTGGGGATACTTTCACATAAATAATGACACGTCATACATTGTTTCACAAGTTATATATCAACCGTGTTCCCTCAAGACCGTGCGCTGGGGACACTTTCACACAAATAATGACACGTCATACATTGTTTCACTAGTTATATATCAACCGTGTTCCCTCAAGACCGTGCGCTGGGGACACTTTCACACAAATAATGACACGTCATACATTGTTTCACCTGTTATATATCAACCGTGTTCCCTCAAGACCGTGCGCTGGGGATACTTTCACACAAATAATGACACGTCATACATCGTTTCACCAGTTATATATCAACCGTGTTCCCTCAAGACCGTGCGCTGGGGATACTTTCACACAAATAATGACACGTCATACATCGTTTCACCAATTATATATCAACCGTGTTCCCTCAAGACCGTGCGCTGGGGACACTTTCACACAAATAATGACACGATACGATTTTCTCCTGTGAATGGATTATTCAACATTCCATGGTACTATCGTAACAGTATTGCCATAACTATGACACTATGACAATAATATTGCAACAATAATACAGCCATCACAATACCCTTACTTACTAAATACTTAAACTTGGGAACTCTCTCGTCGTCCGATTCGTGAAGCAGGCAACGCTGTCAATACTCTCGCAATAGCAAAGCTATTCTAAAATGTCAATCTTACTTTTTGGAGAAAATAAAACTTACTTCGCAGGCATACCCGTTGCGTCATCCCTGGGCGTCCGGGGGCTGCCGTCTTTCTCCAAGTACAGGCTGAAGAGAGTCGGTGAGAACCCCTATCATGTCACAGATAAAATGTCGGAGGAGTAGGGCCGTGTCCGCAACATTAAAGGAAATAAAATCAGTTGATTTGTTTGGCTTTGTGTACATCGATCTATATAGCAGCATATATTATAATATTGATTCAAACAATAGGTGTTTTCTATACTGTTTGTCTACTATGATCTTCTGTTGAACTGTTTAATGAAAGGGTATAATAACAAGTGCATGTCTGTGTATGGGTATGTGTGTGTTTGTATGTGTGTGTGTGTGTGCGTGCGTGTGTGCGGGTGAGCGTGTGTTCTTGTGTCCGCATATGCAATAAACCTAATTTTGTTTTATGTATATTCGTATATACGTATATGTCACTGCCTCTCTGTAAATAATTAATTCATTTGTGTATGTAAGGGGTATGTAATTATGCGTGTAAATAAAACTAAACGAAATAACATAGTTATAATTTGTATACTAGCCAGCATTTGGAACATTCTCTGCTTCACAAGCGCCAGTTCTTGATTAGGAGCTTGATTTAGCGTTAGATTCGTACCATTTTCGGAGCCCGGGCAGAAATTGATGAACCCAGCCAGAGGTCTACAGAGCCAGAATGACGCACACATCAGTGTATGACTTGGTGAACGTTGAAGGTAACAACTAATATTAATAGAAAAATACGATATTTATATAGTGCCATAATCACACAGTGCTCTGTGGCGCTTTACATCACAATAATACTAAATCTACAGGCAAATATTTAGAACATTGAAATATTCAGTTAAATAATTATAAATAAAACAACTTATACATCAGTTAAAAAACAATTTATATATAAGGGCAGTAAACTTAAAAATTATTCGTGCAATAAATAGTGTAAGTAATAAATTACAAAGCACCATCAACTAAAAGTAATAGTGAAACAAAAACGGAGTTGGAATTAAAATAGTAAATACAACGTTGAGGTGGGATTGAAATAGTAAGACGATGGACACAACGTTGATGTGGGATTGAGATAGTAAGACGATGGACACAACGTTGAGGTGGGATTGCAATAGTGAGACGATGGATACAACGTTGAGGAGGGATTGAAATAGTAAGACGATGGATAAAACGTTGAGGTGAGATTGAAATAGTAAGACGATGGACACAACATTGAGGTGGGATTGAAATAGTAAGACGATGGATACAAGGTTGAGGTGTGATTGAAATAGTAAGACGATGGATACAATGTTGAGGTGAGATTGAAATAGTAAGACGATGGATAGAGCGTTGAGGTGAGATTGAAATAGTAAGACGATGGATACAACGCTGAGGTGAGATTGAAATAGTAAGACGATGGATACAAGGTTGAGGTGAGATTAAAATAGTAAGACGATTGATACAAGGTTGAGGAGGGATTGAAATAGTAAGACGATGGATACAACGTTGAGGAGGGATTGAAATAGTAAAACGATGGATACAACGCTGAGGTGAGATTGAAATAATAAGACGATGGATACAAGGTTGAGGTGAGATTGAAATAGTAAGACGAAGGATACAACGTTGAGGTGGGATTGAAATAGTAAGACGATGGATACAAGGTTGAGGTGGGATTGAAATAGTAAGACGATGGATACAAGGTTGAGGTGGGATTGAAATAGTAAGACGATGGATACAACGTTGAGGTGAGATTGAAATAGTAAGACGATGGATACAAGGTTGAGGTGGGATTGAAATAGTAAGACGATGGACACAACATTGAGGTGGGATTGAAATAGTAAGACGATGGATACAACGTTGAGGTGGGATTGAAATAGTAAGACGATGGATACAACGTTGAGGTGGGATTGAAATAGTAAGACGATGGAACAACGTTGAGGTGGGATTGAAATAGAAAGGGCGATGGATACAACGTTGAGGAGGGATTGAAATAGTAAGACGATGGATACAAGGTTGAGGTGTGATTGAAATAGTAAGACGATGGATACAACGTTGAGGTGGGATTGAAATAGTAAGACGATGGACACAACGTTGAGGAGGGATTGAAATAGTAAGACGATGGACACAACATTGAGGTGGGATTGAAATAGTAAGACGATGGATACAACGTTGAGGTGGGATTGAAATAGTAAGACGATGGACACAACGTTGAGGGGGGACTTAAATAGTAAAACGATGGATACAACGTTGAGGTGAGATTGAAATAGTAAGACGATGGATACAAAGTTGAGGAGGAATTGAAATAGTAAGACGATGGATATAATATTGAGGTGGGATTGAAATAGTAAGACAATGGATACAACGCTGAGGTGGGATTGAAATAGTAAGACGATGGATACAACGTTGTGGTGGGATTGAAATAGTAAGACGATGGATACAACGTTGTGGTGGGATTGAAATAGTAAGGCGATGGATACAACGTTGAGGAGGGATTGAAATTGTAAGACGATGGATACAACGCTGAGGTGGGATTGAAATAGTAAGACGATGGATACAACGTTGAGGTGGGATTGAAATAGTAAGACGATGGATACAACGTTGAGGTGGGATTGAAATAGTAAGACGATGGATACAACGTTGAGGTGGGATTGAAATAGTAAGACGATGGATACAACGTTGAGGAGGGATTGAAATAGTAAGACGATGGATACAACGTTGAGGTGGGATTGAAATAGTAAGGCGATGGATACAACGTTGAGGAGGGATTGAAATTGTAAGACGATGGATACCACGCTGAGGTGGGATTGAAATAGTAAGACGATGGATACAACGTTGAGGTGGGATTGAAATAATAAGACGATGGATACAACGTTGAGGTGGGATTGAAATAGTAAGACGATGGATACAACGTTGAGGTGGGATTGAAATAGTAAGACGATGGATACAACGTTGAGGAGGGATTGAAATAGTAAGACGATGGATACAACGTTGAGGTGGGATTGAAATAGTAAGACGATGGATACAACGTTGAGGTGGGATTGAAATAGTAAGACGATGGATACAACGTTGAGGTGGGATTGAAATAATAAGACGATGGATACAACGTTGAGGAGGGATTGAAATAGTAAGACGATGGATACAACGTTGAGGTGGGATTGAAATAGTAAGACGATGGATACAACGTTGAGGTGGGATTGAAATAGTAAGACGATGGATACAACGTTGAGGTGGGATTGAAATTGTAAGACGATGGATACAACCCTGAGGTGGGATTGAAATAGTAAGACGATGGATACAACGTTGAGGTGGGATTGAAATAGTAAGACGATGGATACAACGTTGAGGTGGGATTGAAATAGTAAGACGATGGATACAACGTTGAGGTGGGATTGAAATAATAAGACGATGGATACAACGTTGAGGTGGGATTAAAATAGTAAGACGATGGATACAACGTTGAGGTGGGATTGAAATAGTAAGACGATGGATACAACGTTGAGGAGGGATTGAAATAGTAAGACGATGGATAAAACGTTGAGGTGGGATTGAAATAGTAAGACGATGGACACAACGTTGAGGTGCGATTGAAATAGTAAGACGATGGACACAACATTGAGGTGGGATTGAAATAGTAAGACGATGGATACAACGTTGAGGTGGGATTGAAATAGTAAGACGATGGATACCAACGTTGAGGTGGGATTGAAATAGTAAGACGATGGACACAACGTTGAGGTGGGATTGAAATAGTAAGACGATGGATACAACGTTGAGGTGGGATTGAAATAGTAAGACGATGGATACAACGTTGAGGTGGGATTGAAATAGTAAGACGATGGATACAACGTTGAGGTGGGATTGAAATAGTAAGACGATGGATACAACGTTGAGGTGGGATTGAAATAGTAAGACGATGGATACAACGTTGAGGTGGGATTGAAATAGTAAGACGATGGATACAACGTTGAGGTGGGATTGAAATAGTAAGACGATGGATACAACGTTTAGGTGGGATTGAAATAGTAAGACGATGGATATAATATTGAGTTGGGATTGAAATAGTAAGTCGATGGATATAATATTGAGGTGGGATTGAAATAGTAAGACGATGGATACAAGGTTGAGGTGGGATTGAAATAGTAAGACGATGGATATAATATTGAGGTGGGATTGAAATAGTAAGACGATGAACACAACGTTGAGGGGGGATTGAAATAGTAAGACGATGGATACAACGTTGAGGTGAGATTGAAATAGTAAGACGATGGATACAACGTTGAGGAGGGATTGAAATAGTAAGACGATAGATACAACGTTGAGGTGGGATTGAAATAGTAAGACGATGGATATAATATTGAGGTGGGATTGAAATAGTAAGACGATGGATACAACGTTGAGGTGGGATTGAAATAGTAAGACGATGGATACAAGGTTGAGGTGGGATTGAAATAGTAAGACGATGGATACAACGTTTAGGTGGGATTGAAATAGTAAGACGATGGATATAATATTGAGTTGGGATTGAAATAGTAAGTCGATGGATATAATATTGAGGTGGGATTGAAATAGTAAGACGATGGATACAAAGTTGAGGTGGGATTGAAATAGTAAGACGATGGATATAATATTGAGGTGGGATTGAAATAGTAAGACGATGAACACAACGTTGAGGGGGGATTGAAATAGTAAGGCGATGGATACAACGTTGAGGTGAGATTGAAATAGTAAGACGATGGATACAACGTTGAGGAGGGATTGAAATAGTAAGACGATAGATACAACGTTGAGGTGGGATTGAAATAGTAAGACGATGGATATAATATTGAGGTGGGATTGAAATAGTAAGACAATGGATACAACGCTGAGGTGAGAATGAAATAGTAAGGCGATGGATACAACGTTGAGGTGGGATTGAAATAGTAAGACGATGGATACAACGTTGAGGAGGGATTGAAATAGTAAGACGATGGATACAACGTTGAGGTGGGATTGAAATAGTAAGACGATGGATACAACGTTGAGGAGGGATTGAAATAGTAAGACGATAGATACAACGTTGAGGTGGGATTGAAATAGTAAGACGATGGATACAACGTTGAGGTGGCATTGAAATAGTAAGACGATAGATACAACGTTGAGGTGGGATTGAAATAGTAAGACGATGGACACAACGTTGAGGTGGGATTGAAATAGTAAGACGATGGATACAACGTTGAGGTGGGATTGAAATAGTAAGACGATGGATACAACGTTGAGGTGGGATTGAAATAGTAAGACGATGGATACAACGTTGAGGAGGGATTGAAATAGTAAGACGATGGATACAACGTTGAGCTGGGATTGAAATAGTAAGACGATGGATACAAAGTTGAGGTGGGATTGAAATAGTAAGACGATGGATACAACGTTGAGGAGGGATTGAAATAGTAAGACGATGGATACAACGTTGAGCTGGGATTGAAATAGTAAGACGATGGATACAACGTTGAGGTGGGATTGAAATAGTAAGACGATGGACACAACGTTGAGGAGGGATTGAAATAGTAAGTCGATGGATACAACGTTGAGGTGGGATTGAAATAGTAAGACGATGGATACAACGTTGAGCTGGGATTGAAATAGTAAGACGATGGATACAACGTTGAGGTGGGATTGAAATAGTAAGACGATGGACACAACGTTGTGTTGGGATTGATATAGTAAGACGATGGATACATCGTTTAGGTGGGATTGAAATAGTAAGACGATGGATATAATATTGAGGTGGGATTGAAATAGTAAGACGATGGATACAACGTTTAGGTGGGATTGAAATAGTAAGACGATGGATACAAGGTTGAGGTGGGATTGAAATAGTAAGACGATGGACACAACATTGAGGTGGGATTGAAATAGTAAGACGATGGATACATCGTTTAGGTGGGATTGAAATAGTAAGACGATGGATATAATATTGAGGTGGGATTGAAATAGTAAGACGATGGATATAATATTGAGGTGGGATTGAAATAGTAAGACGATGGATACAACGTTTAGGTGGGATTGAAATAGTAAGACGATGGATACATCGTTTAGGTGGGATTGAAATAGTAAGACGATGGATACATCGTTTAGGTGGGATTGAAATAGTAAGACGATGGATATAATATTGAGGTGGGATTGAAATAGTAAGACGATGGATACAACGTGTAGGTGGGATTGAAATAGTAAGACGATGGATACATCGTTTAGGTGGGATTGAAATAGTAAGACGATGGATACATCGTTTAGGTGGGATTGAAATAGTAAGACGATGGATATAATATTGAGGTGGGATTGAAATAGTAAGACGATGAATACAACGTTTAGGTGGGATTGAAATAGTAAGACGATGGATACATCGTTTAGGTGGGATTGAAATAGTAAGACGATGGATACATCGTTTAGGTGGGATTGAAATAGTAAGACGATGGATATAATATTGAGGTGGGATTGAAATAGTAAGACAATGGATACAACGTTGAGGTGGGATTGAAATAGTAAGACGATGGATACAACGTTGAGGTGGGATTGAAATAGTAAGACGATGGATACAACGTTGAGGTGGGATTGAAATAGTAAGACGATGGACACAACGTTGAGGTGGGATTGAAATAGTAAGACGATGGATACATCGTTTAGGTGGGATTGAAATAGTAAGACGATGGATATAATATTGAGGTGGGATTGAAATAGTAAGACGATGGATATAATATTGAGGTGGGATTGAAATAGTAAGACGATGGATACAACGTTTAGGTGGGATTGAAATAGTAAGACGATGGATACATCGTTTAGGTGGGATTGAAATAGTAAGACGATGGATATAATTTTTAGGTGGGATTGAAATAGTAAGACGATGGATACAACGTTGAGGTGGGATTGAAATAGTAAGACGATGGATACAACGTTGAGGTGGGATTGAAATAGTAAGACGATGGATACAACGTTTAGGTGGGATTGAAATAGTAAGACGATGGATACATCGTTTAGGTGGGATTGAAATAGTAAGACGATGGATACAACGTTGAGGTGGGATTGAAATAGTAAGACGATGGATAAATTTTAGGTGGGATTGAAATAGTAAGACGATGGATATAATATTGAGGTGGGATTGAAATAGTAAGATGATGGATATAATATTGAGGTGGGATTGAAATAGTAAGACGATGGATATAATATTGAGGAGGGATTGAAATAGTAAGACGATGGATACAAGGTTGAGGTGGGATTGAAATAGTAAGACGATGGATACAAGGTTGAGGTGGGATTGAAATAGTAAGACGATGGATACAAGGTTGAGGTGGGATTGAAATAGTAAGACGATGGATACAAGGTTGAGGTGGGATTGAAATAGTAAGACGATGGATATAATATTGAGGTGGGATTGAAATAGTAAGACAATGAATATAATTTTGAGGTGGGATTAAAATAGTAAGACGATGGATACAACGTTGAGTTGGGATTGAAATAGTAAGAAGATGGATACAACGTTAGCTAATAGCATTAAACTTGTAGGAACAAATGTTGAGTGATATTTAAAAAATATTTACCGAGTCTGAGCAGGAAAACGGCAACTACGTTAAGGTGAACGCGCGGAAGCCACCTGATCTAGCGGCTGAGACGTTTTGTCAGCCGCGTTGGAACGTGCTTCAGAGGGAACGTCCGAAGGTATGGAAGTTAATGTACCGAGTCCCGCTCGACAAATGGAATTAACCGAAGACAATGTTAAAATGGTTCTGCGAATGTGGATCGTAATAGCTTAATGTTGCAAGATTGAAATCTCAATCGATGGTGCAAGGTTTAAAACCCATTTTTGAAGATTCATTAAACATATCCGATGCTCTTAATACAACTACATATATAGGAAGCCGAAGTGGGGCGCGGTGGTAGCGCGATAGAGCGCCGTATTGACAATCGAGAGGACGGACTGTTAACCGAGGTAGAGCGCCGGACTGTCAATCGAGGTAGAGCGCCGGACTGTTAACCGAGGTAGAGCGCCGGACTGTCAATCGAGGTAGAGCGCCGGACTGTTAACCGAGGTAGAGCGCCGGACTGTTAACCGAGGTAGAGCGCCGGACTGTTAACCGAGGTAGAGCGCCGGACTGTTAACCGAGGTAGAGCGCCGGACTGTCAATCGAGGTAGAGCGCCGGACTGTCAACCGAGGTAGAGCGCCGGACTGTCAATCGAGGTAGAGCGCCGGACTGTCAATCGAGGTAGAGCGCCGGACTGTTAACCGAGGTAGAGCGCCGGATTGTCAATCGAGGTAGAGCGCCGGACTGTCAATCGAGGTAGAGCGCCGGACTGTCAATCGAGGTAGAGCGCCGGACTGTTAACCGAGGTAGAGCGCCGGACTGTCAATCGAGGTAGAGCGCCGGACTGTCAATCGAGGTAGAGCGCCGGACTGTTAACCGAGGTAGTGCGCCGGACTGTCAATCGAGGTAGAGCGCCGGACTGTCAATCGAGGTAGAGCGCCGGACTGTCAATCGAGGTAGAGCGCCGGACTGTCAATCGAGGTAGAGCGCCGGACTGTTAACCGAGGTAGTGCGCCGGACTGTCAATCGAGGTAGAGCGCCGGACTGTCAATCGAGGTAGAGCGCCGGACTGTCAATCGAGGTAGAGCGCCGGACTGTCAATCGAGGTAGAGCGCCGGACTGTTAACCGAGGTAGTGCGCCGGACTGTCAATCGAGGTAGAGCGCCGGACTGTCAATCGAGGTAGAGCGCCGGACTGTTAACCGAGGTAGAGCGCCGGATTGTCAATCGAGGTAGAGCGCCGGACTGTTAACGAGGTAGAGCGCCAGATTGTTAACCGAGGTAGAGCGCCGGACTGTCAATCGAGGTAGAGCGCCGGACTGTCAATCGAGGTAGAGCGCCGGACTGTCAATCGAGGTAGAGCGCCGGACTGTTAACCGAGGTAGAGCGCCGGATTGTCAATCGAGGTAGAGCGCCGGACTGTCAATCGAGGTAGAGCGCCGGACTGTTAATCGAGGTAGAGCGCCGGATTGTCAATCGAGGTAGAGCGCCGGACTGTCAATCGAGGTAGAGCGCCGGACTGTCAACCGAGGTAGAGCGCCAGACAGTCAATCGAGGTAGAGCGCCGGACTGTCAATCGAGGTAGAGCGCCGGACTGTCAATCGAGGTAGAGCGGTGGTTCAATCCCACCTGACATGCAGCCGTTTGGAAACATAGGCAATTTCGTTTACCTCACATTGCCTGTGTCTTTCGGAAGAGACACTAAAAGCCGGTGGTCCCTTCTGTCTGGTGTCTATGCCAGGGGATGTAAATGATCCCACACAGGTGGTAAATGTGTAACCTGTAGTGGACTCATTAAGTCTAGAGAAGAACAACTCTAAACCCAATGACAATAATGGTCAGCAAGTTACCAATGTAATGGAACAAGAAGTCACCTCTCTCAAATCACTGATACCGGTAACGAAATACAACACCGACTACAATGTGCAAGCTCAGCTAGCAAATCCGTGTCTAGTGATCGTGACACCGTGCCAGATTCCAAACTAAGGGTCTAAAACTGTGGTGCTTCCCGCATTCGTTGTGGGATTGAAACATGCCAATATGTATAGGGGTTATAACGATCTTATAGCAATACACCAACGCTGCTTAGAAATGTCATTCCGAAACATTTGGCAGGTCAGAAGAGCAACAAGCAGTATCCGGACGAAGCTCACATGAAGCCATTATCGTACGACTATACGTAGTGTGTGTGCCTGATACGAGACTTCGCAAGCAAGTCTTCTGTTCAGAATTGAGTCACGGGAGACCGTTTAAGGGACAGCGTAAACGCTATAAAGACGTCCTCAAATCCATCTTGAGAATATATTATATTGACCTGAATAGATGGGAACCCGAGGCCTTGGCACGCACTGAATGCCGGTCGGTAGCTCAAAACGGCACACCACTATTCGAAAGCATCCTGAAACTAAAATCGTAGCCAAAAGGCATCAATCTAGGTGGATCAGACTACTCGAATATTTTCAAAAACCACCCTCCCTATTTCAAACCTTACTACAGACAGCCGGACAAAGATCTTTTATGAACACACAGACATCTATGAAAATACATCAAATTACATCAATCCATGAAAAGTCATCCTCACTACGATGGATCGCTGAAAACGAAGAGGAGTTAAAACTAGGTCATCTGTTCCTTGTTGTTTTAATATCCTACTATTCTTAACAAATCCTTTTTGTTTTAATTTAATGTGTAAACAACACGACAAGTGTGCATATCCCTATCCATGAACACAATAGAAGCGATACATTCTCCACACTTCTCTCGGCAAACCAGCAGAGTGTACAACTGGTTTGGTGCACTTCCGGATAATACGTATCACCCGTGAGTGACTCCGAATAACTCGAAACACACAACCTCGCGCTAATATTAGTAAATAACATAACCTCACGTTAATATTAATACTAAATAACTTGCAATGTGTTAATAGCTAGTAACCACCAGCGGTACCTGTTGGATATCTGGTCAATGTGACAGTGAGAGCTTAGTATTTGTTCGTCGTCTGTACATGCGTCGATT